>JAEIFT010000542.1:0-174037 GCA_018904225.1 Lordiphosa mommai | reverse complement strand
GATATAGTCATCTGATTGGTTCCGACATTAGTTGCGTGCAGTAAAAAGAAGACTCTGTGCAATATTTCAGCTCGATAGCTTTAAAACTGAGAGACTAGTTCGCGTAGAAACATGACAGACAGACGGACAGACAGTGGGACAGACGGACAGACGGACGGACGGACAAGACGCGAAAATGAACTCAGTCACATGTCCTGATCAAGAATATATATAGTTTATGGGGTCAGAAAGAATATTTCTATGCGTTACAAACTTCTGGGTTAAAATTAATATACATTTTTGAAAAGGTATAAAAAACGAGAATGTAACGAGTCGGCCCTGCTCGACTTCGATATACCTGTTACTCAGGGCAAGGCTTATTTAAGAATATTTTATTAGATCACAACATGCCCAAAATTGTGGAAGATATGAGGTTTTTTCCAAATTACTGGGGGTGAAAACCTTTACAATAGCTTATATATCTGATCAGGAAATGATGTATAGTGGATGGGTAATGATGATTAAAATATATGTCTAGAAGATTCGAATAGTCTATTCTCAAAATTGTGGGAGATATGAGGTTTTTTCCAAATTGTGTGGGTTTTAACTCTACTTTAGTTCATCTGATCGGAAATTGATGGGATAAAGGATCGATAGGTAATGATGATTAAAATATATGTCTAGAAGGTTTAAACAATCTATTTTCAAAATTGTGGGAGATATGAGGTTTTTCATATTGCATTTTTATACACTTGAAAAGTGTATATTAATTTTGCCCAGAAGTTTGTAACGCATAGAAATATTCATTTCGACCCCACAAACTATATATTCTTGGATCAGTACGACGAGTTGAGTTCATTTCCGCTTAACTGTCCGTCTGGTTCTGTCCGTCTGTCCGTCCGTCCGTCTGTCCGTCTGTCTGTCTGTTTCTACGCGAACTAGTCTCTCAGTTTTAAAGCTATCGAGCTGAAATTTTGCACAGAGTCTTTTTGGACGTTAGGCCAATCAATATGTCGGAACCTATGCATTCGGATGATTTATATCACATAGCTGTCATCATTTTCAGTCATTTTTGAAAAGTTTCTAACCTTAAAATGGCCATAGAACAGCCAATAATAGAGCTACAGAAATCTATCACTGCTTTTTGGAAACATTGGAAGCTGTACTTTAAGACTACGTTCCAAGAAATATTTATTTAAGCCGGAAATAATTTTTAAACACTTGAAAAGTCATTTTTGTCATCATTTTCAGTCATTTTTGAAAAGTTTCTAACCTTAAAATGGCCGTAGAACAGCCAATAATAGAGCTACAGAAATCTATCACTGCTTTTTGGAAACATTGGAAGCTGTACTTTAAGACTACGTTCCAAGAAATATTTATTTAAAGCCGGAAATAATTTTTTAAACACTTGAAAAGTCATTTTTGTCATCATTTTCAGTCATTTTTGAAAAGTTTCTAACCTTAAAATGGCCGTAGAACAGCCAATAATAGAGCTACAGAAATCTATCACTGCTTTTTGGAAACATTGGAAGCTGTACTTTAAGACTACGTTCCAAGAAATATTTATTTAAAGCCGGAAATAATTTTTAAACACATGAAAAGTCATTTTTGTCATCATTTTCAGTCATTTTTGAAAAGTTTCTAACCTTAAATGGCCGTAGAACAGCCAATAATAGAGCTACAGAAATCTATCACTGCTTTTTGGAAACATTGGAAGCTGTACTTTAAGACTACGTTCCAAGAAATATTTATTTAAAGCCGGAAATAATTTTTTAAACACTTGAAAAGTCATTTTTGTCATCATTTTCAGTCATTTTTGAAAAGTTTCTAACCTTAAAATGGCCGTAGAACAGCCAATAATAGAGCTACAGAAATCTATCACTGCTTTTTGGAAACATTGGAAGCTGTACTTTAAGACTACGTTCCAAGAAATATTTATTTAAAGCCGGAAATAATTTTTAAACACTTGAAAAGTCATTTTTGTCATCATTTTCAGTCATTTTTGAAAAGTTTCTAACCTTAAAATGGCCGTAGAACAGCCAATAATAGAGCTACAGAAATCTATCACTGCTTTTTGGAAACATTGGAAGCTGTACTTTAAGACTACGTTCCAAGAAATATTTATTTAAAGCCGGAAATAATTTTTAAACACTTGAAAAGTCATTTTTGTCATCATTTTCAGTCATTTTTGAAAAGTTTCTAACCTTAAAATGGCCGTAGAACAGCCAATAATAGAGCTACAGAAATCTATCACTGCTTTTTGGAAACATTGGAAGCTGTACTTTAAGACTACGTTCCAAGAAATATTTATTTAAAGCCGGAAATAATTTTTAAACACTTGAAAAGTCATTTTTGTCATCATTTTCAGTCATTTTTGAAAAGTTTCTAACCTTAAAATGGCCGTAGAACAGCCAATAATAGAGCTACAGAAATCTATCACTGCTTTTTGGAAACATTGGAAGCTGTACTTTAGACTACGTTCCAAGAAATATTTATTTAAAGCCGGAAATAATTTTTAAACACATGAAAAGTCATTTTTGTCATCATTTTCAGTCATTTTTGAAAAGTTTCTAACCTTAAAATGGCCGTAGAACAGCCAATAATAGAGCTACAGAAATCTATCACTGCTTTTTGGAAACATTGGAAGCTGTACTTTAAGACTACGTTCCAAGAAATATTTATTTAAAGCCGGAAATAATTTTTAAACACATGAAAAGTCATTTTTGTCATCATTTTCAGTCATTTTTGAAAAGTTTCTAACCTTAAAATGGCCGTAGAACAGCCAATAATAGAGCTACAGAAATCTATCACTGCTTTTTGGAAACATTGGAAGCTGTACTTTAAGACTACGTTCCAAGAAATATTTATTTAAAGCCGGAAATAATTTTTAAACACTTGAAAAGTCATTTTTGTCATCATTTTCAGTCATTTTTGAAAAGTTTCTAACCTTAAAATGGCCGTAGAACAGCCAATAATAGAGCTACAGAAATCTATCACTGCTTTTGGAAACATTGGAAGCTGTACTTTAAGACTACGTTCCAAGAAATATTTATTTAAAGCCGGAAATAATTTTTAAACACTTGAAAAGTCATTTTTGTCATCATTTTCAGTCATTTTTGAAAAGTTTCTAACCTTAAAATGGCCGTAGAACAGCCAATAATAGAGCTACAGAAATCTATCACTGCTTTTTGGAAACATTGGAAGCTGTACTTTAAGACTACGTTCCAAGAAATATTTATTTAAAGCCGGAAATAATTTTTAAACACTTGAGAAAGTCATTTTTGTCATCATATTTCAGTCATTTTTGAAAAGTTTCTAACCTTAAAATGGCCGTAGAACAGCCAATAATAGAGCTACAGAAATCTATCACCGCTTTTTGTGAAACATTGGAAGCTGTACTTTAAGACTACGTTCCAAGAAATATTTATTTAAAGCCGGAAATAATTTTTAAACACATGAAAAGTCATTTTTGTCATCATTTTCAGTCATTTTTGAAAAGTTTCTAACCTTAAAATGGCCGTAGAACAGTCAATAATAGAGCTACAGAAATCTATCACTGCTTTTTTGGAAACATTGGAAGCTGTACTTTAAGACTACGTTCCAAGAAATATTTATTTAAAGCCGGAAATAATTTTTAAACACTTGAAAAGTCATTTTTGTCATCATCATCAGTCATTTTTGAAAAATTCCTAACCTTAGAAGGGCCGTAGAGCAGCCAATAATAGAGCTACAGAAATCTATCACTGCTTTTTGGAAACATTGGAAGCTGTACTTTAAGACTACGTTCCAAGAAATATTTATTTAAAGCCGGAAATAATTTTTAAACACTTGAAAATTTTGTCATCATTTTCAGTCATTTTTGAAAATTCTAACCTCAGAGCAGTACAATAATAGAGCTACAAAAATCTATCACTGCTTTTTTGGAAACATTGGAAGCTGTTCCAGCAAATCACTTCTTACCACCCCATTTAATCAATCATTAAAATCTGAGTTGAATATAATCTGAGTCATAACCGGTAAAAGCTCTTTCAGATGAGTGCACAGAGAAAAAAGCTTTCAAGATCATTTTAATCATTGCTGGTTAAAGTGATCTTTTTAAAAAAATATCATTTTTTCATACTTAGCATAAATAGTCCTTCTCTGTCCATAAGGTGTACGTTGGCTGACTGTGCGTTACAAGTTCCATTCGTCTAAGTGCAAGGTCTCGAGTTCGCCTCAGACCAGGCAATGTTTTTTACTTGCAGAGGGTATATTAAAATTGTCACGATGTTTGTAACGCATAGAAGGAAGCATCTCCGACCCCATAAACTATATATATTCTTGATCAGCATGACGAGCTGAGTCTATATAGCCATGTCCGTCTGTCCGTCTGTCCGTCCGTCTGTTTCTATGCTATCTCCTCCCTCAGTTTTAGAGCTATCTTGACCAAACTTTGCAAAAAGTCTTTAACTACATAGGCTGCACATTTGTCGGAATCGGCCGATCGGATGACTATATCATATAGCTGCCATAGGAACGATCGGTCCATAAACTAGTTCTAGTGAAAAAATTTGATTGAATCGTCACCAAACTTGGGTATATTAGTTTTATAACGCTTACACAATTCTGGAAAATTTATCAAAATCGGATGACTATAGCAAATAGCTGCCATATAAAACGGTCAGTAAAAAAACTAGTTCTAGTGAGAAAAACTTTTTGTTTTCTATTGAATCGTCACCAAATCTTGGTATATATTAGTTTTATACCCTTCACAAAAATTCTGAAAAAATTTATCAAAATCGGATGACTATAGCATATAGCTGCCATATAAACGGTCGGTCAAAAAACTAATTGTAAGGAGAAAAACTTTTTTGTTATCAATGGTAGTGACTTTCAAAAACTGCAAAGGGTATTTAGAAACATCGGCGTAGCCGATGTTAGCCTTCATTTTTTTATATAAAAATGATCGTATTGATATTTTTATCATATCAAGTTAATCTTCGTCATATCGGAGTGAAATTGATATGAAAAAATGTGGATGACTGACATACATAAATTTTTTTTCTCTGTGTGTGATTAAACTCAACAAAACGAGTTTTACTTCCTCTTTCCTCTTATTTGTCTTAATATGCAAGTCGAAGCCGTACTGTGGCGGATCATATACCCTATCCAGTCTCAGAATTTTTTTAGACACCTTCACATTATACATTAGAGATGAGCCTGTGACAGGATATTTAAAGTTTAGATACACAAGCTCCAAATTTATTTTTAAAGCTTTAAATAACAAAATCTTACCATCGGGATTTTCAAATTTCGGAAAGTCCGGAAAACTGAAGGAAAAAGATTGCAATTTTTTTTTTTAATTTTATCGAATTCAAAATAATTTTCAATCTACCCCTAAAGTCAAAAATTTAAGAATGAAACTATTTTAATTTCATTAGATTAGCTTCAATGTATTTAATTATCTTTTTTATTATTTTTTTTTTAATTAGTTTGATTTTTAAATAGTGTGTACATTTACACTTACATTCTACTGCTACTTTTAAGCAACTTATAATGTAGTGAAGAACTTCAATGTAGAGATTAGCTTTTGAGCTTTACATATCAAAATATTACCAACGGGATTCTCAAATTTTGGAAAATCCCTGAAAATTAGCGGAAAATGGTTAGACAAAATATATTTTAATTTTCATGTTCATGCAAACAACACAAAATTTAAAATTGCAGGGAGGTTTTCTAAAATATTAGGATAACGTTGTTATTGTGAAAATAAAGGGCAGTGAGAACATTCTTGGAGCTCATTATAAGAAGAACAAAAAAGTCGCATACATCCGATTTCCGACAATTTTTCTATATCTATCTATAATTGGAAAACCCGTTGGTTTCATTTAGGGTTACTTTTCAATTGAAATTTTATACTCTGAAGAATTTACACAGATATTGGGTTTGTAAATGTATGTAACAGCCAAGAAGGAAGCATCTCCGACCCCATAAAGTATATATATTTTGATCAGCATCAACACCGAGTCGATATATCCAGTCTGTCCGTCCGCTGGTCTGTCCGTCTGTCCGTCTGTCCGTATGAACGAAGAGATCTCAGAGATGGTAAGAGATAGAGGTTTGAAGTGTATGGAACATATATTTCTTATACTTGGAGGCAGATCAAGTTTAGTTTTGATTTTTGCCACGCTCCCCTGCCTCCCCGCAAATTTAAAAAAACGCAATAACTCCCACAATTTACAAGATAGATAGTTCGAACATTCTAGACATATATTCTACTACTTATTTTGAATCGACCCGCCATACATCATTTTTCGATCAGATGAACGATATTAGAGCTTATGTAAAAAAGAAAATAAAAAACCAACGCCAACAACAACACCGTTGCCATTGGTAGAACTTACGAGAAAGAGAGAGCGAGAAGGCAATAGCTAACTGGTAATTTCCCAATTGGACCTTGCTATGAGTGGAGTGATATAATTGAGATGGCTCTGGTTCAAAATCACGCGTGATTCTCGCGTTGACTAATATAAACGTTTTTGTTAATAGGAAATTATATACAAATTTTATAAATTTTACGGGTTTGTACTAGGTACCCAGCCCCATACATCGTTTTTCAACCAGAGAGAACGATGGTTGAAAGAGTTGCCACCCTCAGATTTTGAAAAAACCTCACACTTTAAAGTTATTGGTTTCGTACAAACAGGTACAGAGTATATTACAGTCGGGCTTGACCGACTTTTCACCTGTTTTTTTAACTGAGTTTTTTACAAGTGCGAGCGAAGCCGCGTGTATCAGCTTAGTACTTGTATAAAGTTCTTGTTTTCTTCATGCGGGCATTGACAATGATTCCTGAACGCTTGACTAGGTACACGCGACAAACTTATCTGACATCTTATTCAACCTATTAATAAGCTAGCTACTCGTTATTACGTACCTAGCAATTCTTCATTAGTAGCCTCCTACCTCTGGCTTGGAATGGATAAGAGTCGTCTATTGGAAGCAGCTCGGCCTTATTTCCAGCTCTTTTCGCTGCTCTCATTGATGCCTCCACCTGGCAGACATACTGGGCCTCCCTCACTGATAGCATTTTTCCGTTATGCCCTGGGCATTCTACTTATGGGCATCTATGCCACCTACATGAACGTTGTGGCCAATAATATTGAAACCGACTACTACAAAGTAGAGGATTTTACCGGCGCTTTGGGACAAGTTCAAATATTGTTCCTTCGCTCTTCCTTATTGTCAACCATTTAAACATGGCGTATAATTATTATCGGCTGTGGTCGCATCTATAAAGATATTACTGAGCTGGAAGTGGACACATAGAAACAGCCTCTGAATCTTTTGGGGGACCGAAACAGCAGCAATTTTTCGTCTACGCTTGTTCCTGGTTGGGTTTTGTGTAAAACAAAATATTTATATTTATATCAGTGACAACTACGCGGGGCATACAAAAAAATTTTTGACATTGTCAACAAGATATATAAGTGTAGCGTGCTGGTTGTTCTTCTGTTTTGGGATAACTGAATGGCCTTCAGATCTATGATCTGCTCAACTTCGCGCATTCGTTATTGGCCATAAGGAATCGGGGTCGTGCACTTCTTGCGGTACTACGGCTGAGCTCGTCGGATGGGGTGGGGTTCTTCCTCCTCCCATTTATGGCTAACACACCACTACAATAGTTAAGTGCACTATCACAAGAAAATAAAAGAAAACTACAAAGGCTAGGAATGACAGACAGTTTAGAGTGTGGACTGATTAGATTAAGGGTATTAAGCTGTTAGATATACCCTATTCTGCACCCACCCTTCCTTGGCAATACCAGCAACATTATGGTATGCCCCTATAACAACTCAAAGTTGTTACTTACGTATGGGATTGCATTGGCTTTTTGATCGGCGACGGACCATCAGGAAAAACTTAAGCTTTCATTTTTAATTTTAAATGGTACATGATTTATTTATAAAAGATATGCAAAATTCATGATTGGAAACTTAAACGTCCTTGACTTCATTAAGGATTTTAATAGTAATTCACTATTCTTGATTTCAGATTATTAGTAATACAAATTTAAGGTAAATAAAGAAAAGAATATATATAGATATTTAGGAATATGAAGAAAAGTTAATAGATCTTAGGATCGATCACTTGGACATATGTTTGCATCATTCAGAAATATAAATAGGGTAATATAATAGAAGGGGTATGTTTGTAGAGATATAAGATTTAACTACGTTTTTGACTCACCAAACACTGCCGTCGTGGAGCTCCAGATGACGATAATGGCTATAAAAAAATCTTTACTATACACACACACTCCTCTTCACTTTTCTGATCGATGCAAGAGACTTATGTTCAAATATTAAAATTCATTTAAGCAAATCAAAATTATATATGTGTTAATTATTACAATTAATTAAAAGAAAAAATAATAGATCATCTTGGTGATGTCTTGAGCAAAATGAATTAAACAACTGTGATACGAACAAGGTGTCACAAATATATATATATCAATTAAAAAGTTCACTCGCAAACAGATTTAACAATTTTGGTGGACCTCATGCGATGCAACACATGTGTTAGAGGAGCGAATTACTTCTTTTCCAAACTCCTTGTGGCCCCCTTTTGTGGGTCTATGCAAACAAAAAATAGGTGTGTGCGCCTAACACATTGTCGGGAAATAAAGCAAATTCTTCACGAGGTAGGCAGTGTAGAATCCCGTCGCTGCTTGTGAATTTTGTGGCTCGATGTGGCCCATGGATTATTGAAGATTGTTGTGCCAATATAAAAGAGATCTGCCTTCTTTGATTCCGTCGAGAAAAGGCTTCCAAACAATGTTGCCTCAAACCAAGGCCAACGATTTTGCAGGCAATTCAAGCCCCATACCAAAAAGGCACTGGCGTTGAGCACTGGCCAAAACACAATTTAAACAATTCACTTCCGATATTGATCACCAAGGGAATATAAAATATTTCGTTCACAATATGTATATGTGGACTCCAATACGATCTCGAATTATGTAATTTCCGCGTGGCTTAAATTTTCTTTTTAGAAGCTGATAACGAGCAGGTCAATCAAATACGTTGAGCTCTGCACAAAGACATTTGCTCACTGTCTGTACTTTCGCTAAGCTATGCTTGCTTAAGCCGAGGCTAGCTTACCGAAGGCGACGTTAGATAAGAACGGTACAATCGTATGATGCGCTGATGCTTATCCAAGGTGACCTAAGAGTAGTTGCTTAGAGTTTTCGTTCTTCTAACGTTACATCAAACAATTAAAAACAAAGCAAAAGTAGTGAGACGAAATTTGGCTTGCGACCCTGTAGGAATCTGGACACTACACCACAGTTAATGCTGCGAGAGTCTTACTCGAGAAGTTATTAACTGAAAAGGGCAGAATTCTCACCAATATTTTTTAATTTCTAATCTGAATATCCTTCAGATGGTAAACTCCTAATGTCTTTCCCACATCGTTTATTAGTTCATAATAAGTGGAACTTAACTTCTTTTTAACTTTCGCATTGACAAAAACGGGAGCAAGCTTGGCGTTAAACTTTTACCGGCGTTGCTTTGAGCAAAGTTTCTAGCGTATACGGTGTCACCGACCTTAAGTTGAGCTGTTCTGCTGCGCAGATTGTAAGCTCGAGCGTTTACATCGTGGGCTGCAGATACATTTTCTTTCGCTATCTGTCTCGCAATCTGCAATGCCTCTTGCTGCTTTAGAAGTGTATCGTCTGTCAAAAGATCGAGTTTGCGTAAAAGCTCATAATCCCTGCCGTTAAGTAGCATGTTCTGTCCAAACGTTACGAAGTAAGGGGGAGAAATCCAGTGCTTCTAGCACGCTTGCTCGTAGCGCTCCACTAATCTCATTTAAATTCTTGTCCCAATTTGAATGATCCGTTCCTATGTAGGCGCGAATAGCTGCCAAAACGGATCGATTAAGCCGTTCACTGGCGTTCGCTGTGGCGAGTAGATCGCAGTACAAATATGCGTTACCCCGAAAGCGAGGAAGTAAGGACTCAAAACAGCCAGAACGAGTGAATTGTCTGTGGGACTACTTCTGGGACTCGAACGTATAAAAACAAATACTTCCAGATAGTCGCATATTCGATTCGACGTGAATTTTTAAGAGGGTGTAGGAAATGGAATTTCGTGTTGTGGTCAACTATAATGAGAATGCCAATGTTGCCACTTGATTCTTAGGTATGGTCCTAAAAGATCCATGTATAATTTTTGAAAGGGCCTATCAGATACCATTATTACCCATGGGTGGTCGTAATATTATTCGGGACTTTTAGTTGACCTACAAATTGAACAATCGGACACATACTTAATTTGGGCTACCATTCTGGGCCAAAATAGATATCTTTTCCAATTTTTCTATTAGCTGGCCTGTGCCGCAGTGAGCAGAATCAGGTGCATCGTGTGCTCGAACCAAGATCTCTTGCGTGAGACCAGATGGAATCCAAAGTTTCCAGGAATCATGTTCTTGAGCCACATCACCAGTTGCATGTTCTTTTTGGTGCGCTTATACACGAAGTGGTCGACTATCTTCAAATCAGGCAACTTGGATTGATTTTGTTGGATACGATGAATTAAATCTTTATATTCGGATGACTCGAACTCTTTGGGAGGTCATATCGACTATCGGACCAACACTATCGAATTCGCATACGGCTGGTTCGTTTCGTCGCGAAAGTGTGTCTGCCACGACATTTTGTGAGCCGCTGGTGATGGCTTAGAATAAATGAAAACCCTTGCAGATTAATCGCCCATCGAGCTAACTGACCAGAGAGGGGTCCTTTGGCTCATTAGCCATTTTAAGGATGCATGGTCCGTAATAACTGAAAACTGCTGTTCCTCGATATACGCTCGAAATTTACGAATGCCTCTGATTACCGCTAGACACTCAAGCTCGGTAACCGTATAATTTTGTTGAGCTTTAGTCAATTTTTCTGACATGTAAGCGACGGGTAGTTCTTCGCCTTGATCATTTGTTTGCGCTAATACGCAGCCGAGACCATATAGACTCGCATCGCACAATAAGATAAATGGTTTAGAAAAGTTGGGTGTACTTAAAATGGGAGCTGTTGTTAAATTCTGATTTTAGTTCCTTAAACGCGATTTCTGCATCTTCATCCCAATTGGGTAGGTTTGTTCTTCTTAAGGAGATTCGTAAGCGGAAAGCTGATGGTGGCGTAGTTTTCTACGAATCGTCTGTACCAGCCTGATAGCCCTAAGAATCTTCTTAGCCGTTTTACAGTATGGGGAGTTGGAAAGTTGTTTATGATGTGTATCTTGCCCGGATCAGTTTTTAATTGACCGTCCCCACGATAAATCCTAAATACTTCATTCCTTGCATGCAGAATTTAGATTTCGCTATGTTTATAAGTTTGATTCGCTTTGCGAAGAAATATAGCAATCTCTTTTGTAGCAGACTTAAGATATGGGTATTTGAAGTCATCTGAGAGTACAAGAAGGTCGTCCAAATAGACGAATACTCTCGTGCGTAGATGAGCAGGATAACGTGATCCATCACCTGGCAAAGTGTCTGGGGTGCATTGCACAATCCAAAGGCATCACTTTGTATTGATACAAGGGCCGGTTTAAAATCTCAGAATGCCGTGCTACCGCCTAGAATTCACCTCAAGGGGAATCTTCGCCAAAAACGCATGTTTCATATCCAGACCCGTTATAAAGCGCTGGAGGTAATCTGCTAATATGCCGTCGATATGCGGTAGAGAATATGCGTCCTTGCAGGTATGCTTGTTCACAACTCTCGAATCTAAACATAAACGCAATTTCTTTCGCGTCGAACTAGAACGCAGTTGCTGCTCCAAGGACTTTTTGATTCTTCTATTATATCCATGGCCAGCATCTTATCTATTTTTTCGAACATCTGTTTCTCTATGGCCGGCGAAACCGGCCAATGCCGCTGTTTAACTGCTGCTACCTTTCCAACATCTATACTGCGCTCTATTATGTGAGTGCGTCCCAAACCTTCTCTTTCTCGTATGAGGGAAATTTTGCTATGATAGCATCGAGACTAAAGCACTTGGCTAGGATTCAAAATATGCATATTTGGAGTATCTTTACTATCTTCGTATCCGGTATCGAGTTCAGATACACGCGTTCTGTGGGATTCATAATTTGGTTCAGTAATCCGAATTCTGCCAAAAATCAATACTCCAAACGTCCTGTTTAAGATCGGGTATGATATAAAATTCTATAGGCTTAATCATACCGCGATAAGTAATTGCGGATACAAGCTTGCCAGTAACAGAACACTTCGAATTGTTCGCAGTTTTAATGCTACCTGAGCACTTCTGAATATTGGGACTAGATCTGAGCTCAATAGCCGCTTTATTGCCTATACAGCTGATTGTAGCCCCAGAATCTAATAAAGCTATATATTTATTATTCTCAACAACTAGTTCCGTATACAGACGATTGTCTGAATTGAGAAAAAAATTGCGGAAATAAGTCTTTTCCCGAGTGGAATTGATCTTTTCCCAAAAGGTTCAATACGCAAAAGTTGAACGTCTGGTTTTAAGGGTCAGGGACAAGCTATTCGCATCTCCAAAATGCGCTGACGCGCCGCTGAATAATTAGCCAAGCGTATGTGCAGGGGTAAGAATGGGTTAGGGCTTGTATTTAAGTTAGACGAACTTGTATTTAATAGTGTTGATTGGCTCAAAACGGAACCAGGGGTCTCTCAGTCTGGAGACTGAAAGTCTTTGTTAATTGTTTGGATGCGTCAGTTTGGATTGAGCTCAGCACCCTGACCTGGGGGTTTTCCGAGGGATTACAGGATTGACATTTTGGTTTATACATGTTTTTAGCTCCGCAACCGTAGCAAAATAAGGTACGTTTCTCCAAACAGTCGTCAAACGATGACTAAGCGTGCCGCAATTCCAGCAAACTAACCGGCTTTCGTTGAAAGGCTGCCGTTTCCCAGATACTTGTTCTTCTGCCTCAGTCTCGAGTTCGGCGATACGAGAACGCGATTCAAATTTACTTTTAGGAGTGGGAGTTTTAATTGTTTTGTAAAACTGCTCATGAGTTCTAATTTCATCTCTTCGGAAGTCTGGCCAAAGTGGAAATCCCGAGATGCATAAGCTCATATCGTACCGAGCCTTAGCAACTGTATCAAAATGCGCACAAGGGAACGTTCAGGAATATCTTTGGCAACCGTCCTATGAGTTTCTCAACTGCAAATTGAAAAATCTTCAAAACTTTCTGGGTCTCCTTGCCGACGCGAATTTATCATCTGCCATACGTCCATATCATCGTCTATCATCCTCGAACTTTACGGAATTCATCACAAAATGTTTGCCATGTGAAATGAGGATTAGAGCGATGGAACCGCTGTAAAACCATTCATTGGCCTTGCCAGCAAGCAACAAGTATAAACGATCGCATAAAAGTTGGTAATTACCATTTAAATTTTGTAGAGCGAGCGATCTAATCCCCTATAAAGAAAATCTTGAGCCTGCATATACCGTCTCTTCCTGCGCTTAACTTACGCCTCCAGCTTTGAATAATGCCGGAAACCTTTTCTACTGACAAAGAAGAATTGGCCCTTGATAAAATGTCTGATAAGTTTTCTGGCCTGTTACTGCGAGGAGCTGCAGGCGATTGATAGAAATCCATTGAAGCCTATCAGAATTCCTGATACTATCATGTTGCCCACTATGATTACTGCGCCCTAACTGTAGATTTGCCAGCTGTGCTCCAATTGATTTCTCAATTGTTTCTGTCACAAGAGCGTTTAGATCCTTTAACATCTGGGTTCGATTTGACTGTATAACAGTCTGTACTAAGGTTGTTACTCCCTCGCGATCCATAGGATTTGAGGCTTGCTGCTGAAGGGGTTGAGGGGTTGCGCAATCGCGAAGGAGAAGGTTCTTTTCTTTGTGTGCGACTTTTGATCGGGTTTGAATACCTTCTTCTTGAGTCGCTCCTCTACTCTCTAGTAGTTCCCTTACCAGAGCTTTGCGAATTGCGTAAAATCCGAAGGCTGTCCAGCCTGAGAAAGGGTATCAGTTATCCCAGAGCTTTCTTGCATTTCTGCCGCCAATGTGTTATTTAAATAAGTTGTTTGCTTCTATAAAATTTGTTTGCATTCCGGACAAATAGAAGAATGCTGCCGACATTCTACACACAGCTATTGTGTTCTGTGTTTGCTGCAACTAGTTCGTTTTTATTGATTACATTATGACAAAATCCACAAAATGGGTCTTGTTCTTGTAGAACCTCATTCTATATTTTTCATTACTATGCTGTAGAGGCATTTTAATCAATTTTATTTAATAAACAATATATCATGTAATTTAGGTCCGTCACTTTTCAAAAAGCCAAAAACCAAAGCCATTAATTGAATCAATCAAATCCACACAAAATTTCTGCCAGTCATACTTTAAATGGAAAATTAATAGAATGTATTACTGCTTTGCTAATGTACTGAAGTTTTATGCTGGTCAGGCTACCAAAGTCTCTCTAGCAACCTGCAGTTCCATACACAAATCCTCAAAACAGAGAAAAGTTTGTTTAGATGTTATAGGACTATAGCATCTGTGTATCTAGAGATTCGACTCGCTCTGGTCGACCAATCCGAATTACCGAATTGTCATCGCAATTCCAAGAGACGAAATTCTGATCTTTTCAACACCACACTGTCGATTTAAGTCTAGTAAGAGATATCAAAAAAATTGAAGGGGTAGAAAAAAAAATAATAAAGAATCATTATTAGGAGAAGTTCTGTGGAGCTGACCGTATGTCAAAATTTTAGTTTGATTATCCCCTACTTCTGCATGTAAAATATACAGACTTCTTAAGGTATTTCAATGCGGTCAGGCCCCTGAGTTGGGCGCCAATTGTGTAGCGTGCTGGGTGTTCTTCTGTTTTTGAATAACTGAATGGCCTTAGATCTATGATCTGCTCAACTTCGCGCATTCGTTATTGGCCATAAGGGAATCGGGGTCGTGCACTTCTTGCGGTACTACGGCTGAGCTCGTCGGATGGGGTGGGGTTCTTCCTCCTCCCATTTATGGCTAACACACCACTACAATAGTTAAGTGCACTATCACAAGAAAAATAAAAGAAAACTACAAAGGCTAGGAATGACAGACAGTTTAGAGTGTGGACTGATTAGATTAAGGGTATTAAGCTGTTAGATATACCCTATTCTGCACCCACCCTTCCTTGGCAATACCAGCAACATTATGGTATGCCCCTATAACAACTCAAAGTTGTTACTTACGTATGGGATTGCATTGGCTTTTTGATCGGCGACGGACCATCAGGAAAAACTTAAGCTTTCATTTTTAATTTTAAATGGTACATGATTTATTTATAAAAGATATGCAAAATTCATGATTGGAAACTTAAACGACCTTGACTTCATTAAGGATTTTAATAGTAATTCACTATTCTTGATTTCAGATTATTAGTAATACAAATTTAAGGTAAATAAAGAAAGAATATATATAGATATTTAGGAATATGAAGAAAAGTTAATAGATCTTAGGATCGATCACTTGGACATATGTTTGCATCATTCAGAAATATAAATAGGGTAATATAATAGAAGGGGTATGTTTGTAGAGATATAAGATTTAACTGCGTTTTTGACTCACCAAACACTGCCGTCGTGGAGCTCAGATGACGATAATGGCTATAAAAAAAAAATCTTTACTATACACACACACTCCTCTTCACTTTTCTGATCGATGCAAGAGACTTATGTTCAAATATTAAAATTCATTTAAGCAAATCAAAATTATATATGTAGTTAATTATTACAATTAATTATAAAAAAAAATTAATAGATCATCTTGGTGATGTCTTGAGCAAAATGAATTAAACAACTGTGATACGAACAAGGTGTCACAAATATATATATATATAACAATTAAAAGTTCACTCGCAAACAGATTTAACAATTTTGGTGGACCTCATGCGATGCAACACATGTGTTAGAGGAGCGAATTACTTATTTTCCAAACTCCTTGTGGCCCCCTTTTGTGGGTCTATGCAAACAAAAAATAGGTGTGTGCGCCTAACACATTGTCGGGAAATAAAGAAAATTCTTCTCGAGGTAGGCAGTGTAGAATTCCGTCGCTGCTTGTGAATTTTGTGGCTCGATGTGGCCCATGGATTATTGAAGATTGTTGTGCCAAATAAAAGAGATCTGCCTTGTTTGATTCCGTCGAGAAAAGGCTTCCAAAACAATGTTGCTCAAACCAAGGCCAACGATTTTGCAGGCAATTCAAGCCCCATACCAAAAAGGCACTGGCGTTGAGCACTATAAAAAAACATACTTATATTTCTGAAAATTTACTAACATAAATTCATACCTGGCCGAAAACACAATTTAAACAATTCACTTCCGATATTGATCACCAAGGGAATATAAAATATTTCGTTCACAATATGTATATGGGACTCCAATACGATCTCGAATTATCGTAATTTCCGCGTGGCTTAAAATCTCTTTTTAGAAGCTGAAAATGTAGGTCAATCAAATACGTTGAGCTCTGCACAAAAGACATTTGCTCACTGTCTGTACTTTCGCTAAGCTATGCTTGCTTAAGCCGAGGCTAGCTTACCGAAGGCGACGTCAGATAAGAACGGTACAATCGTATGATGCTTTGATGCTTATCCAAGGTGACCTAAGAGTAGTTGTTAGAGTTTTCGTTCTTCTAACGTTACATCAAACAATTAAAAACAAAGCAAAAGTAGTGAGACGAAATTTGGCTTGCGACCCTGTAGAATTTGGGACACTACAAGAGCTGGTCATGGTAAATCTGGAATACTGTGTGTTTGTGATGTTGATGCAAGAGCTTCTTCTGCGTCTAAAACATACATTAAAACAACTGCATACCGATCTGGCCGACTGCCAGGGAAGTGCCGATCTGTTGCAGGCGCTATGTGTGGCTCTGCTAAAAATCAAGAGCATTTGTCGCGCATTTGGCGCATAGTGATGTGGAAAAATATTTTATGCTACCCATGTTGTGTGCTTCTATATATGGCATAAAAAACACTATATATAGTCAACTGGGCATACATACAAGCTCTAAATCCCAATGATTGTTGCCGCTATGGTAGGTGAAGGAGGGATCGTTATGTATACCTAACTCTCTTCTTTCTAGGGCGCTGGGCCTCAGTGCTGATTTTAATGCTGAATCTTCTAGTGCCTTGCTGGCTCAGTCAGCGCTGCATTAACACGGTGAGTATGTAGTAACGATATTTGGAGATACCTATTAAATGTACTTAACGATTGCAGTACAATAGTTTCACTCGCATCATACACGGCATGCGGTGCTGTTCCACTACACCCAATTTCCATCTGCTCAGCATGGGTCGGCGTGAATACGCCTTGCAGCTCCAACACTTGAGGCTTCACTTCACTTGTGGCGGCTTTTTCGATATCAATATGAAATATTTTGGAAGCGTTAGTTAATTAATAATTTAATGATAAAATCTTAATAAGAAATTTCAACTTTTCAGATGGTGCTCACCATAGTCGGATATACTATTATACTCATACAATTCAAACTGCAGGCCATTGTGGAGACAAACGGGGCTAATTTTAAACGTAACGGCACAAGCTCTTGAAAAGCTTGACTGCTAACTAACAGAGACAAAGCTTTTTAAATTAAATGTACCATTTAACCAAAAGTGAAGACCTCTACGGAGCCCTTGATACCTGGAAAGATGAAAGAAATACTGATCCAGAAGTAGCAAAATATAACCTAACCTTAAAAAAAACTGTAAGAACCCTTTAACAAAAGTAAATAAGCACTTTTATCGCGAAACTTAAAGTCGGCTCTGCCCGACTTTGATATAGCCGTTACTCAGAAAAAGGATCATTTAAAAATATATTATTAAATCACAAAATGCTTATCGAAACTCGGCTATAGTTCATCTGATCGTAAAACAGTGTCTATAGACACTATATACGCTATAGCGTATCGATAAGTGATGATTAAATATATGACTTGAAGGTTCGAACAATCAATAGATTGAGAATTCTTTTTCAAATTACGGGGTGGCAACTTTACTATAGTTTATCTGATCGTGAAATAATGTATTGGAAATCGTTAAGTAATGATGATAATCGGACATTGCCGACTTTAACTTACGTTCTTGTTTAAGGCCTATTCTCAGATGACATAAAAATTATTTTCATCACAAAATGCTTTAAATGAATAGAACACTTTTGTAGAGCTTTGAAAACAGAATGCTTTTCAGCAGCTGTCTTATTTATATGAAGCATAGTGACGAAAATAAAATTTATGTCATCTTGAGTAAATTAAAAAATTGTCACGCCCCATAAAAGTATATATATTCTTGATCAGCATGACGAGCTGAGTCGTTATAGCCATGACCGTCTGTCCGTCCGTCAGTTTCTATGCTATCTCCTCCCTCAGTTTGCAGCTATCTTGACCAGTCTTTTCAAAAAGTCTGCACATTTGTCGGAACTGCCCGAATCGGATGACTATATTATAAAGCTGCCATCTAAACGATGGCTCCAACAACGAGTTCTAGTGAGAAAAAGTTTTTAGTTATCAATGTTGAATATTATTTGTTTCAAACCAGGGACCGTAATGTATAACTATTTTGGATACAAATTTTGAAATAACAATTATTTTCTAATTTTTAAATAAGAAATTTAAAAATAATCGTTATTCTATGATTTTTAAAAAAATTTGTTGTTAAATTGTATTTTTTAAATAAAATTTTTACGAGTTAAACTAATTTTTTTATTAAAAATTTAAATTAATTTATTTTGTAATTTTATAATAAAAATTACTTTTAATTATTATGAAAAATTTTTATTATAAAATTTTTATAAATTACTAATCTAGTAGGTTTAGGTAAATCTTGTTTCCTTCTATCAAAGACAATCTATGATTTACAAACGCCTACTAGATAAGTAATTTTTAAAAAAATTTTTATAATAAAAATTTATTCATAACAATTAAAAAGTAATTTTTATTATAAAAATTACAAAATAAAAATTAATTTAAATTTTTATAATAAAAATTAGTTTTAACTGTTATTCAAAATTTTTATATAAAAATTACCATTTAACAGTTAAAAACAAAATTTTTATTTAAAAATTATAATATAACAATTTCAAAATTTTTTTTGTGATAAAAATTGCAAATAAAATTTATCCCATTTAATGACTCGCCATTAAAAATTATGAAGATTCGTGTATTCCATTTTATCAGGGGATCCATATTTCGTGGTAATTTTTTTCACTTCCATAACTGTTATTTTCGGTCCTGGTTTCAACCGAAAAAAATAACCTGAACCTGTTCCGAACCAAAACTTTCGGTTCGATTCAAAAAAAGGTACAAGTCTTAGTTAAGCGGGCATTTTATTGATAAGAGAAGTAGTATAGACCAAAAATTGTTCGATGAAATAATAATACTTATAGAATTTAATTGAAATTAATTGAATTCGTATGTTCGAGTAAACAACGAGAGCGTAAGTTAAAGTCGGCCCTGCTCGACTTCGATATACCCGTTACTCAGGATATAAACATGTCCTAATTGTGGAAGAAATGAGTTTCTTTCCAATTTGCAGGGAAGGCAACTCCTATTATAGCTCATCTGATCAGGAAATGATGGATGGCTGATCGATAGTAATAATTATTAAAATATATGTCTGAGGGATCAAACAATCTATTTTCAAAATTGTGGGTGATATGAGGTATTTTATACCCGTTACTCGTAGAGTAAAAAGGGTATACTAAGTTCGATGCAAATGTATGTAACAGGCAGAAGGAAGCATTTCCGACCCATAAAGTATATATATTCTTTGATCAGCACCAATAGCCGAGTCGATATAGACATGAACACCTAGATCTCCAAAGACTATAAGAGCTAGAGCTACCAAATTTTCAGTGTATACTTGTATTGTTTGCAGGCAGATCAAGTTTGTTTCAAACTTAAACGCCCCAGCAATTTGAAAAAAACCTCATATCTCCTACAATTTTGAAAATAGACTGTTCAAACCTTCTAGACATATATTTTAATCATCATTGCCTATCGATCCGCCGTACATCGTTTTTCGATTAGATGAACTTTAGTAGAGTTGCCACCCCGCAATTTGAAAAATACCTCATATCTCCCACAATTTTTGAAAATAGATTGTTTGAACCTTTTAGACATATATTTTAATAAGTATTACCTATCGATCAGCCATACATCATTTTTCGATCAGATGAACGATAGTAGAGTTTTCGTATCCGCAATTGGAAAATACATCATATCTTCCACAACTTTAAAAATAGATAATTCGAACCTCTAGACATATATTTTAATCCTCATTACCTATCGATCCGGCATACATCATTTTCCGATCAGATGAACTATAGTAGAGTTGCCGCCCCCGCAATTTGAAAATACCTCATATCTCCCTCAATTTTGAAAATAGATTGTTTGAAACCTCTAGACATATATTTTAATAATTATTACCTATCGATCAGCCATACATCATTTCCTGATCAGATGAGCTATAGTAGAGTTGCCTCCCCCGCAAATTGGAAAGAAACTCATATCTCCAATTAGGTACATCTTTTTATCAGAGTAACGGGTATATCGAAGTCGAGCAGGGCCGACTTTAAATTACGCTCTCGTTAATATATGTTTTTTCAAATCAAATACTCTTCTTACAAATTTGGAAAAACTTGGGACGAACAGGTTCAAAACCAAACCAAAAACACTTAAATTTCTGAATCTTAACCATTGGTAGATTTTGGTTCGAACCCGCGAACCGGACCTCCGAAAAAATGATTTGGGTTTGCAGCCTTGGTTTCAACACAATTTTGCCGGATTTGATTAGATTCTGATAAATATATATTTAGTATAGCTTACGTTCCACAAATGGTTTCTGGCTTGGTCAGCCAAATGGTTATAGCAAGTTGCTTATATAAAATAAAAAAAAATAAAAAGAGCAAGGGTATTTAAACATCGATGTTAGCCTTCTTTTTAATTTTCTGTTGTTGTGGGACTACCATTATTATACTTTTTTGTCCGGTATTATTGCGCTTATATTACACCAAAGGAGTCTAATGTGCATATAAACATTGATCCTTGACTGCTTGACTAGTTACATACCCACAGCTTATCCGTCATCTTATCCGACTAATTAATGAGTTTTCGTCGCCTAATTACGTGTGTAGAGTCGAGTTCCATTTCAGTAGTCTAGTGAGTCTGGCCCCAACATGGATAATACTCGTCTAATGGCCACAGTTCGTCCTTATTTCCATTTCTTTTCGCTGCTCACTTTAATGCCTCCACCTGGTAGCCATATTTGGGCTATCACTCACTTGGCCGCCTTTTGTTGTTATGCCTTGGGCGTTCTGCTCGCCGGCATCTATATCAGTTATGTGAACATTATGGCTCTCAATTTGGAAACCGACTTCTATAAACTGGAGGACTTCACTAGAGCAATGGGTCAGGTGCAGAAGTTGTCTTATTCGGTCTTACTTATTGTGAACCATTTAAATATGGTCATTCATTATCGTCGACTTGGTTGCATCTATGTGGATATAACTAAATTGGAAGTGGACATAGAAACCGCCTCTCAATGCTTTGTCGGACCAAAACAGCAGCATCATAGTTTCCGTCTACGCATGTTTCTCAGCTGTGGATTATGGCTGATCTTTCTGGTCATTGCTGTTCCACAAGTTACTATGCGCGCCTTGACGGACTATGAGTTGGCCGAGAAGCTGGTTACAGAGCTGGTAATGGTAGCACTGCAGCTGAAATGTGTGGAATACTGTGGGTTTGTGATGTTGATGCAAGAGCTTCTCCTGCGTCTAAGACATACCTTAAAACAACTGCATACGGAGCTGGCCGACTGCCTGGGAGTGGGGGAACTGTTGCAGGCCCTATGTGGCTCTGCGACGAAATCAAGAGCTACTGTCACGCATTTGGCGCTTAGTGGGTGAATTGGAAAAATATTTCATGCTGCCCATGTTGGGTTTGTTTCTCTACAACGGCATAGCCACACTTCATGTAGTCAACTGGGCGTATATTTTAGCCCTAAATCCCAACGATTGTTGCCGCTACTGTAAGTAAAAATAATTCAAACTGATCTCTTTAAATATTTCTTTAATATGTTCAGCGCGCTTTGGTAATTTACTGGTCTTAATGCTGAATCTTTTAGTGCCCTGCTGGCTCAGTCAGCGATGCATCAACACGGTAAGTTGTATCTGTAATTCATGCAAGGCTGCAAACCGGTTTAGAACTCAACCCTTCAAAACCAATCCGAACCAGGAACCGAACTATGGTTAAAACTGATAATAAGAGAAAATATTTAATCAGATCGTGCAAATTTATGTTAGATTGTGTTGAGAGCTTTTGCAGCTGCACACTGAAGATATGTGAAGTATGGATAGGGCGCATTGAGCGAGCGCCGGACCTTCTTATTACTCCAGAATAACTAAAATAAATAAATAGTTAATTTTAATTATACTTAAGGGGGTCTTCTACCTTTGAAAATATTTTTTTTCGATTTTTTTGTTTTGCCTTATTATTACAGCTTGAACATTCCCCTTTCATCTCCTTTAAACCATTTTCAATTTTTCGAAAGAGTTTAGCAGATATATCCGTTTTTGTAGAGCAATGTTCTTGCCAATGTGAGTATTTTCAACGTTGCTGAAAACTTTAACCGCGTTTTTCTCTAAACCACGTTTTTGACCTGGTAGCCATGATTGGGACAGTTCTACTAAACCGATTTTGATGAGCCATGTTGCAATCGACGCAGAATTGATGTAATTCTGGCCCGTACCTCAATCATGAAGATAAAAAATTTTTTACTATTTTTTTTTCACTAAACAACAAAAAAAAAACGTCGAAAATCTAATTTTTTTTTTAAATGTTTGTAAATTTTAGAAAAAAATTTTTTTTTTTATGATCGAGGTACGGGCCAGAATTACATCAATTCTGATCATAACCTCATTTACCGTTTTCAATTCCGATAACCTGGAGTCCCGGAATCATGGCCACCACCTCTACACCTTTTTTTTTGAGGCCTTAATTGGCAGGCCGATAACTTTTTGAACAGCCCTCGAATTCCAAAATTTTTTTTTTTTATTTTACTATTTAATTAATTAAATTAAATTAAAATGGATTTCAACTGGTTCGGTTCACGGTTTGGTTCGGTGCACCCCGTCTAGAGCCAACATGCAGTCTTAAAATGTTAAGAATCCAGTTTAAGAGACGACCCCCTGATTGTCCCAATCTTAACTTCTTTTGATATATACATATGTATAACCTTATCAATTGCAGTACAACAGCTTCACTCGCATCATACACGGCATACGGTGTTGCCCCACTACACCCAATTTCCACCTGCTCAGCATGGGTCTGCGTGAATACGCCTTGCAGCTCCAACACTTGAGGCTTCACTTCTCTTGTGGTGGATTTTTCAATATTAATATGAAATATTTTGGAGGCGTTAGTTAAAAATCTGTATAGTTTGGTATTTTTTAATTAATATTTCGTCGTTTTCAGATGGTCCTCACCATAGTCGGCTATACGATTATACTTATACAATTCAAACTGCAGGGGATTGTGGAAAGCAAAGGCATAAATTTGAAACGTAACTACGCAAGCTTTACTGTTAACTTGACAGAGCCAAAAGCTCTAAAAATGTAATGTAAGTCCTGTAACTACATACGAACCTTATTTCCAAATTAAACATTTTTACTCGCAAGTAATTAAATATACAAAAAATATTTTAATCATTTTGACAAGGAAATGTACAATACAGGGTTGCCCATATTCGACGGACCCATCTGGCAACGCCATAACTTTTGACAGAGATGTCAGATCGCTTAATGACATACCGCGTTTGAAGCGTCAGTCCAAGCAGATTTTTACCATGGAACAATACACGCCACGCGAGCGCTCTGAAATAGTTGGAATTTACATTCAACAGAACAAGTCAATTGTGAAAACTCAACGTGCTTTTAACGAATTATAATGTCCGAAAAGCCCATTTCACATTGAATGGGACCGTAAATAAGCAAAATTGCCGTATTTACGCCACTGAAAATCCTCAGGAGATTCAATAAGTGCCTCTTCATGACGAAAAAGTCACAGTTTGGTGCGGCGTTAGTGCGAAAACGGTCATTGGGCCGTTTTTCTTCCAAAATGAAAATGGCCATGCTGTTACCATCAACCAGGAGCGTTATCGCGACATGATGACCAATTTTGTGATGCCAATTATTCGTCGAAAGCGTATGAGGCAGTTCTGGTTTCAACAAGACGGCGCTCCACCGCACACAAGTCGCATAACAATCGATTTTCTGAAGAAATTGTTTCCGGGCCTTTTGATGTCGAAAAGTGGTGATTTGGACTGGCCACCGCGTTCGCCCGATTTGACGCCGCCTGACTTCTTCTTGTGGGGATATTTGAAGTCAAAGGTTTACGTTAACAAGCCAAGGAACGTAGAAGAGCTCAAGGACAACATTCGTGAAGAAATAGCCGCTATTCCGGCCGAAATGTTGGCGAAAACGATGGAAAATGCTGCAAAAAGGGCACAATACGCCATCAACGCCAGAGGCGGCCATTTGAGAGATATCATATTCAAAAATTGATGTAAACAAATCTACTTGGAACAAATTAAATGATTAAGATTGCCAACCGCCAAATTTTTATTTTTTTTCTTTGATTTTTTTTAAAAAAAACATGGGTCCGTCGAATATGGGCAACCCTGTATTTTTCTTCATCATCGCTTTCGTTTGACGTAATTGTAAAATGCCCATTTTTCATTCACAGTTATGAATCGTTTCAAAATCGGATCGTTTTTGTTATGATTGAGCAATGAATCGAAGATATTGATACGCTTGAACAGGTGAAATTCCTTTGAAACATTTGTTACCCAGATATCGAGCTTGTTTACGAATTCAAATTGATTTAGGAGGGTTTTCACTGTTGTATGAGTTACTTTTAAAAAATCTCTCATGATCAATAACGGCAGTTTTCATTAATTATTGTCTTGATCAGCCTCCAAAGGGTTAGTGGTGCGTTTTTCAATATCTACGGAACAGAATTTTGCAAACTAACGCTGACATTGTCGTACACTAATTACATCTGTACCGTATACTTTGCATACTTTGATTAAACTTGGGTAGCATTCTCCTTTCCTTCACAAAAATTCTTGAGACATGGATATAGAAGTGACCTTTGTATTAAACAAGTACCTCTTTTAATATTCCATTCCATTTCTCTTCTAGCTGAAAAAAAGAAACCCAAATTTCTTTTTGATCTAAATAAAAGATAATTTTTAATAATATGAATACTTATATTTATGTATATATATATACACATACAAACGGAGAAACCTCTACAGTCATCTGTCGTTGCCCAGTCAAGGGAAATGTCCGTTAGGTTCGATTGCATTTAAATTATTATTGTTTCACTTATTGCATTCCATTAAGTGTCTATGTCTATTTTTTTTATACAATTAACATTTCATGTTCGTTTCGGGAAGTTGTACTCATAATTATTAGTTTACTGTAATTGCGACATTTAAACTATGGGCTAAGCACTTACAAGCTAGTTGACCTATAACCTACTGCTAAACATCTGCCCACCTAGACCCATCAGTGTACCTTATGTAAATGCTATAGCTAAGCTTATATGCTAACAGATTGTAGATTTTTCCATTGGATTCTTCTTCTTCTTATGCTTGTGAAATGTTCAGTTACGTTCATTTGTTTGGATTAGGTTTCGAGTGGATAACTTTCAATTGGATATAATCACAGACTAAATAACTGGAATAACTTTGTTGGAAGTAAATATGTTATATAAATTTAACTAGGTCGAAAAATTAACTAATTAAAAAGTGCTCGAGACACCAACCAACTAACCAATTAACCGTGCGAATAAATCTCAACTAGATGTAAACATTTTGTACTTAGTTCTAAATAAAATTCCAAATTGCATTTACAATGAGTTTTCCATATAAAGCTCCAATTACAGTTTAGACTTATCGAGACAGGTTCATTGCATCCGTCATATAGCTAAACAGATAATATAAATAAATAAAAAGACACACTGTAGGCAGGAGATAATTCAGCAGTAGGTTAACTATTATCCCGTCCCATGCTTGCCTGTCTCGAACAGGCCCTTCTTGAAAAAAGACGACAGCTGGACGAGGGAGGCACGCGTGAGGCCTGGTCCGCCGGGTCCCTCATAGATGGGGCATTGCGGTATTTTCGAGCAGACCACAAATAGTCGACGCAAATAGAGTTCCAGCAGACGGCGGCGATGTTTGGCCACTGGCTCACTATTGGAGGCAAAAAGCTCACGCCGTGGGAAAGGCAGGGCGGATATCTGGCGAGTGTAAGTTTAGTACGATGTTTTGATAATTATCCAAGTAACTTACCTTGGCTCCATAGCAATGCTTCATGCACAGATGCAGTTCCCGGAAGCGACTGTAGCGACGCAATATGTTTAGCTTGCCATCGGGTAGGGCTATGCGCACCTCATACTCGTAATGCGTTTGTTTGCCAGCTCCGCGCATCACAAAACTGGGTATGGTAATAAAGTGCTCGCCCTCAGCTGTTAAAGGAGATCAGTTAAGATACCAGTTAAACAGTTGGACAGTTCAAACTTACGCAGCTCTCTCATGGAGGGACACGATCTGGTCATGCTGGGCGTAAACATTTGCGAAGTGGACTCTTCCATGCTGGTGGGGCTCATTACACTTGAACGCATAATAGAGCTGGCCAACTCATACTGTCGCTCCATGCCGGCTCGCTCATCGGCACAGCACAGGGCATGTGCCTCCAAATCCTGCACTGACTGCAACATTTCCTGCTCCAATTGAATGTAGCGTCGTTGTAGTTCCTGCAAGTCAGCAATCTGCTCATCCAGCTGCACCTTGTTCAAGTCCGTTTCAAGATTTTTCATTATCAAAGCCTTCTGGGCGGCAATCTTGCGACGCAGCGAATGCAACGGACAATAGGGACGAGACATGTTCGAGTGTCGGCCCAGCTCGCAGGAGGAGCAGGAACCCGTATCCTCATCACTGGTGCGCACGCTATGTTTATTGTTGCTGAGGTGTCCATTTTGAACCAAGGCCTGGTTGCGACTGTCCAGACACACGCCGCTGTCACTCATGATGGCCTGTGAACCGGGCGCACCCCCAGAACTGCCGCTGCCGTTGCTTGGACCGGCAGTGCAGGTGCGTGATCCATCCTCGCTGCTGCCTGAAATGTCATCCTTGCGCGTGTCCTCCGCCTCATCCTCGGCCTCGCAGGAGCAGTTACTAAGCGGCGTCTGCTGACCCTCTGTGATGGTGGGCGATGACACCAGCGAGAAATTTGACTGGGCCGTATGGAAGGTATCACAGGTTTCATATGTATCCGACTTGGACACATCGTCAGCATCTGGATTTGTGCATGTCGAGGTGGACATGGACATGGACTTGTTGGCCAATTGCAGTTTCATCTGCTGCTTTTTGGCACGCATTGCCTGGGATTCGGCTTCACTGTCAGCGCGCTCCTGGCGCAGGCGTTCCAATTGGGCTTGGATTTCCAGCATGGTCTCATCGACTTTGGCTATTTTGCTGGTGCTGGCATTAAGTATGAGTTCTTTTTCGGCTATTTGTTCGTCCAGCTTGCGAATCTCCTCATTCTGTAAGGAAAAAAAAGGTGGTCAGAAATAAGATAAATGGTGGGTGTTTCTATACACAAAACATACATTTCGTCGAACCGTATCCTTGATGAATTGTGCTGCAAACAGATCCAAGGAATCGGACACCTGCAATAACAGTTCATCATTGAGTGGAGTGCCTTCCTCTATTTTTAGGCCCAACTGTGAATTGACAAGAAATACAAATCTTAATATCTTACGCTTCCCAGACACTCTCATCTTAACTCTAAGCATTAAATGAAACACAAACCTCATCCAGTTTGCCACAATCTTGCAGCTCCTGCAATTCTTTCGCTACATACTCAGAGAAATCGCGTTTCTTTGAGTCGAGCTGCGTCTGAAACGCTGAAATTTGTCTACACACAATGTCGATCTAAAACGAAAAAAATAAAACGCACCAAAAAGGCAAATCATAATAAGAAACAAAGGCAAAATAAGAACAATAACAACTAGCATAAAAATCAACAAAAATACCCTAACGGAAACTTAACCTAAAGCGATTTAGTTTCTATTGTTTAAGGTCTCGAGTCGGTGAGTAAAGACATGGTTAGGCTAGAGGACACAACAAAACAAAACGATTCCCTTACCAAAACGGAACAAACGTAGACGATTCCGGGACCGTTTACGTTTCAGTTTAAATCTGGGATCGTAATTATTATAGTTTTTAATATAAAAAATTATAAAATAGGGATTATTTATTGATTTTTTCAATAATTTGGCAAATAACTCTGTTTTTTTACTTAAAAATTAATTACAAAAAATAGAAGGCTTAACAAAGTACCTGATGTTGTTATAAATACCCTTGCAGTTTTTGAAAGGCGCTACCATAGATAACAAAAAAGTTTTTCTCATAAGAATTAGTTTTTAGACCGATCGATCCTTTGGCAGCTATATGCTATAGTCATCCGATTTTGATACATTTTTCCAGAATTGTGTGGAATCATATAAAACTAATATATACCACGATTGGTGACGCTACGATGGAAAACAAAAAAGTTTTTCTCACAAGAATTGGTTTTTGGACCGACCGTTTATATGGCAGCTATATGCTATAGTCATCCGATTTTGATAAATTTTTTCCAGAATTGTGTGGAACGCATATAAAACTAATATATACCTCGATTGGTGACGCTACGGAGGAAAACAAAAAAGTTTTCTCACTAGAACTATTTGGACGATTATAGGCAGCTTATTATAGTGATTCGATTTTGATAAATTTTACAGAATTTGTGGAAACATATAAATGCTTTACGTTGGAAAACAAAAAAAAGTTTTTCCACTAGAACTAGTTTTGGACCGATCGTTCCTTTGGCAGCTATATGCTATAGTCATCCGATTTTGATAAATTTTTCCAGAATTGTGTGGAAGCATATAAAACTAATATATACCACGATTGGTGACGCTACGATGGAAAACAAAAAAGTTTTTCTCACTAGAACTTGTTTTTGGACCGATCGTTCCTATGGCAGCTATATGCTATAGTCATCCGATTTTGATAAATTTTTTCAGAATTGTGTGAAAGCATATAAAACTAATATATACCACGATTGGTGATGCTACGATGGAAAACAAAAAAGTTTTTCGCACTAGAACTAGTTTTTGGACCGACCGTTTCTATGGCAGCTATATGCTATAGTGATTCGATTTTGATAAATTTTACCAGAATTATGTGGAAACATATAAAACTAATATATACCACGATTGGTGACGCTACGATGGAAAACAAAAAAGTTTTTCTCACTAGAACTTGTTTTTGGACCGATCGTTCCTATGGCAGCTATATGCTATAGTCATCCGATTTTGATAAATTTTTTCAGAATTGTGTGAAAGCATATAAAACTAATATATACCACGATTGGTGACGCTACGATGGAAAACAAAAAAGTTTTTCTCACTAGAACTTGTTTTTGGACCGATCGTTTCTATGGCAGCTATATGCTATAGTCATACGATTTTGATAAATTTTTCCAGAATTATGTGGAAACATATAAAACTAATATATACCACGATTGGTGACGCTACGATGGAAAACAAAAAAGTTTTTCTCACTAGAACTTGTTTTTGGACCGATCGTTCCTATGGCAGCTATATGCTATAGTCATCCGATTTTGATAAATTTTTTCAGAATTGTGTGAAAGCATATAAAACTAATATATACCACGATTGGTGATGCTACGATGGAAAACAAAAAAGTTTTTCTCACTAGAACTAGTTTTTGGACCGATCGTTTCTATGGTAGCTATATGCTATAGTGATACGATTTTGATAAATTTTACCAGAATTATGTGAAAACATATAAAACTAATATATACCACGATTGGTGACGCTACGATGGAAAACAAAAAAGTTTTTCTCACTAGAACTTGTTTTTTGACCGATTGTTCCTATGGCAGCTATATGCTATAGTCATCCGATTTTGATAAATTTTTTCAGAATTGTGTGAAAGCATATAAAACTAATATATACCACGATTGGTGATGCTACGATGGAAAACAAAAAAGTTTTTCTCACTAGAACTAGTTTTTGGACCGATCGTTTCTATGGCAGCTATATGCTATAGTCATCCGATTTTAATCAATTTTTCCAGAATTTTGTGGAAACATATAAAACTTATATATACCACGATTGGTGACGCTACGATAAAAAACAAAAAAGTTTTTCCCACTAGAACTAGTTTTTGGACCGATCGTTTCTATGGTAGGGGGCCAAGCTTTTGGGGGGTGGGTGTAATTATGATAATTCGTTCGGAATTTCGTGTCTAGTTGGCATGATGTTATTTGTAGGTGAGGAAGTTCGTTGAAAGGTGGTTCGGGTTGGTTGGTGTCATGCTATAGTCATCCGATCCGGCTGATTCCGACAAATGGGCAGCCTATGTGTATTTAAAGACTTTTTGTAAAGTTTGGTCAATATAGCTTTAGAACTGAGGGAGAAGATAGCATAAAAAAAGACGGACAAAAAACTCAGCTCGTCATACTGATCAAGAATATATATACTTTATGGGGTCGGAGATGCTTCCTTCTATGCGTTACAAACATCGTGACAATTTTAATATAACCTCTGCAAGGGTGTAATAAAAATTTGCATGTTTTGCGTACCCAAATAATAGCACATCTGGTGTTTTCACATTCATTTAAGAACATTTTTACACTTTGATTTTTTTTAAACCCCATAACTCTTATTTGCGATCCCTCATCTCTAAACGTGCTTCAAATTAGAGCTTAAATCTATCAGATAGACCCACCTGAACCTTTTCGTTATTCTTTTCCCACAACAGCATATCCTTGCGGGCCAGCAACTCCTGTTCGCGGCAATTCAACAGCTGCAGGCCATCCATTTCTTCCTGCTCCAGGCGTATAAGCTCTTCGGTTAGCTTTCTCACCTTGGTCTTGTACTGGTCATGCATCTGAACGCGTTCCTGTTAGGTAATTGGATTAATATATATTTTAACACTCGCTCGCACTTCCTCTACCCACCACATTCAGTTGCTTGAGGGCATTCTCAATGGTATCCAATATCTTGCGATTCTCGTCCTGCAGCTCGGGATCATCACGCGACATGGGACGCTGTGGATAGTATTGACGCTCGGGTCGTTTGTAGGGCGACACACCTGCATCCTCATCAGAATAAATGCTGCAAGTAAGCAAATTTTCCCTCGAAGAGGTGATCAAGGACAAGCGCGACATGTCCAGCTGCGAGCGACTCAAATCCTTGCGCAGCTTAGCCGCTTCGACGGGATTGTTAAAGCGAAACATATTCGTGCGTCCCAGCAGTATGATATCGCCCTGTGAGATTTGCTTGGGTTCATCAATCAAATGAGCATTGACCCAACACTGGGCCAGCGGCCAAGGATGCAGCGTAACCACGCCTGCTTTCAGTACAATGCTACAATGCTGCGAACGTATGCCATCGCCACTTAGCTCTATGTCTTGACACAGATCGGCGTCCTCAGTGCCAATACGTGTTTCACCCTCTTTCAGGCTATACAAGGTCACGCCGGTGGTCACATCGTTGTGTATGCCTATTAAATGTGGCATTTCCGAGTCTAGGACAACGCCCACACCAGATTTGCGCAGACCCAGACTCCTTTGTTCTTGCAAAATGGACTGAGCCACTTTCCATTTCTCCGTCCATTCCTCGGTGAGAACTTTTTCCTGTGCCTCCTTCTTCTGCAGATCGGCCAGCACTTTAAGCGAGGGCTGGAGAGAGTGCTGGACAGGTAAAGACATGTTGAATGGGAGAAAACAATTTGTACAACTGACAACAACTCACAATGTCACCGGACAGCATAGACTTCAGCTTGTTGATCTCCTCCCGAAGCTCACGTATCAGCTTCACATTGGAATCCTCATTCACTGTGGGCTTATTAATGATGTTCTTGGCCCGATTGGCATAGCGCAAGGTACTCAACGTTTCGCTGTAATTGCAATCCGCCGGCGACAAGGCTGCAATCATAATGGTCTTGCTGTTGCCACCCAGACTATCCTTGAGCAGCCAGGTGAGAATGGAGTCACGGTAGGGTATATAAAGCACCCGCTTCGAGGCACTGTTGGGGGTGGTGGCCAGTGAGGATGAGGTAATATTATGACCACCACTTGTCTGCTCAGCCAAAGCCGAAATGACGCTGCCCAGTGTCACCAGAGATTTGTTAATGTGAGCCCCCTCTTTTAGGCGTTGACCCGTCGCTCCTGTTGCATTGGCACGCTCACTGCGAGAGAGAGAGGAGAAAGGAGGCAGTGAAATCAGGTTAAACGCTTCATGCTCCGCTTACGCACCTGCCCGCCAAGTCGACCAAATGAATCTTCGAGACTGTCTCGCTTGGCATGTCATTCATGAAGACGGCCTGCACAAACGTAATGGTAAAGATGGCGTGACTGCGACTGCTGGTGTCGTTCATATTGGTACTAGCCGTGGTTCTTTGGGCATTGCCTCGTGCGATGCACTCCTACAAAGAAAAAATTCATTATAAGATTTCACCCTTAAAAAAAACTGACACCCACTCACCTGTATTTCATCGAAATCGGATACCGCATGCTGTGACAAATTCTCCACATAAGGACCCAAACTTCTATGCTCTCGCACGCGTAGCCCATGTCCTGTGCTCTGGGCTGCCAGCAGATCCTTAACACGTTCATTGTATATCTCCAGGTAGCTGGCATGCGTACGATAGCCCGTGCCCGACTCTTGACCCAAACGCATACGCATAAATAACTCTTGGCAAATGCGTGGTATTAGACCCGGATTGTTGGGTGTGCCCATCATGGTGAAGGTTTTGCCAGAGCCCGTCTGTCCATAGGCGAAGACGCAAGCATTGTAACCTGCAACCGAGTTAAGTGGAAGTTAATGTTAAAGGGCTGCCGCTCAAGCGTGTCAGGGCAAGTAATTGGCAACCAACTACGTTGTCAGCAGTTCAGCAAATGGTAGAAGCCGGTACATTTCACAATGAAGATGGCTAAGACAGAGAGTGGCGTGTCTGAAAAATTGCCTATACTTTTGCAATAATAAAATGTTCTTTTAAATTATTCCATTAAAATAATGAATCAGCTTCACCATGCTTAGGCAGATGAAGTCTTACCATTTTTCGAAAGGAATATTTTTTTAAATATCCTGTTTATGTTGGGATGCAGCTTTCGCGGAGCCCTATTATTCGGTTAAAATGCGATGAATCGTTGATTTAGAAATATTTATTCTCCATGTTAATCACGACCATTCTTTAATCGCATATACCACTCGGGTAGTATAAAAAAGAAAACATCTTTCTCGAGTTAATAAATTATCACCTATAAACTTGTTTCATGAATTTTTAGGGAAAAACGTTTGCAAAAAAAAAAATGATCCCACCCCCCCCATTTTCCGGCCTTGAAATAAAAAAATAAAAGAAATTATTTTCCACCTATTTGGCCCATTGAGCGTACAAACGCTAAAACCACCCCCGGCTCATAGAGCTTTCCAACCGAATTTAAAACATATCGGCTATAAACCCACCCCGCTCCCATATTCCTACCTATGCAATGAACTACACGAAATAAAAAAACACGTGTTTCCATTTATTCTGACCCTTGAGCTTACAAAACGAATTTAATTCAGATCGGCTCACAAATGGCTATTGTCACTGAACCGAAATACGCCCACCATTATTCTTGCCTGTGGGGGGAAATTCCACCACCGCGAAATCAAATGTCTAATTATTTTCTATAATGTGTTCACAAACCGATTTTAAAGTCAATCGGATAAAAAATAGGTTTTACCATATACAAACAACTATATGTATTTATTTTTATATATTGAATTATTAGTCATCGTCGCTGTCTACATTAGTAACTGGATTAGCATCCACGTTCCTAAAAAGTTTACTTAGGATATCAGCGGGTCTTATTATTTTAGACAGGTAACGACCATGTGACAAATAATAAATTATAGCTGCTAAGTGAGAGCAGCATCCGATGGTTCTATTGCCATTCGCGCATTCACAGCAATAGCGACGTATTCCTGAATATCCAATTGACTGTGGAGCGTACTCAATGAAGCACTTGTAAGTTTTACTGGATATGTGACGCGATCTTAATTTAATTTGAATTAAATTCTTTTGTGATTTAAGAAAACTTATATTTAGGTTCCCAAGCTCATCCAGAATTTCGGCCAGGTAGGAAAATGGGGGGCGGGTGGGATTATTGCCAAACGTTTTTTCATCATTTTGGCGGCTATACTGATGGTGGCGAAGCGAAGAGCGCCGGGTTATAATATATAAAAATAAATACATATAATTGTTTTTATTATTTTTGAACCCCTTTCACACCTCCAAAAATTCTGAAAAAATTCCTTAAATTGTATCTTGATATGACAATTGACCATGTTAAATACAAAAGTGGAACCTCAACTAGAAGTCTAAAATAATTGGTGTCAAAAATTTCGAAAAATTGTGTAAGTCGCGGATTGAATTTTAAAAATTCGAAAAATTATTCTGGGAGAGTGTTAACATGCCAGCTATTGCCATAAAAATTTTGAAATTTTTCGAATGAATAGTTGTCCCGAAAAACGCTTGTGTTGGTTTTGATAAAAATCGTTATTAAAAATTCAGGGATGGTACTAGAAGTTTAAAAAAATCGATTAATTACTATCAGTTGATTTACTTTAAAACTGCATACTTGAAATTTGAATAAGATCGGGGGCCGCTACGCCTATAAGACCGGCTATGCCCTTTGCTCTTTGCTCAGTTGTTACTTTGAAGTCCTGTTTATATTGGCCTGCGACTTGCAGTTTTAACCGGCTTGGAACCGGTGTTAAGCCGGCATAATATCTAACTCATATTTTAAGTTCTAAGCTTAAATAAATTCTAAGATAGAATCACTTTTGAACTGGTTCCAAAGTGTTTGGAGATTGCTTTATAATGGAAGGATGTGTAACTCCTTATTTATTAATCTGCTGGTTGTATTTCAGTGGTAGAGTGTGCGACCACTGTACGTAAGAGGCCTGGTTTCGACCCCGCCTACGAAAAATTAAATAAAACGTGAAGCAAAAACAAATTTTAAAAATCGTACACAACCAGTCACCTTCACAAGCTATTGGTATCACCAGTGAAGTAAGCAGCCATTAAAAAACATCACAATAATATTGGCAATAGGTCCTATACTATTTTGAAACGGTTCTAAGTGGTCTCCAGTTTTAAGTCGGGAAGATATGTAACTTTATACTACTTCATTTGGCCGGTTGTGTTACTCAACCGGTCCCCTTCACCAGCAATTGGCATCACCTCGTAAGTAGCCATTAAAAAAGCTTCTCAATAATTATGGCTTTCGAATATGACCTTAAACTATAGGTGCTGAAATTAAAAGCAGCATGAGAGAAGCTCGACTTTGCTCAGTATGCATTGGCGATCAGGGCTGTTTAAGTTTACCAACCTTCCATTAACCATTAGATCGTATTTTAAAGTCTTCGATTTGGTTATACTTTTCAAACCTTAGTGGAGCTTTACTGACCACATTTCAACATTTGTAAAGAATCCAAAAGTTTCATTGGTTTTATCAAGAGTTGAAACAACTATACATTTCGCTGGTTTGCCAAAAAAAAAAATCCCATTCCAAATTCCACCGTATAACCCCGACCTTGCACCTTTAAATTTTCATGTCTTTCAATGTCTTTAAAATTCTTTGAATGTTAAATCCTTTGTTTCTCATAAAAATCTTTAAGAATCACTTGGTCCAGTTATTTGCCGAAAAGGACGAAAAGTTCTAGAAGAATTAAGCAGCTGCCCAAAAGCTGCTTGGTCAATAAATAATCGATCAATCCCAGGTGTTCCAAATCGGGAAATGAGTCGGTTTTTGGGTCAGAAGCGATTTGTGGAACACATGTCGGGAGTTAGCGCTTTACATGTCACATTGATATGGGATTATTCCCAGTCCAACAATATGACGCAGAAGCATAGACATTAACATCAGTAGATGAGGCAATAATTGGAGATTCCAAAAGAAAAATTCTTGCAAAGCTTTATAAATCCAATGACTTTCGCTGCCAAGTAATTAAACAATTTTGTAAGTGGAGTGATGGTTCCATTCAATTAATTGCAAGTACAGGGGTTGCCTCTACTCGACAGACCCATGTTTTTTAAAAAATCAAAGAAAAAAAAAATTTAGGGGTTGGCAATCTTAATCATTTAATTTGTTCCAGTAGATTTGTTTACACCTAATTTTTGAATATGAAGTACTCTCTCAAATGGCCGCCTCTGGCGTTGATGGCGTATTGTGCCCTTTTGCGCATTTTCCATCGTTTTCGCTAACCTTTCGGCCGGAATAGCGGCTACTTCTTCACGAATGTTGTCCTTGAGCTCTTCTGGTCGCTTGTTAACGTAAACCTTTGACTTCAAATATCCCCACAAGAAGAAGTCAGGCGGCGTCAAATCGGGCGACAAATCACCACTTTTCGACATCAAACGGCCCGGAAACAATTTCTTCTGAAAATCGATTGTTATGCGACTTGCTGTTAACATTTTTTACTTAAACCTAACTTAATAATTCCCATAACTTTGCCTGAATTATTAATGTCTAATCACTTTTACTATCAACTTCTGCAGATCAAGTGTCAGTCAAAATGGAGAGGGACAGGCCGTGTTACGCCCACTGAGCGGTTTAAACACTTCAGCAGGTCGTTGGGCTGACTGGCGTGTCTAAGATAAGGCATACGTTGCTTTTGCTGTTGTTGTTGTTGTCATCTAAGACCGCACAAGCGGCGTTACAACATTTGCAACGCCATGACTAAGCGCAGTGGAGAGTCTTTCCGTCAGCCAGGTGGACGCCACTTGCAGTTTTTGTTTACCTTTTGTTCCATTGCACATGGTTAATTCCTCATCTTGACTTGGTAATTGGATATTGAAAGCGTGCCAAGCAGCTGTTCCATATCGCTTGGCATTTTGTATAGTGGGCGAAAGTTTTTTTTTTTTGCAATAACAAATGAAAATTTAGACATTTGTTTTGTTTTGTTTTGCCCAGTGAAAGCGCATAAAATATTACGCATTTGGATGCAACGTAAAATTGGTGGCGAGGCCAACTCAATGACATTGGCCGCCTCGCTGAGGTAGACTTTGGCTACTGATTAGACAAGCTCAAGTGGAGCAGGCGGAAATTTGCATGATTATAGTGGCTGGGGGAATATGTAAGACGCAATCGAGCGAGTCGAAGCCCACACATTGGGCTTTTATTTTTAGATCCAGCAAATGGTTGTTTACCAAAAGGAAATTCGGGAAATGGAAAAAAAGACAAAGCCAGCAAATGTAAACAAAAAACGTTAAGTGCAGAGGGAATGAGTAAAGTCGGTTTGTCTGTGTGTGGCTAATGGCACAGCAAATTGAGTGAAATGCATAACTTAACCCGGGAATTTGTCTAACGATAATCATGACATCATTCACTCACCTTCGTAGGCACAGTCCACCACATCGTTGCCCAAATCACTGTACACCTGCTCCTGGGTGGCAAAATGTGAATCGTCTGTATCGAATGACCAATATGAATAGTCAAATGTAAAGTCATGATGATTGTCGCGTCCCGCATCACGTATGGACAGTAATCGTGGCTTGAGTAGGCGTGTCTTCTTGCCCTCCATTTCCACAATGAGCTGAGCGTCCATATCATTTTCACTGTAAATGGAGAAAATTATGAAAATTTAACCAAATTTAACGTTTTTCCCACTTTAAGTGGCCTTGCCCCCTATTACAAAAATTGACTGGCGTCGAGCAGGCGACCAAGCTTATTGTTAAGGTTTTTTATATAATCAAATACTCCCCTTCCCTTTCTCCCTCTCTCTCTCTCTCTCTACCTATTTTAATGACATTTCGTGTTGTTGGTATACAAATAGCTGGAAGCTTCAGTTTAGCTAACAACAGCTTGCTCATAAATATTCCTATAAACAACGTTTTTTTGCATGACCTGAAATGACGCCAGAACTTCATAGCTCTCCCATTGGCATTAAGTGATCAGTCACATGATTGTTGTTGTGCACTACAAAAAAAAGAAATTCCGGTTCAACAAAGGGAAACATCAAATGAGAAAAACTTGATTGCAACATCAAAAAGAAAGCGACGCAAACAAAATGAAAAAACTTGCTGCGCTCTAAGTCAAAGAACATTTGTTCAGGGTAAGAAAGAAGCGCCGAACCGGTTGACTTAAGTTCAGGGGGGCACCCACACACAAACACATTAAGAAGTAAGAGAGAGCAACAGGAGAAGAATCATCCCAGATGCCACCCAATTTAGTGACTCAATAACCATATGTGCTGAAGTAACCCAAAGAGTAACTTTATGCACTGTAGGAAAGGGTATTATAAAATGCTTATGGTGTTGGTATATATGTTGCCCTAAACTAGAGACCTAAACTGCGGGTTCCTTATTCATTTTTCTTAACCCGAGAATCCCAAAACTCACACAGAGAACGAGAAGGCAAAGCTAACTTCGACTGTGCCGAAGTTTTAATACACTTGAAAAACTTTACTCCAACTGATTTAACTGCAAAAATATATATAGGATATAGATATCAGATATTTAAAATTTTTAAATCATTGCTAATAAAAATTTGATACCATAAAAAAAACCTTTCCTTAGTAAAACACATTTTCCGACCGATCGGTCCTATGGCAGCTATATGCTATAGTCATCCGATTTTGATAATTTTTTTCAAAATTATGTGAAATTATATAAAACTAATATATACAAAGATTGGGGACGCTACGATAAAAAACAAAAAAGTTCTTCTCACTAGAAGTAGTTTTTTGACCGACCGTTTATATGGCAGCTATATGCTATAGTCATCCGATTTTGATAAATTTTATCAGAATTGTGTGGAAACGTATAAAACAAATATATACTACGATTGGAGACGCTACGATGGAAATCAAAAAAGTTTTTCTCACAAAGACTTATTTTTCCACCGATCGTTCCTATGGCAGCTATATGCTATAGTCATCCGATTTTGATACATTTTTCCAGAATTATGTGGAAGCATATAAAACTAACATATACCAATATTAGTGACGCTACGATGGAAAACAAAAAGTTTTCTCAACTAGAACTAGTTCTTAGACCGATCGTTCCTATGGCAGCTATATGATATAGTCATCCGATCCGGCCGGTTCCGACATATTGTTGCGTGCAGTAAAAAGAAGACTCTGTGCAAAATTTCAGCTCGATAGCTTTAAAACTGAGAGACTAGTTCGCGTAGAAACAGACAGACGGACAGACGGAAGGACGGACGGACAAACGGAAATAAACTCAGCTCGTCGTCCTGATCAAGAATATATATAGTTTATGGGGTCGGAAATGAATATTTCTATGCGTTACAAACTTCTGGGCAAAATTAATATACACTTTTCAAGTGTATAAAAACGAGAGCGTAAGTTCTATTCGGCCCTGCTCGACTTCGATATACCCGTTACTCAGGGCAAGGTTTATTTAAGAATATTTTATTAGATCACAACATGCCCAAATTGTGGGAGATATGAGGTTTTTTCCAAATTGCGGGGGTGAAAACTTTACAATAGCTTATCTGATCAGGAAATGATGTATAGTGGATAGATGGGTAATGATGATTAAAATATATGTCTAGAAGGTTCGAATAGTCTATCTTCAAAATTGTGGGAGATATGAGGTTTTTTCCAAATTGCGGGGGTGGCAACTCTACTTTAGTTCATCTGATCGGGAAATGATGTATGGCGGATCGATAGGTAATGATGATTAAAATATATGTCTAGAAGGTTTAAACAATCTATTTTCAAAATTGTGGGAGATATGAGGTTTTTTCATATTGCATATTTATACCCGTTACTCGTAGAGTAAAAAGGGTATACTAAGTTCGTGCAAATGTATGTAACAGGCAGAAGGAAGCATTTCCGACCCCATAAAGTATATATATTCTTGATCAGCATGACGAGCTGAGTTCATTTCCGTCTGTCCGTTCGTCCGTCTGTCCGTCTGTTTCTATGCTAACTCCTCCCTCAGTTTTGAAGCTATCTTGACCAAACTTTGCAAAAAGTCTTTAAATACAAATACGCTGCACATTTGTCGGAATCGGCCGGATCGGATGACTATATCATATAGCTGCCATAGGAACGATCGGTCCAAAACTAGTTCTGATGAGAAAAAACTTTTTTTTCCATCGTAGCGTCACCAATCGTGGTATACATTAGTTTTATATGCTTCCACACAATTCTGGAAAAATTATAAAAATCGGATGACTACAGCATATAGCTGCCATATAAAACGGTCGGTCCAAAAAACTAGTTCTAGTGAGAAAAACTTTTTGTTTTCCATCGTAGCGATCACCAATCGTGGTATATATTAATTTTATATGATTCCACACAATTCTGGAAAAAATTATCAAAATCGGATGACTATAGCATATAGCTGCCATAGAAACGGTCGGTCAAAAAACTAGTTCTAGTGAGAAAAACTTTTGTTGTTATCAGTGGTAGAGCCTTTCAAAAACTGCAAGGGTATTTAAAACATTGGCGTAGCCGTTGTTAGCCTTCTATTTTCTAATTTAATGAAAAACATTTATACACTTGAAAAGTGTATATTAATTTTGAGAAGTTGTAACGCATAGAATATTCATTTCGACACATAAACTATATATAGATCAGACGACGAGCGAGTTCCCGTGTCCGTGTCTGTTGTCTTACGCGCTAGTCCTCAGTTTTAGCTACGAGCGAAATTTTGACAGAGTCTTCTTTACTGCACGAACTATTTCGGAACCGCCAGATCGGATGACTATAGCATATAGCTGCCATAGGAAAAATCGGTCCTAAAACTAGTTCTAGTGAGAAAAACTTTTTTGTTTTCCATCGTAGCGTCACTAATCTTGGTATATATTAGTTTTATATGCTTCCACACAATTCTGGAAAATTTATCAAAATCGGATTACTATAGCATATAGCTGCCATAGGAAGATCGGTCAAAAAATGTTCTAGTGAGAAAAACTTTTTTGTTTCCATCGTAGCGTCTCCAAACGAGTATATATTTGTTTTATATGTTTCCACACAATTCTGATAAATTTATCAAAATCGGATGACTATAGCATATAGCTGCCATATAAACGGTCGGTCAAAAAAACACTTCTAGTGAGAAAAACTTTTTGTTTTCATCTTAGCATCCCCAATCTTGGTAGTATTAGTTTTATATGCTTTCAACTAATTTTTAAAAATTTATAAAATCGGATGACTATAGCATATAGCTGCCATAGGACCGATCGGTCGGAAAATGTATTTTACTAAGAAAAGTTTTTTTATGGTATCAAATTTTTCTTAGCAATGATTTAAAAATGTTAAATATCTGATATCTATATCCTATATATTTTTTGCAGTTAAATCAGTTGGAGTAAAGTTTTTCAAGTGTATTAAAACTTCGGCACAGTCGAAGTTAGCTTTGCCTTCTCGTTTTTTTTAAGTTTCTCCTTTTTAAAGAAATTTAGGAAAAATTGTTTAATTCCGGTAGGTACTTAGCACCCTAGTTTTATCATAAATAAAGTGACAAAGTGGTTATTGTGCCATCTTTTGCAAAAAGGAAAACAAATAACCTACAGTCCACACCCCAAAACATTATGTAAGAGTATGGTATCTTCGGCTTGAGCATTCGCTTTTAGTTGATATTTATCATGGCAACGACTTGTCCCATTTAAAGTGACAATTTTAGGTCATTCCTCTCTGCTTTGCCCATAGAGACGCATGTATACGCTCCAGTTTACAATGTTTCTCGAGTGGTCTTAATTCCATAATCTTTGGCTGGTTGCGGAAAGAAGATTCAAGTTGACTTTAATCTTTTTCAACAAGTTTCTGCTCAGCCTCTCTGTCTCGCTGAATTTATCTGCGTTGATTTATTTCTCAATTAAAAATGCATGAAGAGAAAAATTTGTTAGTCTGAGTCATAATCATAACAAGCAGGCAGCGAGCAGGCAGGCAGGCAGGCATCCATGATATGGAAGTTGTTTGCTCACTATGTGGTAGTTTCGTGCAAAAAGTGATTTTTTGTTGTTATCTCTGTCTGTGTGTGAGTATGTGTGAAGTGCTAAAATCACCACGAATTTCGGGTGCAATTGTATAAATTTTTGCTTTTGTTTTCGCATGACGTTGAGAGTGGGGCACTGTTGCATGACTAACAATAGCCATGGAAATTATACGGCTAATATGTTTGTAGAGTTTTGCATAAGCCAAAACGATGATGTCACAGATTTAGGTACATTTATAATTACATTACACTTTTTTCTGTTTATATCGAACTGATTGCGGCAAGATGAGTGACATCATTAAGTGTACACATCTTTTTTTTTTGTATATGGGGCCAAGCTCCTCCGTTCTGCCAACTTCTCTCTCTTGGCTTTTGTTTCGCTGTTTTTATGCCAAAAGTAACTGTGTGCCAACAAAAGCAATGACCGCACTTCAACCAGATAGACAAGATAAAGACACAACAAAAGCAACAACAACAAATTAATGTTTAATGTGGTTTTAAATAGCCACCGACACGGCCCATTCCCCCTTAAGCGCGTCTGTGTTAACTTAATTTGTTTGGAACAAATGGTGAAAGGGTTTTTGCTTTAATAATAGTCAAATTCAGATTTCTAGCTGTTAGTTAGAAGCGCAACAGTTATAAGGGGGGCGTTTACCCAATTCCCGATTGTAAAAAACTTACCGCGTATTAAAGGGGCGAACCCTTACGGCAACCTTGAGCGATGACATTTTTGTTGGGTGGATGTTTCTACTCCTTTTTGCTGGTGTCTACAGTTATGCGGGGGGGATGGATGAGATGAGAGGGTGGCGGCAGCGTATGTACAGCAACGCCAGCTTGTTTGACTACTTGTTTGACCACCAGCCACGTTACTTTTTGCTGGTTAAATTCTATTTCACTTTGTTGTTGTTTGTTGTATTCTCTTGTTTTTTCACCTTGTTGGCCTTGTTTTAGTTTAGTTTGTTTTTCTTTTCGTTTTCTTGTACACCGTTATTTGGAGCAGCAGCGCTCCCTCTCCTCTACTGTCCGCGATTGGCCTGCACAGACAACTGCACATAATAATAAAAATAATTGTGCGCAATTCAATTTTGATTCACTGGCACCTCGGGCACTCATCATCATCACACCAACAACAACAACAGCAACAATAACACCTCGACATCAGGGCAGCTGCATTGGTATGGGTGTTAATTTTTGGGTATATGCAAATTGCTGCAGCCCGCATTATAAAAAAAACACACGCACATACGCCCTACACACACACCCATACGTATGAGTGTATGTATATAGGAAAGCGTAAATTATGTCGATCTGTATTTGTTTGTAACTTTTATCTTGTAAACTTCGAACACGGACGCGACTCTGCTGGCTTGTTGTTCATCAAACAGAGCTGGAACAATAAGCATTCATTTCTATCGAAAACTGATGGCTAAATGTTATCGCAATCGATTTGTCATTGTTATCGAATATTCATATCGATGGGGCAACCCTGCAATTGGTCACTTAACAACACTGAATTTTAAATTCAAAATTCAAGTTTAAATTGGGACAAATTCGATAAAGTTAGAACCTCAGACTTAATACTTTAACACTTTCTATAAATAATGTAATTGAATTGTAAGCTACTCTAGCAAACCTTTTTTAATTCGAAAGGTCTTGTATTTTTGATTAAACTATTTGTAAATTAAAGGCTAAAAATAGAAGGCTAACATCGGCTACGCCGATGTTTTAAATATCCTTGCAGTTTCGAAAGACGCTACCGTTGATAACAAAAACGTTTTTCTCACTAGAACTAGCTTTTGGACCGACTGTTTATATGGCAGCTATATGCTATAGTCATCCGATTTTGATCAATTTTTCAGGAATTATGTGGAAGCATATAAAACTAATATATACGACGATAAGTAACATTATAATGAAAAATAAAATAGTTTTTCTCACTAGAACTAGATCATTTCCCAGAAGTTTGTAACGCATAGAAATATTCATTTCCGACCCCATAAACTATAATAGTTTTAATAAGGACGATGAGGTTGGTTTTATCCAAACGGTCCGTCCGTCCGTCTGTCTGTTTCTACGCGAACTAGGCCACTCCAGTTTTAAAGCTATCGAGCTGACATATCATATTGAAAGTGTAAAAAACTAGTTTAAAAACTTTATTGTTTTCCATCGTAGCGTCAACTAATCTTGGTAAATGTTCAGGTTTAGTCTTGTAAAATCGGATCACTTATAATATAGCTGCCATAGAAACGGTCGGAAAAAACTAGTTTTAGTGAGAAAATTTATTTTCTTAGTAGTATTTTTTAGTTTTATATGCTTTTACATAATTTTGGAGAAAATTTATCAAAAATCGAATGACTATAGCATATACAGGGTTGCTTATATTCGACGGTTACCCATGTTTTTTTTTAAAATAAATTGAAAAAATAAAAAAAATTTGGCTTATATAATCATTTAATTTGCTTCCAAGGAGAGGAGGTTGTAATAAGCAGAATATGACTATTTCTAAATCCTCGGAGATTAAAGATGTGCCTCTTCATACGAAAAAGTTTTTGGTTTAGTGCGAAAAATATTTCTTCAAAATTCAAACCGGCCATGCTGTTACCATCAACCAATGATTTATGGAATATTATTTAAATCGGTATGAAATCTGTCGGAAAATGTTGATATTTGCAGAAGGGATGATCACGCAGAATTTAGATCGTATCAGAAATGTGATGTAACAATTTAAAATATTTATATTTTTTTCTTTGATTTTTAAATACAATCTTGGGTGTTTGAGATATTACCCCGGCCCAGGAGCTTCCTTTCAGCTTCAGATATATTTTTTCGAAATTTCGTTTTTTAGCCTCAAAATAAAGAAATTGTTTATTTGAAAATTGCAATAAATATAACATTAATCAACTAGTTAAAGCTCTTAATGATAAAATTGATAGGATTTTGTCATCATCATCGTGATAAGACAGTACCATTCCAGTGCTGACACCATTCCAAGGCATATTCATAACCCGAAAATGTGGCTGCATTGAACGGTATGGCCCTGGCCACCACCATCCAACTGCCGCGAAAGATGCTCCGTAGACCGTAAGTTCGATAATTCACCATCACACAGTGAAAGATGCCACGAAATTTGTGATTCTCATCCGCCTGCATGAGCGTTTTGACCACGTCGAATGGAATGACACAAACCCAAGAAATGACACCAGCCCAGGCGCCGGCCAGTGTGGTGACCAGCAGATTAACATGCGACCCTTCCGGCTGGTTGCGCCTTCGACGAACAAACTCCGTGTCATCCAAATAGTCAGCACTGTGGCGATAGGCCAGCATATAGATGCCGTAGGGCAGCACATCGCTGCGGAAGGAAACTTATTAGGCACATGTACTCGAAAGATTCTCTCAGCTTGAACATACCGACACATCATGGGCAGGAGACCACGATAGAGACCAGAGATGCCATCAGTTTTGAGTATACGCTTAAAGGTGCCAAATGGGGTGCGCCGTTGGCCATACAGATAGTCGTTGTAGTCTGTTGAAGCAATCGAATAATGTCAAGCATTCCAACCAGTTGTTGAATCTGTACTCACAGCAATGTGTCTGCAGGCGCACCTTGATCAGCTCCATGGGACAAGCTATAAAGGATTGCACAAATCCGGCCACCGAACCCGCCATAAACATATTGTGATACTCCAGCTGATCGCGCTGATATTCACTGTGGCACACTTTCCGCAATTGCCTCAAATGATTCCCATAGATGCCAAACAGCAGGGAATTGATCGCTCCCGTCGAGATGAACGGAAAGAACATGCCCCTGTAGAAACCGTTGATCTTTAAAGCGTGTGCCATAGATCACTTCCTCGCCATCCCAGCAACCCACTTACCCCATTGTTGCGACTGTAGATTTGTTGCACAGCCGTCAGCACAGAGGAGTTGGACGCCTGTTGCCATACCTTAATCGTATCGAGCGGATGGGCCACGACCACGCCACAGGCACCTGGTTTTAATTAAACAAAAATTATGCATTCATATTAATTGAGGCACAGCAGGCACATGTTGCCATACAACGTTGCCAAAAATTCGACGACGACGACGACGGATCAGGGGCGCCGCACATGAACTTGACCATGGCGCCCCCTCTCTCTTTCTCGCTCTCATTCACTATGTATCTCACAGCAAGTGGCTCAGATATTTCAATAATTGCGTCATCCGTACGATATGAAGATCCCAATCCGTTACGATCAAAAGCTTTGGTTTAAACTCACCACCAAAACAGCCCGCCACAAAATCGCAATAATTCTCCCACTTCATTTGGGAAAATTCAAATGGAAATGGAATTGATTTTTCCTGCGACTTTTGCCTGCTTTTGGCCAATGCACAGGTCCAACTGACATTTCCACTGCATCAACTGCACTTGGAGAAGGCTTTTTCAAAAGCTTTTGGCATTCATATAAACTTTCCGAGTGCTTGCAACAACTGAATGCTACAGGACTTGGGATAAAATGGTGCATTATTATTTAAATATTTAACCTTACCTTACCAAAAACAACCAAAAACAACCGTTATCAGCTCACCCGTCTTATATCCCAGACCTTGCAACATCAGATAACCAGTTGTTTTGGTCGCCGCAGAACGCTCTTACGGGAACGCGATATACTAAATGATACATGTTTGGACTTCGTTTTGTGTAGGTTATGGGAAAAGGTTGCCCATATTCGACGGACCCATCTGGCAACGCCATAACTTTTGACAGAGATGTCAGATCGCTTAATGACATACCGCGTTTGAAGCGTCAGTCCAAGCAGATTTTTACCATGGAACAATACACGACACGCGAGCGCTCTGAAATAGTTGAAATTTACATTCAACAGAACAAGTCAATTGTGAAAACTCAATTATCATGTCCGATGAAGCCCATTTCACATTGAATGGGACCGTAAATAAGCAAAATTGCCGTATTTACGCCACTGAAAATCCTCAGGAGATTCAAGAAGTGCCTCTTCATGACGAAAAAGTCACAGTTTGGTGCGGCGTTAGTGCGAAAACGGTCATTGGGCCGTTTTTCTTCCAAAATGAAAATGGCCATGCTGTTACCATCAACCAGGAGCGTTATCGCGACATGATGACCAATTTTGTGATGCCAATTATTCGTCGAAAGCGTATGAGGCAGTTCTGGTTTCAACAAGACGGCGCTCCACCGCACACAAGTCGCATAACAATCGATTTTCTGAAGAAATTGTTTCCGGGCCGTTTGATGTCGAAAAGTGGTGATTTGGACTGGCCACCGCGTTCGCCCGATTTGACGCCGCCTGACTTCTTCTTGTGGGGATATTTGAAGTCAAAGGTTTACGTTAACAAGCCAAGGACCGTAGAAGAGCTCAAGGACAACATTCGTGAAGAAATAGCCGCTATTCCGGCCGAAATGTTGGCGAAAACGATGGAAAATGCTGCAAAAAGGGCACAATACGCCATCAACGCCAGAGGCGGCCATTTGAGAGATATCATATTCAAAAATTGATGTAAACAAATCTACTTGGAACAAATTAAATGATTAAGATTGCCAACCGCCAAATTTTTATTTTTTTCTTTGATTTTTAAAAAAAAAAACATGGGTCCGTCGAATATGGGCAACCCTGTATATATAGATCTGTAAAATTAAAAACCAGGGAATCAAACCGAATCGAATTTCGGTTTGGGTTCCGGTTCTGGTACGTACCAAAACTAATGTTTCGGTAAAAGGTTCTGTTTAGGTTCTAATTTATTTCGGTATTCGGTTCCGTATCGGTACCTTGGTTTTTATTTCGGTATACCGGTACGTACCGGTATGTACCGGTATAATTTAAAAATCCTTTAAACTGAAGATACAAAAGAACGGGTAGAAACCTACACAACAGAATGTAGTTATTAAAAAGGAAAATTAATCATAATAAACTTTACCCCGTAAAACAAATGTCCTAATAATACTTGTGTAACTGCAAGAGCAAGGAGAACTTTTGATATATGATGGAATGTAAAATACACTGTATGAAGATAACTTTACCGATCATAATTTAATCCTGCTGTTAGGTTAAGCCCATTTGGTGTTGAATAAAGGATAAATTAATAATTTAAAATTATTGAACCAAAATAGATGCAAACAAATAAGATGAAATGAAAAAAACCCAGAACCGAAACTGTACCGGTACAATGTTTCGGTTCTTTTCGGTCATTTCGGTTCCAAAAAAAAAACTTAAAATTTGATTTTTGGCTTGAAAATAAGAAGTTTTTGAATCCCAGGATACAAACCAGTTATTAAACCGGTCTTAAAAAGTGGTTCACAAATGGTCCGGAGACATATCATAGAAACTATTCAAGCTATGAACTTGAAATATGGTGTGCAGGCTTATAATAAGCAGTAAGACATATTTATGTATCAAGGCCGGTTCCTAACCAGATTGAACCGGTTCCAAAGTGACTTAGGGCCATTTCTGAAAAATTATTTAATCTATAAATTTACAACTTGGTGTTTGTGCTGGTAATTTAAAGTAAGTTATTTTCCCGGATTAAAACCAGTTCTGAACCAGTTTTAAAAAGTGGTTCAGAGCCGAATCTAAGAAATTATTATTTGGTGTGTAGGTTGATAATGTGGAGTAAGACATTTTACTATTTCAAGACTAGTTTCGAACCATTTTAAACCGGTACAAAAATGCTTTAGAGCCATATCTTAGCTGTAAACTTGAAATTTTTGTGTGGGTTGGTAATAATGAGTAAGACATTTAACTGTTTTAAAGACAAAAAGGTTCAGAGCCATATTTCAGAAATTATATAATTCCATGTGTTCTACAAATAGCTTTCGACCCCAAAAACAACCCAATTTGTATGGGAATAGGGTCGTTTTTGGAAAACATGGGTATGTTCTTGAAATTTTGTGTGCGGTTTGGAAATATGGAGTTAGAAAGTTTTTTAAAATTTTGTAAACGAAACATATTATATCATGAATGATTTCGTAAGAAGAAGAGATAAAATGTCTTTGGGCGACCTTTACGAGCGATAATGTTACAGTTAAAATAAACTGGGGATAATTAAATAAAAGTGGGTAAAATAGGCAGACGCTGTAAACGAAGAAAATTAATTGAGATAACAAAGAAAAGGGGGGGGAAAAAAAAGGGGTAAGTAAGGTAAAGAGGAACCAAGAAAGTTCTAAATTTATTTCTCCTTATAAATCGTTGTTTTGAGAAGGCTGAGCTCTAGATATTTAGTTACTGGTCACTGTTTTAGCAGTAGGGAGAAAATCTGTCTTCCCTTAAACATCTGTCTGTCTAAATCTGTCTTCCTTAAACAAAAAAGCGACCTTGCTTGTTGCGGGTTTTGCAATTTGCTGGTGTTAGACGTCGCAACCAGTTATGGTATTTATGTCATGGGCCAAGCCTACTGATGAAAAAGGTAGTAATCTTCTGAAACAGCTGTATAGTAATCTAGTTTAAATATAAAAACTTCGTTGAAACAGTCACAATGTGTATTCGAAAAATATTGAAAATAAAAACCAAATTTTGTTGTTATTTTTTATTAATTAATTTTTTTATTGTTGATTGATCTCTTAGCTTCTTTTCTCTCCCAATTTCGCATTCATTCATCATTTTGTAGGTTTTTTGTTTTTGCATTTTTTTTTTGGTTAGTTCTGCTTGCAGCTAAATATTTGTGTTTCAACTGGGTTTCTTTCTTTTCTTTTTTTTTTTGCTGCCTTTTCCCCTTTCATCCGATATCAACCTACATGGAGTTGAAAGCAAACAACTAAACGTTTATTCTTTTGCTTGTTTGATCCTTGTATATATGTGTGTGTGTTGTATATATACCTAGATTTTCATTCTCATTGATTTTTTGTTTTTTTTTTTTCATTTAAATATGTTTCGTGTAGTAATTTACTTTTTATATTTACTCTCAGCATAAGATTTTGTTTAGTTGTGTGTGAGTGAGTGTGTGTGTGTGTGTTTTGTTCTAAAGAACGAGAACTCAAAGTTAATAGCATTGTGTTGATATACGATAGGTTGTTGTTGTTGTTTTTTTTGCATTTATACAAGTCTAGAACATAAGAAAATACATAATTTTGTTTAGTATCCATCATAGTACACGTATCTATACATATATATGGTTCAAGCGCTTCAACTAATTTTGCTCGACTTGTGTTTTTTTTTTTTCTTTTCTTTTTTATATATTTTTAGTACACTTTTTAGTACAGGTTTTTCAGTTGTCTCTAAAAGTACTTAACGCTTAGACTGGCTTCTAAGCAACAGCTTATACTTTAACATGCTTTATTTGTTTATACAGATAAATACATAAAACTAGAGTGACAGTTACAATTTCAAGTTGAAAGCGGACTAAACATCAACTCAGAGTGCAAATCACGATTAAAAATAAAAATAAAAAAAAAAAAAAAAAAGGACAACTCGACTTAAGATATTTATCGTTTTTATTAGGCAATTGTAACATTTTTTCTTTGATTTTTTGTTTAAGGTTTTTTACACTTTCTTCTTGTTCTTCTTCTGCGCTATGCATAAGGTATGTTATTTATGTGTGTGTTTCACTGTGATTGGCATGTCCAAGTGAAATTTCAACATTAACTAGAATTTGGGGGTGCTTAGAGTTATTGCTGTTGGGTTGGTTAAAAATAACAGATCGAGCTTAGATGGCTACCAAACACCCACCCACCCATCAATCCTTGTGGCTGCCTGATATCTTGTTATTGGTGTTGTTGTTGTTTTTGTTTGTTCTAGGCAAATGAAGGCAGTTAAGGCGGCTAATGGTGAAAAATCTTTGCGAAAGATTTAATGTTGTTTTGACTATTGCTTGTTGTGGATACCATAATACGTTGTTCTTGTTGTTGTTGTTGTTATTGTTTCAATTACGCGCTAATATAAAGATGCAAAACGTTCCTCCTCTTACACACGTTGTTTTTTTTTTTTAGTATTTTTATAAGACATAAATGTATGTCTTCGTTCAACGGCTTTGCTTTTTACATACATATACATAGTTATATGTATGTTTGTTATGTATATATATAGTATATATAGTATAACTCACGTTTCACAGACACAATTAATTTTAGTTGAACTTTTGAATGGGTCATTCATTAAAAGATTTTATTTTGCATACTTCGATTCTTTGCAATGAATGTGTGAGAGAGCCAAATGAACAAACATACATAAATGTGGTAAAATTTGTCATATAAATTTCTATGTATATATATATATTTCTATATTATTGTGGGATAGAGGATTTTGCATATATTAAGATAGAATTATGTAATAGTAGGCCAGGGTAAATACGGTTTTAAAGAACCTTTTGTGATTTTGTCTTTTTTTTTTTGACACTTCAACACATTTATCCTGGCCTACTAGGATTAAATACTACTTAAAATTATGCAAAATCCGCTGTCCAATTATTACACCATACAAGAATTCAAAATTACTGCAACAAAGAATCCATCAATATAAATAACTAAAAACAAGAGTTATCACAACTATTCAAAACCACATCCTAGAGGGAAGTATTGTGCCGAACTAAATTTTTATCTCATCTGAGTTCAGGCCTTAAGGAAAGTGCTTGTTTTTTAGTTTTCATTTAAGTATATCAATATATAGTCGTCAAACAAATGGTGTGAAATAAAGTTCATTTATTTAAAAGGGTGTATAAACTTCGTTGGACCGAAGTAAGCTTCTAGCTATTTTGTTGTTGTTATTGAATAATCCTTTTCAGGTCTTCATTCTTTCTAAAGAAGAGCCGAACCACAAAACTCTATAAAAATCCATACTGATGACTAGAAAACCGAATGGGTGTCATTCCTTTAAGCTGTTATTTCACTTGTCTGAGATCTTATATGAGATGGTTGAAAAACACCTCAGGTAGTTTTGGGTTCTAAAAACTTATAAGAGAAACTCATTTTAATATCCGATTCTGTAGATCAGACCACTGTAGCGTCTCTATATATCCTTGCGATCAAGAAAGCTTTAACAAGTGCTCAGTACTCAGCTTGGAGTACAATAAGCGTGTTCTCTGAATGTCAAGCTAAATATCATCAAAGAATTTACAATACCTAGAAGCGACATTTCAGCGACAAACAATTTTTAATCCCGTCTTGGTTTTTCATTATGGGAAGAAAAGGGCTAACTTAAGTTTCTAGATCAAATAGAAGGAAAACCGAAGCTTTGAGGAGACGGTTTCAATTGCATAACATTCGCACAGCTTTTTCTGTCGCTTCACAAATAAAATCGAAGAATTTTAACACGAAATGTAAAATCAAAAAGAGATTTTCGGGACACATCCGATATATTCTTTCATTCCTTCTGCCTGATACATACATTGACCGTTTTATTTTGACTGTAACGTGTATAAAAATATAAAACCGGATACCGTATCGCAAACAAAATAAATTGACAACAATAGTTTCGGAAACCAGAACCAAAATTAGTTTCGGATTCAATCAATAGATCAAACTTAATAGAGACGTCCTCCAACCGAATATCAATTCTTGTGTCTCTATTCAGACCCTTCCTGATCTGGACCCGAAATTTTTTTTAAAATTTAATCTCGTCTCCCACGGAAATACAGTTCAGCCTTGAAAATGTTCTAAATTCAAGAAATTTTGGATTCTTAAATAAATAAGAACTGGTCGCTATACCTAACAATTTTCTAAATTCTAAAAAAAAGCTTGCTTAAGGCTTCAAAAAATGAATCCGAACTCGAAAAATTGCTTGATCAAGAATTTAGCCTGTACCGATCCCAACCAACGCCTATCCCGTCCGGTGATGATCCCGACTCCGATCCCGGCTCCAAATTTTAAACTCAATCCCGTCTCGATACCGACTCCAAATTTAAAATTCAATCCCATTCCGCTGTTTTTTTTCGAATCCCGCGTTTTTTTCTAAGTCCAAAGTGACTGATTGGCAATCCACGCACAGCCTAAACGGTATGAGATAGAAAGCTGCTGATCTAAGGCGAGATTTTGAATAATTCCACCCCAAGGCGGTGAAAATTCCCGGTAATTGGTTTTTTTAACCGATCAACTTCAATCTTGATTTTTAAGCAAAGTAAGCTAAATAAGTGGACGCCCTCAAGAAAACTCAAAGCAAAATGTTGTATGGTAAAAAATTTAATTAATCAGATTGACTTGATACAAAGTAGCTGCAACGAACTAGAAATGTCCAGAATAAGTTCGTTGTTCGTCAGCACATTGACTCAAGACTATGAAGCCGCTTGCTCGCTTGAGTCAGAATACATTAAGCTTATTAAAGCCTTTGTTTAATGCAAGGTAAATCGTTGAGACGCCAAGCTTGAGACTGAAAAGCTAATGGCTAAAGTCAGTTTGCATTGTGAACGTCATTTTGAAAATTTTACAATCAAGCTTGCTTTTTAAGTTTTCGTTTAAGAAAATTAAATCTTAACTTGAAAACGATATTACTTCTAGTTAGAGCACAGGACCGAAAGATTCTGATGTAAAGGAGCCTATTATTCTATTATTTGTACTGTGGTTTCTTTTATGAAACCTTACCAACTCTTTTAAAGTGATTTTAGAGCTGATTTAAAAATATTTGTCTATTCGTTGTGAAACTTTAGAATTTGATGTATAATAAATCACCTACATGTATGTTAACAAAAAAATTGTTTATTAATTATAGAAAAGGAACCGAATTAGGAACCAAATCTTTGAAACCGAACCGAAACCGTTTTGCTTTTTTACAAAGTTATCCCTATACACACAGAAAATGTTCTCTAAATTTTGGCAATACAAAAGATCTGTCTTATTATTTTCGACTTCAATCAAATTATGTGGAATAAAAAATAGAATAACGCTAATAGCCCTTCATATGTATTACATATAAATTGTACCAGCGTTCAAGGCGAATAATCTTCTTATTAAAAACCCTTTCCTTGTACAATCTACAAATTTGCATATACTTTTCATTCGACTGACTAAATGGAAATGCATTATTGTTGAACATTTACAAATTTATATTGATCCAATTCGAAAAAAGGAACAGATTTAATTACATTTTTCGTTTTATTGTTCTCCATGAAAAAATATTGAGGGTATTCACTAGTCCTCGTAAAATGGTAAATTGTAAATGGTAAACTCCATAAGTTTACGATACAACAACAAAACACATGAGAAAAAAAATACAACCTTTCCGAGACCCTGGGGTATGTTTATAAAAATGCGTCGTAAAATTGTAAAGTGTTAAAATCAAAGTATCGAATAAAAAACTTAGTATCGTGTCACTCCTATATAGCAATTTAGCAACTTTATATTCGAAATAGGCGATGGCTGAGTGGACAGGCATGATAGCTCCTTTTTGTAATTTGTCGGTTCAAATCCCGGCAAAGACAAAAGAGGACTGTTTTTTTTTAAATATTTTTTTTGTGTCTTTTTTATGAATATGTTATTTATTTTTCATTCCCGTTATTGTAGAGTAAAAATGGTACACTATTCTAATGCAAATTTATGTAACTGGAAGAGGAAAGAATTCCCGACCCGCTTAGTATAAATATTCTTTATCAGCATCAAAAGCCGATATACTTAAGTCCGTCTGTCAGTCTGTACGCCTTTCTTGATGAACAATTAAATCTCGAAGAGAAGAAAAAACTGAATAGATCAACCAAATTTGAAATTTATGCAACAAAATGAATGACAGTAAAAGGGCCAAACTATTACCGATTTAAGAAAAGTAATAAAACATAGGCTCTACCTTTAAAAAATATTAAGACTAAAAAAAAAGTGTTTATCACCCACCCCCTTCAAGGATCGAACACACTAACATCAGTTTTAGAGTTATGCATTCAGCGCCCTACGCCACCGACCTAGCAGAAAAAGGTCGTAAATATTATGCTTTGAATCTCTCTGGTTTACTACTAAAATTACTATCATGAATCACAAAGGGTCGTTCAGTAGCTAGTGTGTGGTAAATTAACCATTTACCATTTTGCGAGGACTAGTGAAAACCCTCATTATAAAAATTGTCTGCATTCAGGCGCTTTTCTTTACATCAGCGATGGGCATGTAGTGGCTTCATCTCAAAGCAAAAATTATTTTTACACATCTTGGCTTTTGAACAACGACAAAAATTCTGTTTTTTTTTTTTTTGCTGATTTCTCCACCTCTCTATAGCTCTAACTATAGAGTAAATTGTCAGTTTATCTGACACATAGCCGCTTTTTAGTAGAAAAAAAAAAAAGGGAAAAACTTGTTGAGGTTGCTGCGCTCTTTCGTTAGATTTTGGTGGCCATTGCTGTTTGGTAGGGTTTCCGATTCTGCTCCGATTAAAAAAATAAAATAATCAAAATTTCATTCGTAAACAACGAACATTAATACAGAAATATATTAAACTTCCTCCCAGGAGATACAAGATTGATAACTCGAGTGCTAAGTTAAATATATAAACTATTGGCTGGTTCTTCTGTTGCAGTAACCTTTTTCAAGTTCAATTTTGTGGTACAGTGTGTTCTTCTTGATTATGAGTGTGTGTGTGTTTTTTCGGGGAGCAGTCGTGTTGGGGTTACACATTTTATATACAATTAAAAACATTTAAGATTGTTTCAGCGAATCGATTGAAATTTGTGCGCATTTCCTTTGAAATATATATATATATATATAATTGTAGCAGCAAACGGGAGAACAGTTTTGCGACTGCTCCCCAGAGAGAGATATATATCTAGGTATATGCATAACTTTATGAAGGTTAATGATAGTGTGAGCTTGGTGTAATGGATGGGAACTGTGTGTGCCAAGTTAAACTGTCTTGGTTTCGGTTTGCTAGCTTAAAAGTTGTCGTTTTTTTTTGTTTTTTTTGTTTTTACAATGCATATTATTTGTTTCATATTCAATTTCAATTACTATGCATGTTTTTACCATTTACTTAAGAGACATTATGTCGCACACGTACATACATTTATATAGATCAGCATTTATGGTATTTTGTATATGTAAATTAATGTTATTTTATGTGTATAAATTTGTTTTTTTTTTCTTTTGTTTTTTTTTTATCTGTTGTAAGCTACACTTCTTATTTTTTTCATCAACAATAGTAGACTAAAACTTGGCTTAGCTTGTTTTGTTTTTCGTTTTTAATTTTAACTGCGCAGGAAGGGAATTTTTTGTTTTTTTTTTTGTTTTGGGGAAAATGATTCTGAAAGTCTTGAAGGCGTGTGCAACACTTAAAGCTACGGTAACAAAGTTTCTCGCTCTAATTAATTCATATATACAATGCAGTTTGGACTAAGACACACCGTTCTCGATATGGGAAAAGGAAAACTGTTTGTGGAAATCAAGCGCAGTCGTGAACTATTTTACACATTTATAATGAATGCATGTGGCGGATGGGGGGGGATATCTGGGGTCTATAGTTAGCAACTCGTTTAGTTTTAACAACAATCAATGCTCTTGGCTCTTTGCGTCAACAATCGTCCATCAGTTATAGTTATCGGCTCATTTCGCTTTTCCACTTGCTAACACTTTTTTCTCTTTATTCAATCTGTTTTTGCTTAAACGTAATTAATAATATTTCTTCACTTGTAATATATATTTATAATATGTGGGTGTGTGTGTGTTTCTGTGTGTGTGTGTAAGATACATTATTTATATATTTATATAGAATTTTTTCAAAACAAAACGCCGCACTCAAGCTGCTTAATAAAACACGTACACACCTCTCCTTTCTGCTCCTGATCCTCAGCGCCAGCTTGGTTGGTGTCTTTGCCAAACGAGTATACATTTTAGTTTTTCATATTTATAAAGTTTTTGTTTTAGCATATGTATGTATGTTTTAGTATAACTTTCTTTATAGCCATCTCTCTCCCTCACTCTCTGTCTGTCTGTCTCGCTATCTCGCTTTGTTGATCCTGTTCCTGACTGTTTGTTGGTTATTGTTTGCATAATGGATCTTAGTTTTCGACCTTATCCAGTTTGAGTTTTGCATTTGCTGTCGCAGGATTATTGTCAACGCCGCTGTTGCTGCTATTCGACTGTTGCTGATGAGAGTTTATGGCGGCTGTGCTGGTCGGCTGCAGTAGCGCTGTGGCCGCTGATGATGAGGCGCTGTTCGCTGTCGCCACACTGCCGCCTGCGGCACGGCCACTGGAACGATTGGATTCGAGTTCGTGTAGCTTCTTCCAGAGCTCCTCGCGATCACGTTCGCGTTTCTTTTCCCTGCAAGAAGACAACACAATTAGTTTAATGTCGACAGACCCCTTTTACGATTGACCTACTTTTGCCTTTCCGCCTTGTAGCTGGAGGTTAGCTCATCGAACAGTTTGGAGTTCATTTCCATAAACGTTTTCAATACATTATAGACGAGTGCCACAATGGTTTGATTCCAATGCTCCTTGCTAATGCGATATAGGGCCGGAAACATGATGGGCATAATGACTGCATTATTCTCCTCAATGAGCGACATGGCGTATTCATTGTTCCAGAGATAGAGGGCACGCTCAGCCACCTAAAAATGGACGGAAGTTAAATATCATAAGCTTAAGGAACTTGTCATTGGACTCACCTGAAAATGTGGACTCGACACGCATTTGGCAATCTGTCGGAACAACGGCTCCTGTATCTTCACAAATTGTGGCGGATCAATCACATCCAAGATTTCCTCAATTTCACCCAAGAACATGACCTCCTTCTGCGAGCAGGTCTTGGGCCAGAACTTTAGCAGACCACGCACCACCGGCTCGGTAAGGAATGGATCCTTCTCCAGGAATTGTACAATGCAATAGGCCAGCTGGGCATGATAGAGTGACAGGCATTTGACTTTGTGCAGCGGCAACAGAACCTTAACCAGAAATTGTTTATGCTCCGCCTTCAAGGGCAGGGCAAAGCCATTGATGATGCTGCAAGAGAAGCGGGCATTAGATCAATGAAAAAGTTGTGGAATTTTTAGAACTCACCTGCCCAGTATTTCCAGCAACTCACCCACACCATTGAAATGCTCCGTCTCGTAGATAAACCGCAAGAATATGTTATTGATCTGTTTTCGTATGAAAGCGCGTAATCCTAAAAATTTCCCATAGATGCGATGCAAAACCGTCTTGAGGAAGTCACGCTCCCGCGGATCCTCTGAGTCAAAGAGTTCCAGCAGCTGGTGAAAGAGTACAGAAATGTTAGTTTCAAAAAAAAAAGAAGTCCCCTCGCATAACTCTCACCTGCAAAACAAACTTCTGATCGATCACCCGCTTGCCAATGGTTGCCTGAAAATCCTGAGACTCTAGGAAACGCAAAAAGACTTCGTAGACCAACTGTAGATGCGGCCATGAGGCCTCCAATGTTGGATCATCCTCTTCTGGATCGAAATCGGGATTCTCACTGGGCGGCAATGTGCGAAATAAATTGCAAGAAATCTGAAAAGATAAGATATAGATGATGAAAATTTTGGCAGAAGTGTTCAAATTGAACTTTTGAATTTTCTAAAGTTGCGGTATATTTATTTTCCAAGCTAACCGGCCTATCTTCTATCTCCTCTTATTGACACTAGGCAAAAAAGAACGAGGAAAAAAAGTGAGCAAAGATGCTAACTTGCGCGACTGTGCCGAAGTTTTCAATAACCGTACTTTGAAAAACTTTACTCTTAAAAATTGATTTAACTGGAAAAATATATATAGGATATAGATATCAATGATATTTAAAAATAACGGAAAAATTAAAAATCATTGATAATAAAAATTTGATACCACTTTTAAGAAAAAAGAAAAACTTTTCTTAGTGAAACACATTTTCCGACCGATCATTCCTTTGGCAGCTATATGATATAGTCATCCGATTTTGATAATCTTTTTCAAAATTATGTTAAAGCATATAAAACCAATATATACCAAGATTGGGGGCGCTGCGATAAAAAACAAAAAAGTTTTTCTCACTAGAAGAAGTTTTTTGACCGACCGTTTATATGGGAGCTTTATGCTAAAGTCATCCGATTTTGATAAATTTTTTTCAGAATTGTGTGGAAACATATAAAACAAATATATACTACGATTGGAGACGCTACGATGGAAATCAAAAAGTTTTCCTCACAAAGACTTATTTTTCGACCGATCGTTTCTATGGCAGCTATATGCTATAGTGATCCGATTTTGATACATTTTTCCAGAATTATGTGGAATCATATAAAACTAACATATACCAAAAGTAGAGACGCTACGATGGAAAACAAAAAAGCTTTTCTCACTAGAACTAGTTCTTAGACCGATCGTTCCTATGGCAGCTATATGATATAGTCATCCGATCCGGCCGGTTCCGAGATATTAGTTGCGTGCAGTAAAAAGAAGACTCTGTGCAAAATTTCAACTCGATAGTTTCAAAACTGAGGGACTAGTTCGCGTAAGAAACAACCAAATAAGACAGTAAAGGGAACGACAAATTCGATATAGGCCTGTTCCGTAAACGATCAGTAACATGCGGATTTGGAATGTAAAATGTTCTGCTTTTAAAACAAATGGACGAGAACAGGTCTCAGACAGAAATGAACATTCTAGCTGCTAGAATCGTCCTGATCAAGAGGCTATTAGTATATAGGGTGACCAGGCAAGAGAAATTAGAACAATCACTGATTTCTAAATGCGTTACAAATGGTTATGTCAGCTGGGTTTGTTAAAAATAAGCGGGTAAAATTCAAAATGAAAGGCTCTATGTGAAATGCAGGGGTCATGGGCATTGCTAAGAGAATGGAGTAACGCCATAGCCGGAAAATGTTGGCTAAAACCCTTGTTCATCCTCCACAAAGTTCTTAAAATTATTTCTGTTCTGCCTTTCGGTCTTCCTTGAATCCACATTTCTAAGATATATTGACAGCAGAGCGCGCTCCGTCGCCGTCTGTTTCGCTCAAGAGTCTTTATACACGATTTCGGAACGGCCGGATCGGATGACTATCATATAGCGCCATAGGAGATCGGTCCAAGAACAAGTCAGTTAGAAAAACTTTTTGTTTTCCATCGTAGCGTCCCCAATCGGTCTGTAAGTTTATATGCTTCCACACAATCTGGAATGTATCAAAATCGGGATGACTATAGCATATAGCGCCATAGAACGTCGGTCGAAAACTAGTCTAGTAAGAAAAACTTTTTGTTTTCCATCGTAGCGTCCCAACGTGGTATATTGTTTTATTCTCCACACAATTCTGAAAAAATTGATCAAAATGGATGACAATAGCATAAGCTGCCATAGGAACGGGCGGTCCAAAACTAGTTCTAGTGAGAAAAACTTTTGTTTTCCACGTAGCGTCCCAATCTGGTATATATTAGTTTTATATGCTTTCACAAATTCCGAAAAAAAGGGGTTTCCAAATCGGATGACTATAGCATATAGCTGCCATAGGAACGATCGGTCGGAAAATGTTCTAGTAAGAAAATTTTTTTTCCTATCGTAGGTCACAATTGTATATTATCAATGCATAAAAAATTTCCACTATCTGACTATCTATATCCTTAGACGATCTCCAGTAATAGTTCAGGAGAAAAGTTTTTGTACAAGTGGTAAAGGTTACAAGGCACGCGATAGAGCGTGCCCTTTTTTTTTAATTGTGTGTTCAATTCTCAGAGGTACCTGCGAGAATTTATCAGCTGTTTTTGAAAAACTATCTGGCAGCCCCATGAGAAAATTTGAATAGCGCATTCTTAAAGCCATATAATTAGATAGGCAGCGATAATGTTATTGGTGTCTGAGCACCGAGCATTAACTTAAAATTTTAATTTATCGTCATGTGAATCTCTTGATCGCAAAAAGTTAAATTCGAATTCCTAAATCGTTTCTTGGAAATCAATTTCCATCGATCTAATTCGGAAAATAAACAGACCTCATAATATCGCTAGAAAAACGACATTATTTCGACAGATAAGAAAATTTTTTGATTAAAAAAAACATTTTGTATAAAAGTTGGAATAACTTTAACTTTTTTACTATGACCAATTCACTTATTTAATTTCTAAATTTGAAAGTGAAATTCAAAAAATTGCCGAATATTATTTTCTTTTATAAAATTAAGCTATATGACTCATAAAACCAAAACTTCATAAAGGAACTGCACAGTCTGTACGAGCGTTCGTCAAAAACTCCTCTCTAAACGACTGAACCGATTTGGATGAAATGGTTTCGGTTCACAATTTAGCTCGGTAGGTGACCCTGCAATCGGCTGTTTTAGAGCCATATCTTTGAAACTATTTAAGCTATAAACATGAAATTTGTTGTGTAGGTGAGTAATATGGAGTTCAGCATTTTACTGTTTCAAGACTTAGAACCATATCTTAGAACCATATCTCAGAAATTATTCAAGCAAGGAACTTAAAATTTTGTTTTTGGTATGGTAATATACAGTTATTCATATTCCCGGAGACAAACCGGTTCTGAAGCAGTTTTAAGAAGTGATTGAAAAGTGGTTCGGAACCATATCTCAGGAATTATTTAAGTTAGGAACTTGAAATTTGGTGTGTAGGTTGATAAAGTGGAGTTAATCATTTAACTATATGAAAAAAAAGCGCCGGCAAGAAAAAAAGAAAGCAAAAAAAAAAGGGAGCAAAAGTTCCACAAAGGTGCGCCGAGCGCCGCACGAGAAATCAGAATGTGTGGAAACAAAAACAAAAAACACGGAGACGCGGAAGCAAAAGCCACAAAGACGACGACGTCCGGCGCGGGCCGGTCGTGGAAAGCAAAAAAGCGCGGAAAAAAAAGTCAACTAGAACTGCGACGACGTCCTGGCGTAAGATAGCCGCCGCGGCCAAAGGCGGAGTAAAAAGAAGACCCGCAAACAGCCGAGTAAAGGGGTCGGGACGCGCGGCGGGGGGGGGGGGGGGCGGCGGCGGGGCCGCCGCGCCTGCAGAATAAAGAGGGGGTCGGAAATGAATACAGCGTAAAACTCGCATTAAAACATCATGTATAAAAAGGGGCGGGGGGGGCGGAGAAGAAAAGACAAAACCAGCTTCAAACCAGAATGAACCGGTTCAAAAGTGACTCAGGGCCATTTTTCAGAAATTATTTAAGCTATAAACTTGATGTTTGGTGTGTAGATTGGTTGTACCGGTTTCGAACCAGTTTCAAAAAGTGTTTCAAAGCTAAACATATATTAGAAATTATTTAAGCTATGAACTTTGGATTCCCTATGGATTTAGAAACATTCCCAGATCAAAACCGGTTCCGGACCAGATTGAACGGTTTTGAAATGGGTTTAAATTGAAAAATTGCATGCTTGAATAGTAGTTAAGATTCGTTCACTAAAATTACGACTATTTTAGTAGGAAAAAAAATAAAAATTATGGAAAGTCTGTTCAAAATCGATGTAACTTTTTAAAACCAATTGTCAACTGTTTGGTCTTATTTAAATAATCCTTTGAGTGCTGGAGCTCTGACAAGGAACCTACAATACATGAATTCGCTCTCTGTGGTATAGGAAAATCATTTGTAAAACAACTTTAGCTACGTTTTATTATATATCCTTGTTTTCGAATCCTCCTTTCATCCCAGTTTTTATTGCCAATTATCTTCTTACTTACCATGCGTATTATTTCAGGATATACCGGTTCCGTTAGCACACCGCGCCCATGTGTTATATAGGTGGATAGATCATTGAGAGCGGCTCGTTTGATTTCCTTGCCCTTCAAATCCGTAACTGGATCCATAAAGTCAAATGAAACGCAACACTGACGTAATTTCCGTATAAATAGCTCCTCTTGTTCTAGACTGGAGCAGTCGGCTGGCAATGAAACACAGAGAGAGAGAGAAGATATGGGCGTAATTTGGGGACGAAATTCGTTGGGACCGTTTTCGCTTACCTTTTAACGGCGGCAATTGTTGCAGCTCAACATCTTGGGAATTTCTGTAGCGCGAGGAACCTTGACTCTTTTTACTCTTTTTCTTGAGTGAACGTTTGGCGAACGGGTCGATTCGATCCACAAACGTGCCCGATGACATCTTTTCAGATTTGGGTTCGTTAGAATCGATGGCGGTCTCCGTGGCTGACTGTGTGGTATTCAGCTTGCCGGCTTTAATTCTAACGTTGGCCAATGAAAATTTATCTGCGGCTGCGCCTGAGCCTCCTTCGCCCTCGGCCGCGTCGCCCTCGTCGCCGTCTTCGTCGAAATCGCTGTTAAGGATTTCGACTGCAGCTGCTGGTCGTTTGTTGCGTGATTTGCGTAGCCAACCGAAAATTTTATGTGTTATGTTGGCGACTTTTGCAGTTGAGTTTGGCGTCTTGCAATTGTTTGCTACACCCCTGGCGAAGGTTAGCTCGGCGGCCTGCTCTCCGGCAGCTCCTCTCCTGCTAGATCGTTGTAGTAGTAGTTGTTGTTGCTGCTGCTGCTGCTGTTGTTGTTGTTGTTGTAGCCTCAGCTGTTGTTGTTGTGTAATGTTGATGGCGGTGTTAAAACGGTAGCGGCTTATTTTGGCATCTATCAGGGGGGGCAGCGGGGCGTGAAATGTTTGTGGTTCCTGGATTAAATTCGTTACACTTTGTATTTACACTGCAACAATAAAAGTGATTCAATAAGTTGATTATGCGTAATTGGATAAATCCAGTTAAACTCACCTGTGTGTGGGCCGGCTGCTGCTGCTGCGTTACGGAAATTGCTGACGCTCGTTGATTGTTGGTTGAATGGAGGGATGATTCTGGGCATTTGCAATGCTCTTTTTAGATTTCGTTATTGTAATGATAATACTCTCGCTTAGCTTCTACATGTAAATGGCACATGAGTGTGGGTTAGAGGAGCTGGCTGTTGGTTGCTGATGCTGTCGTTTGCTGCTGCTGCTGCTGCAATTCACATATTCCTCTTCAGCGCCTGTCGCCTAGGTAGGATTTTGGCATCACATGTAGAGGATGATACTGCAAAAGGGAATACAAAAAAAAAGAACGCTTATCAATAAAATAACTCAAAATTGACATTAGAGAAAAACAAAAAAAAAAAAAATAAAATGATAAAATGCTGATTCTTTATGGTCTATGGTGGTGTATCTAATCGGCATTGTGTTGGGCCTGTGTGTGTGTAAAAGTAGATAATGTGACTGTGATTTCTTAGCGAATAGATAAGTGAGTTGTATGGCAACAGTTCCACCAACCGCCAATTAACATCCAACATTAAGCGTCTAATTAGGTAAACAAATATCGAATAATGGGCGAAGGAATGCAAAACAGATTATTCGTGCTCGTGAACCAAACCGATCTCTATTCAAAAGAAAACGATTCGGTTTCGTATTAGCAATTCAGTACGGGCGGGGCTGATTAATCATTGGCCTGAGAAGAAATCAGAAAAGAAATTCATTCTACAGATCATTCTACATCAGAGAAAGACCACTACCAAATGAAGGCAGTTAAAAACGAGAAGACAAAGCTAACTTCGACTGTGCCGAAGTTTAATACACTTGAAAAACTTTACTCCAACTGATTTGACCGGTAAAATATATATAAGATATAGATATTAGATATTTAAAACTTTTAAATCATTGATAATAAAAATTTGATACCATAAAAAAAAACTTTTCCTAGTAAAACACATTTTCCGACCGATCGGTCCAATGGCAATTATATGCTATAGTCATCCGATTTTGATAAATTTTTTCAAAACTATTTGAAAGCATATAAAACTAATATATACCAAGATTGGGGACGCTACGATAGAAAACAAAAAAGTTTTTCTCACTAAAAGTAGTTTTTTGACCGACCGTTTCTATGGGAGCTATATAATGTAGTCATCCGATTTTGATACATTTTTCCAGAATTATGTGGAAACATATAAAACTAACATATACCAAGATTAGTGACGCTACGATTGAAAACAAAAAAGTTTTTCTAACTAGAACTAGTTCTTAGACCGATCGTTCCTATGACAGCTATATGATATAGTCATCCGATCCGGCCGGTTCCAACATATTAGTTGCGTGCAGTAAAAATAAGACTCTGTGCAAAATTTCAGCACGATAGCTTTAAAACTGAGGGACTAGTTCGTAGCGTTACAAACTTCTGGGCAAAATTAATATACACTTTTCAGTTCCAATAATCATTGGATTATTCACTGAAAACTTTAAGCTAATGAAACAGGCTACCTGAGGAGAATCTTAAAATGGTTCTAAAGAATTGCGCAGCGATAAGTCACATTTGATTTTCTATTGTGAGTAAGCGCAATCTGAATACTAGTAAATTTAGAACGATATTGTGGGGGGACCCTAATCCCTATTCGCTCCTACTAATGTTTACTTCACTGAGCGCCCGCTTTAATATTGCTTAGTGGGTGTCATATATGAGTACATTTGGTTCGAAACCAAATGTCCGACCACCAAAGGGTTACGACTTATAAGGAAAAAGGTGTGGCCTAAGTCCTTTTTAACTAGAAAGAGTTGTTCAAATAAAACTCTTAGGACCACGTTTTGGGTTACTTTTATGCATTGTCCATAAGAAATCGCTGAAAAACTCAAATACGCTGCTCAAAGACATACCGCTCGATTGGTAACACAAAACCTATCCTAAATAAAGTGATCTCATTACTCTTCTGAACAGGGCTGCAAACCCAAATGATATTTTTGGGGCTTTAATTTGCGGGTTCGAACCAAATTTTACGAATGTTAACCAAAAGGTTCAGAAATTTAAGGTTCAAGTTTTTTGTGCTAAGGTTTTGTTTCGAACCTTAGTTCTTCCCAAGTTTTAACATATTTTTATGGAAAAGCAATTAGTTTTTTAAAAAGGTTTAGAATTTCTGTATTTTTGTTTGTTTACTTGAACATACAATTTTATTTATTTTCAATTTATATTTGTTAGTAGCATTTCTTTAATAATTACTGGTCTATTTTTCATCTTTGATACATTTTAGAGTTGTAAAAGCCTGCTGAACTAAGACTTGTAACTTTTTATGAACCGAACCAAAAGTTTTGGTTCGAAACAGGTTCAACAATTTTTCTCACAAGAGGTTCGGTTCACAGTAAAAGAAAAGTCGCAATTCGGGGTTCGAACCGGTTTGGTTCAAAACCGATTTGCAACCCTGCTTCTGACCCCAATAAGATCGAGAACGTTTGGGGATGGCGTCCGCGCAAAGTCTATCAATCTGACTGATAATTTGAAGATGTCGAATCATTAACTTAGGCCATCCGAACCGGAAAAAAAAGAGACGAACTAACATTGAATCTTTTTAACGATTTTAATAAAGTGATTTCAAATAAACATAACACAAACAGTTTTAATTAAGCTTAAAATATTATCAATACACAAATTAAGATTAAGATAATGGGAGATTTTGTCAGTTATATTAATTTCAAGAACTTGAGTCTATTTGATTTAACGATAAAAAAATGTTTAAAAGAAACCTTTTGATTAAGGGCCGATTTCTCATCTACTATATAGCTGCTAAGTGTCAGATGAACTGAGAATTAACTCTGCTATTTGTAGATTTATTTAACAAATAGGTATGTAGAAGATGAGAAATCGGCCCTTAGAATAACAAGTTTTGTTTGACTTTATTTCGTTTACTTTGATTTTCGATTTAAAAAAAATGTACTTGAGTCTATTTGATTGATCGGAAAGTGTATTTGCAGATCAAATTTCTTTGCAATTTTTCGCCCCGTAATTTGGGAAAAAATTTTATATCTTACACAATTTAGTAAGTGAATAGTTTGGATTTAGATAGTTTCGATAAGAGGTGCCCATTGAAAGCTTATGAAAGAGCAAACACCAAATTAACATATAAAGGATCTCATTTATTTTCAAAAAAAATCATTGGCCTGCAACAACAAAAAATTTGTTGTTTTTGTTTATGGCTCTCGCTTAAGCTGCGAGCTCCAACTGTAATTCGTATGCTCGCGATTATACACACGAGGCAAGCAACAATAAATGATGCCTGCGAGTATAGGCGTTGGGCACCTTTGGTTTAGATAAATATCAGCATTATTAATCAAACTGCCAAGTTGGGACGATCAGATAAAAGATACTAGAAATATAAGCAATCAAAGATTTGTCTTAGTATTTTTTTTTTTTTACAATATGTACTTCCTATACTGCCTCAGTTGAATTCCAGCTTAGTTTCTAATTTGGATATGCCATTCTAACCCTTGCCCCAACCCTCTGCAGTTGACCCAGAAAAAGAGACTTTTTATAGCAAAGCTGCAGATTTTCCAAACGATATAGATTGAAGTCAATATGCCAAGACATGTTTGTTAGATTGATTGATTGATTGATGGATGGCAGCTGCTGGCACTGACATTTGTATTCCCGGCAAATGGTTTGGCCATAAAACAACCACAGTAGGACAACCGCAAACAGGAGCACTCAAAACTGGCCTTTAAATTAAATATATCATTCTGTGAAATTAATTTAACACAGACCTGGGAACAAGGCATCAACCGGAAAGTGGACAAATAAAAGGAAATTAACTTAAACGAAGGGCTGGTTGGCCATAAAAGCTTTGCTACTCTCTATATAGTGTTTTTTTTTTTTGCCTGAATCTCAATTGACATAGCAAAAAGTTACACTATGTATATGGAAAATTTTCACTCTAGGACATTGCGGAACTTGTTTGGTTTTGCCAGTTAGAGGGGCACACAAACAAATTGCAAATGCAAGCGACTGGCCCGGTCCAAGTAAAAACATGTTTAACATGTCACACACAAATGGAGAGAGGGTGAGAGGAAACAGACTCCCACACATATGAGCAAATAATGAAAAAAAAGAAGTCAGGCCAGGTAGTACCTGGGCCAGTCTAAAGCCCACCACTACCACCGGGCGTATGAGTGACAAACAGGTAAATGCGATTGACTGAGGCAGTGGAGAAAATGGAGATGCGTGGGCGTTGCTTTGATAAGCATAGCATTTGAAAAGCGTGAGTGTGTGTAGCCGGAACTAAGTGAAAGAGTAGGAGAAATGGTTGCAACAAAGTTTGCACAGCTGCCTTTCATTGGGGATTTTACATTTTGCTTCCTCGTAATAAGCTGTGGCTGGACCTTTCTCGACTAAAAGGGTGTACCCACTTAATTGAATTTTGAGCATATAGAGTACACTTTTTGTTTCACTTTATTTCTCTAACATCAAGTCCCTAGACAAATGACAACAGCAATGTCTCGCCATTAGGGGCCTTTGTCTATGTGTGTTGACCTTAAAAAAACACACACACACATTTGCAAAATGACCACAATAACAAATGGCCAAGAGGGCGGTTCGGCTTACAAAATAATGAGACAAGTTTGCATTGTTGCAAGATTTGCGCCGCCATACACACTCATCGTTTTGGTCAGCTAATGACCAAGCGGCGCCTAATACCACCCACCACCCACAGGCGGAAAATTTCTGTCCCCTCTGTATGTGCTGTGGCGCGTGTCTATTGATTTTTCAGCCATAATCGATATACGGTATAAATATTGCCAACTAGGGAGAAGACAAAACATATAAAACTTTGGCCAACTGTCAACTTTCCTGAAACCAAACCCCTCCGCCCCCTCCAACCACACCCCAAACCAATCCCCCTAGGCCTGTCAACAGTTTTGACTTTTTAGTTGTCCGCACCTTCGTTGAACGTTCATCGTTCAAGTTTTCCAAGTGCGCCCTGTTTGCCTTCTCGTTTTATTTGATTTATTTATACAGTTTGAGGTGGTTATTATAACATTATAACACATTTGGCGGCATCGACGACTTTATAGGGAGGGCACATGTTGTTTGCTTAAAGAAAACCAAGCTACAAATGGAATTTTACAATAATTTCTTTTGGGAGATATTGTTCCATTTGAAGTACAAGAATTTGTGAATTAGGACCGGTCCGGGACTTAAAACCCGTTGCAATACTTTAGCGCCGTTTTCTCATCTTCCTGTTTTTCAAACTTTTAATTTTCTTAATATCCATATCCATATCTTGATTTAGAAAACAGGAGAAAACGGCCCTGAGGGTTTTTTTTAGGCATATATTAGCTTTTTGGAATCAACATCAATTGTGCCCGTACATTATTTCAGAATTTCTTGCTCAATTTCAGGGAATTAAACCCTGGCTCTGGTACCTATCGAAATTTATCTTTTGGTAAATGGTTCTTGTATAGGATATATATAGGATATTAATGTCAGATTTTGTTAAATTAAGATTTTTTAAAAATCAGCGCTGCAAACTCAAATAATATTTTCGGAGGTCCGGTTCGCGGGTTCGAAATAAAATTGATCAATGGTTAAGGTTCGGAAATTTGAGGTTCAAAGTTTTTGTATTAAGGTTTTGATTCGAACCTTGGTTCGTGCTAAGTTTTACTAAATTTCTACATAAAAGCAACTGATTCGTTTAAAATATAAAAAATATTTAGGATTTTTGTACTTTTGTTTACTGGAACATAGGATTTATTTTATTTTCAATTTATATTTATTAGAAGTATTTCATCGAGTAAATAAATTTATTAAAATAAGTCCGTGTTTACACGATGACGTTTGCTTCATGAAGCTCTCTTCGATTTCGTTTTGAAGCATCTTCAAAACTTCATGCGCATTTACATGAAGAAGTTTGCTTCATGAAGTTCGATTTTAATTCGCCTGAGAACACGAGTTATCGATAAGCAAATAAGCCACAAATCAACCCTGCATCAGTTCAATCGGTACAAAGCAAAGGAGAATTATTGAAAAGCTTCACGCCACAGTTGGTCATGAAGCTTTGCCAGTTTCGGCTGCCCCTCTTCACCTCTTATCCACAAACAAAATCTTCATGAAGAACTTCATGAAGGAAACTTCATCGTGTAAATGCGGTCTAAGACGTATCTTTTGTTGAACCGAACCGAAAGTTTTGGTTCGAAGCAGGTTCAACCATTTTTGTAACAAGAGGTTCGTTTCAAGTTTCGGTTCACAATAAAAGAAATGTCGGAATTCCGAGTTCGAACTGGTTCGGTTCATTTACCCCAAAATTTGCACACGCTACAATTAAAATCAAAAAACTATTTTCCAACCGATCGATTAAACATTTGACACTATCTATTATTATACATACAAGGGAGGTCCGCCCTAAAGTTCGTATTGGAGATTCTGCAAAATCAGTCATTCAGTTCCAAGCTACTGGGTCAAAAAACTTGTAAATCGACTCAACGGACGATTAAAAGCAACTATTTCAAACATATTCAAATGACATGACATATTCAAATCTGCGTTATCCGTTATTTCGTAAGTCTTTTTTAAAAAAAACATATTTGAATAATTAATGATAATTTAACAGACAGACGAAATTGAACTCAGCTCGTCGTCCTGATCAAGAATATATATACCCATGTGTTCTACAAATCGCTTTCGTATAGGAAATGGGTCGTTTTTGGGTCGGGTGCGATTTATGGAATACCTGGGATAGTTTATTCAAATATTTTCTCAAATACAGGGTTGCCCATATTCGACGGAACCATGTATTTTTTTAAAAAATCCCCAAAGAAAAAAAAAATTTGGCGGTTGGCAATCTTAATCATTTAATTTGTTCCAAGTAGATTTGTTTACATCAATTTTTGAATATGATATCTCTCAAATGGCCGCCTCTGGCGTTGATGGCGTATTGTGCCCTTTTTGCAGCATTTTCCATCGTTTTCGCCAACATTTCGGCCGGAATAGCGGCTATTTTTTTCACGAATGTTGTCCTTGAGCTCTTCTACGGTCCTTGGCTTGTTAACGTAAACCTTTGACTTCAAATATCCCCACAAGAAGAAGTCAGGCGGCGTCAAATCGGGCGAACGCGGTGGCCAGTCCAAATCACCACTTTTCGACATCAAACGGCCCGGAAACAATTTCTTCAGAAAATCGATTGTTATGCGACTTTGTGTGCGACGAATAATTGGCATCACAAAATTGTCATCATGTCGCGATAACGCTCCTGGTTGATGGTAACAGCATGGCCATTTTCATTTTGGAAGAAAAACGGCCCAATGACCGTTTTTCGCACTAACGCCGCACCAAACTGTGACTTTTTCGTCATGAAGAGGCACTTCTTGAATCTCCTGAGGATTTTCAGTGGCGTAAATACGGCAATTTTGCTTATTTACAGTCACATTTTTTTTTAATTTTTATAAAAGCACGTTGAGTTTTCACAATTGACTTGTTCTGTTGAATGTAAATTTCAACTATTTCAGAGCGCTCGCGTGGCGTGTATTGTTCCATGGTAAAAATCTGCTTGGACTGACGCTTCAAACGCGGTATGTCATTAAGCGATCTGACATCTCTGTCACAAGTTATGACGTTGCCAGATGGGTCCGTCGAATGGGCAACCCTACCCATGTGTTCTACAAATCGCTTTCGTATAGGAAATGGGTCGTTTTTGGGTCGGGTGCGATTTATGGAACACCTGGGATAGTTTATTCAAATATTTACTCAAATATCTCTTGAACAAAAGAATCTGGGGAAAAACGGAACTGACTTATAAATACAAATTTTCTATGTTGTAAGCCCGTGTTATTATTTCAAAATTCGATGCGATTTCAAAACAAGTTTGGCATTGGTTGCCGTCAAAAGAACAGCGAATAACCGTATGTCTTTTGTTGTGCTTTATTTTCACTTTTGCGTCTTCTGTGTTTTTTTTTCGCATTTTGATGAGCGGGCGCCAGTGCAAATATTTAATGAACATTCATTTTCATTGCTGTTTGATTTGGCTGCCTTTGTCATTGTTGTTATTGTTGTCGTTAGGGTGCCAATTGAGAATCACCGTTTTGTTATTTCAACTGCTTATCAAATGTATGTGCTACGCTGATTGCAATGACACGTTTCCACGAGTATTTTCTTTGCAGTTTTTGACCTTGCCCTTTTTGGTGGCAAGTGTGAAAACTTATTTGTTTGGTAATTATTCCAAGAAAATTCTAAGCTTTGCTGTTAAATTCCGTCTTAAAATTGTGGTACTGCGTACTTGAAACGTGTCTAAAGGAATTCGGGGGGGTTGCTGGCTGGGGGTTGAACAACTACGCAGTAAACGATGTCCATGAATATTCCACACACACACACACACAGAGAGAGAGTGCAAAGAGTTCAGGGGCACTGAAGAATCAGATGCTAGTCAGCTTATCTTCAACGTTGTGGTCCCCCGCCGCAGGCAGCAATGCATGAAGAAAACGTGCAAATACGAAAAATTGGAAACGCATTGCAATTTTTGAGCGAAAACAAGGCGGGGGTAGATATTGCGTGCGAGTTAGAAATTTTCGCCATACTTTAAGCATCCTAGTACAAGCAATTATAGCTGTTGCATGCGAAATATGTGTGTGTGTGTGTGTGTGAAATATAACCAATTTTCATTGCGCATTTGCCAATTTATAAAACGATTTCAATTAGCCTGTCAGCTCCGGCAATTGGAAATATGAGACCTTGACCCCATCCAATGGCCATTAATATTGTTACAGAAGCCCCTGCCACTGGTTTCGATATCGATATCAATCAAAACAAAATGCAGCCATAAACTTCACAATGCGACAGCTTCTCCCACACACACAAAAGGGGGGAATATGTATCTACTTTTGCATGCATATATGTGTACATATGTACATATGTATATGCAGTCCAAGAATAATGCACTGTTAAATTTACATAAAGTGAAAGGAAATGTAACAATAAGTTTTATATGATTGCATGCCCCCGTCTCCAACACCCAAGCAACTGCTTCTGCGGCAGCAGCAGCGAAAGTTTACACAATGTAAGAGCACTTGGGGTGGGGGTGGCTCGAGCACTGCGTGCGCCCTTAAGGCAGCTGGCGACAACAACAAACAAATAACAGCAACAGCAACGACTTTGTGTAAATGTCATGAGTGGGGAGCAACTCGGGCTGCTGCTGCTGCTGCTTTTGGTTACATTTCGTGCTGCATTTTTTATTTTGATTTCCTTTGCGCAGGATACCCACACTCACACACACACAAAACTACACGCATACACACACAATTGAAACAAAATTAGAATCCTTTTCATGGGAATTGGGTCAGTTTCATTCAACGCTCCTGGGGAAATGTGGTATTTGAAAATCAATTTGTTATATTTAACTCTGATATAAGCAGTGAGAAATAATTTGTTAAATTCAAATATCAAACATTTGCAATAAATAAATTTAATTGTCGATTCAATATGCATTTAATTTCGCTTTGAATGGAATTACCGGCCGGGCTAATTGCCTATTGATGTTCTAAAGCATCAAGTTAGAGAAGCAATAAGGATTTGTAGGTGGATTTTCCCACAAAGTGGGGAAAATAGTTTCAGATTTTTGAAAAGGTCGAAAGTCAAATTCAACGTCTTCTTTTTCCAGAAAAATTTACTTTTATTGTACAGGGTTGCCCATATTCGACGGACCCAAGTTTTTTTTTAAAAAATCAAAGAAAAAAAATAAAAATTTGGCGGTTGGCAATCTTAATCATTTAATTTGTTCCAAGTAGATTTGTTTACATCAATTTTTGAATATGATATCTCTCAAATGGCCGCCTCTGGCGTTGATGGCGTATTGTGCCCTTTTTGCAGCATTTTCCATCGTTTTCGCCAACATTTCGGCCGGAATAGCGGCTATTTCTTCACGAATGTTGTCCTTGAGCTCTTCTACGGTCCTTGGCTTGTTAACGTAAACCTTTGACTTCAAATATCCCCACAAGAAGAAGTCAGGCGGCGTCAAATCGGGCGAACGCGGTGGCCAGTCCAAATCACCACTTTTCGACATCAAACGGCCCGGAAACAATTTCTTCAGAAAATCGATTGTTATGCGACTTGTGTGCGGTGGAGCGCCGTCTTGTTGAAACCAGAACTGCCTCATACGCTTTCGACGAATAATTGGCATCACAAAATTGGTCATCATGTCGCGATAACGCTCCTGGTTGATGGTAACAGCATGGCCATTTTCATTTTGGAAGAAAAACGGCCCAATGACCGTTTTCGCACTAACGCCGCACCAAACTGTGACTTTTTCGTCATGAAGAGGCACTTCTTGAATCTCCTGAGGATTTTCAGTGGCGTAAATACGGCAATTTTGCTTATTTACGGTCCCATTCAATGTGAAATGGGCTTCATCGGACATGATAATCGTTGATCGTTGAGTTTTCACAATTGACTTGTTCTGTTGAATGTAAATTTCAACTATTTCAGAGCGCTCGCGTGGCGTGTATTGTTCCATGGTAAAAATCTGCTTGGACTGACGCTTCAAACGCGGTATGTCATTAAGCGATCTGACATCTCTGTCAAAAGTTATGGCGTTGCCAGATGGGTCCGTCGAATATGGGCAACCCTGTACATTTGAATGTCCTAATAATTAGTCTCTAGTCAAAGTGACTGTATTAACGACCTTTAATCAATTTAAATTAGCAAGTTTAATTGTATGTAAAAGACATTGTTCAGACTTACTGACTGATTCATTCGCATACTACGCCCAGCCTTAACGGTAAGAGCAAGAAAGCTACATTTTGAACAGTATTTTGCCATCATATATGATGAAAGTGGGAAGTAAGGCGGGGATTTGGGAAAATCTACTGCACCTAGGCCTCACATTAGATTGGAAGCTTGATTGGAACCTGAACACCGACAAACGGGAGAAAACTATCGGTCTTAAATGGGGGAATGACCCCAAACATAGTTCGATGGATCTACACGGCAATCGTTAGCCCAGTCCTGCTGTACGAAGTATCAGTATGGTGGCTGGTCTTGGGAAAGACAGCCCATCAGCACAGATTCCACCAGATTCAGAGCATGGCTGAAATATGCATTACTCTCAACGCTATTCTAAATATATCTCCATTTGTGCAGATGGGATATAGAGTAGCTTACCCTATCGAACCAATGACGCACAACCAACTTCGGTCACTCTAGCATTTTTAAGGGGAACAACCTCACTCCTTCCTACAGTCACTGACTATACCGTATCTCAACAGTACTCCTCTCTACCCCCTTTCAAGTCTTCATACCTTCTAAAATATGTATACGAGCTTTCGGATATATCTCCAAGACAAATCTCGGGATTCATAAAGGCATCAGGATGGACCCCATAAAAGATTTCTACAACAAAGGAACTCAGTAAATTGAAACAAGGGAGGCATGGACAAGGTACAAGTCCGCAAGCGACATTACAACGGGCCAACTTAATGGCCTAAGTGTGTTTAAGGGTTCCCTCCCATTAGCATACGCCCTAACTTAACCTTATTTATACCTAAGGAAGAGACAAATATTTTGTTCATTCAAACGTCTTGAAACCCGGTTTGTAAGCAAAGTAAACGAAATAATTGGACACGTATTATCCCAAATTTTTTAAATCCATTAAGAATGAAAATTACTGGTAAATTTGGTACGGATATAATTACACTAAGCTACCTAATTTGGAAAATTCAGCCTAGAAAATTAGGGGGAAAAACGTTATAGTTGAGCTGATCTGTAAGAACTACGGTTTGTAAATGGAAAAAATACATATATAAATTTGAATAATTCACCACCAAGGTCGGTAAATGGGAAGCCGATGAATATGTATTTCGATTTATTGTTACCCCTCGGTATATATATCGGATCTACCTCGGATCTGTATGCTGACTTTTTATAGGTCAGGTGACGCCCCGCCAACTAGCAGGGGGTCCCGTCGCCGCGGCGCGTCGCGCGCGCCGTCGTCGTGCTGCCGTCGTAAAGCTCGGTGGCAGGTCTTACTGCACGCACTAAGCGGACGGCCGGCGGGTGACTTTCGCGCCGGCGCGGTCTGACGTCTAGAACTTCCATCGTAGCGTCACTAACGGTAAGTAGTATGCTCCATAACTGAAAATGTTCATCGGTCCTGCATGCTGCGGAACGACGGTCGGTCTGTGGAAACTGATCCACGTGCGTCCGCGTGTTTTTTGTTATGTTTCACAACTGAAATTCACGGTGCACGGCGTCTCAGTGGTTCCGTCGTCAACGGTATTGTTATGTCCACAAGTCTGAAAAATACAAAACGGAGACTACAGGGCGTCGGGTGTATAGAATATTTTTCAAATGAGCTTGATTTTCCTGGTTTATTTTCTGTCTTTCTAATGAAGTTTAAAAGATGCTTAATGCCACAAAAGAATAACAAGAAATTGGAATAATTAAAATAAGGTTTATAAAATAAATCAAATGCAATAATCTGTTATATTGTAGTTTGACAACTATTTTTGGAGATCAAAATTTTCGTATTATAGGCCTTTATCTTATTCCATATTATAATATGGTGGCCACAAATTATACAAACAAAGTTTGGTACGTTCTAATGCCAATGTATGGAACCATCGTAGCCTTAGGGCCGACTTCTTATCTTTCACATAGCCCTATTTGTCACATAAACTGACAAATAGCAGAGTAAATTCCAGGTTTATCTGGCTTTATATTAGATGAGAAATCGGCTCTGAAAAATTATTTTTAATTCTTGCCCCTTTTTGTTAGAAAGTTGTGCGATTTTAGATTTCTTTTCAATGCGTTTCCAAATCAACGCTTTTATATTAGATTTGCATTTTCAGGATTCCTTTCATTACTTATTCATAATTATTCTGACAGAGAAAAAAACCAGGATTGAGGAAAATTCATTTTGAAATGTGACGGAAATATAAAAAAAACACTTAAAAGTTGAAGACCAAGTTGGAAACTCTATTGAAAAGTTTCAATTGGCAATGAATGCCAAACAATGACAAATCCAAACTATCGATTGATGTTTGCCAAGCAGCGGCAGCAGCAGCAGCATGAGATTATGTGTGCAAGAGACAGATAGCCGTAAAAGCTTTCAACTAAAAGGGTTTAGCTGTGCAAATGTCAGCTAAATGAAAATGCAGCTCAATAATAACAATAAAAAGTTGCACGCGTCAGCTAATAAAAAAAAAAAAATTATAGACCGAAAGGGAAGCAAAAGGAAGAGCCACTTTATCAGCCAAAGCAAACAATCATTCACAACTCAACGCATGTGTCTCTGTCTCTGTCTATATAATTCAAATCAATAATTGCATATGACAAACAGATTTAATTTATTGATAGGCTAGTTTACTGGCGCTCAAGTCCGCCCCTGTGGATTAATTTCAATTAAAAGGGGCGCCACAACACCCACATTGAATTTATACAAGTTCAAATGGCATCAACTCACGCAACTCGACATTGGGACACACACACACGGACACAAACGGCATTAATGGCACCAAAATAGACACAAACCACATGCAGAATGAACTTCTATTTATGAAATTCCCAGTGACGCGCTTGCAACAGCTGGCAAGGTGGGCGGTTGTGTGGTTAGGTGCAACATTTCACCATTTCATTTTGCGTTAAGTGCAATTACAATTCACATGCACGTTGTATGTGGGATTTTCCTAGTAAGTTCAATTATGAAACTGTTTTCTATGTAAAGGATTTCAGGGAACTGGGTGAAGAGGAGGAACTATGAATGAAAACTTGATTCAGTGAATGAATGGAAGCAAAGGGTGGGAATTCGTTAGAAGCACAGCAACTAAATCGACATTTCTTTCCTTGAAATAACAAACTGAATCTATACTAAGGTCAAAAATATAAATAACATTCTTGTGAAATTTTAATGAAGAACTACACAAAATGCATTCGAGATAAATGAAGATGATATTTATAAATCCAAGAAATGGTTAACGAAGAGAAGAGCTTAAACTGCACGAAAGTTTTTGATAAAAATCTAATTGTGTATAACATGGCCAACTGGTCAGAACTATCTTCTCTATATATAAAAGTTTGTCTGCTGACTGACTGATTCATTGGAATCAACGCAGAGCCTGAACGGTAAGAGAAGAAAGCTGAAATTTTCACAGAAGTTTTCTTTGAGTTGAAAGTGAGCACTAACCTAGGGGTGGAAAACTCCCGGAAAAGCTACTATGGGGAAAATTTTGTTTTTCATCCGATTGACTTGAAATTTGTTTTGTAACTAAAGTAAGCGAAATAATTGGACACCTGTTTCCCGATTCCGGAAAATCCGCCCACAAGGAAAATGGCCGGAAAATTCTTCATGAAAAAACTATTTTTCATCCGATTGACTTCAAACTCGGTTTGTGAGGATAGTAAGCAGAATAATTAGACTTGAGATTTTCCGATGTTGGAAAATCCACCCGAAAAGTCGGGAAATTGCCGGAAAATTCCATATGGAAAAATCTATTTTTCATCCGATTGGCTTCAAACTCGGTTTGTAAGGATAGTATGCTAAGTAATTGGACATGAGATTTTCAAATGTTGGAAAATCCGCCCACAAAGAAAATACCCGGAAAATTCTATATGAATAACTATTTTTGATCCGATTGACTTCAAACTAGGTTTGTAGGATAGTAGCAAAATTATTAGACATAAGATTTTCTGATTTTGGAAAATCCGCACGAAAAGTCGAGAAATTCCCGGAAAATTCAATATGGAAAAACTATTTTTCATCCGATTGGCTTCAAACTCGGTTTGTACTATGCATAATAATTGGACATGAGATTTTCAAATAATGGAAAATCTGCCCGAAAAGTCGGGAAATTCCCGGAAAATTCTATATGGAAAAATCTTTTTTCATCCGATTGACTTCAAACCGGAAGCATAGTATGCAAATAATTAGACATGTGATTTTTCGATGGGAAAATCACCCAAAGAAAGCGGAAAATTCTTTATGGAAAACACTATTTTTCATCCGATTGACTTCTAACTCGGTTTGTAGGATATTATGCAAAATAATTGGGCATGAGATTTTCCAATGTGCGATGAAATCCGAAAATTCATATGGAAACAACTTTTTCATAATGGAGGGCGTGTTTGGGTTCAGGAAATAGCTATTTGTGAGCCAATCTGAAGAAATTCGTTTTGTAAGTTCTAGGATCAAAATAAATGGAAACACGTGTTTTTTCGGGAAATTCACTGCAAAGGTCGGAATATGCGGGGTGGTTTAATGGCTGAATATTTTAGCCGATTTGTAATAAATTTGGCTTGAATGCTCTATGGGCCAATTCAATAGGATAACGTTTTTAGCTTTGCGCAAACCCATCCAACCCAAGGACGGATAATGGGTTGCGGGAGTGGTTGCAGGCTTTGTACACTCAATGGACCAAATAGGTGGAAAATAATTTTCTCAGTTTTGAAGTTCGGAAAATAGGGGGCGGGGGTGGGGGTGGGATCATTGCCAAACGTTTTTTTTTATCATTTTGGCGGCTTTACTGATGGTGGCGAAGCGAAGCGCGCCGGGTTATATGCTAGTCTCCTATATTCTTGCAAAGGTTTCTTATAAAATTTGTCTAATGTTTGTAATACATAGACGGAAGCATCTGCGGCATGTTCGTCTCGTCTGTCCGTCCGTATCAACGAAGAGATCTCAGAGATCTGAAAACTTTAATGGCAACCCACCTAATTCCTTTCTCTAAAGATAAAGACTTTTACTCTCTTTATTTTATGTAAGATTTCTTAACGTACACCGGCTTATTAATATTATTATCACCTGCAAAAAGCATAATAGGAAAGAGAAAGTCACGAATTAGTTGACAAAGTACACAGCACACACACACACACACACAGTTAATTGCATCAGCTGTTGTATATCAGGGGAGCAACAAAATCTTTTTGAGCTATGCAATATTAAATAAGGGGCCAACCACAATATGTCAAATGACGACAAATGACGAAATCGTTAAACAAAAACAAAGGCAAAAACCAACAAAGCGCAGCAGCAGCGGCGGCACAATTTCTTCTATTTAATTAAATAATTAAAAGCACAAGACACGCAGACAAAAAATGTTTGACTAATTAAAAAAAAAATTTGTATATAAAAAATATATATATATAAAAAAGAGAAAAGAATGCACAATTTGCCGCCAGACGCCTTATCGCGTCACTTCTCATATACATGCATATACTATACATATATACTCTCAGTATGCCAATGCAAATTCAATGCCAAAAGCATGGAAATTTTGTTCTAGGAAAGCGTAAATGCCTATGGGGGAAAAGCCTTGCCCTCATCTCTCATTTGCCGTTCCTTGGTTTTGTGTTGCTTGCTTTTTTTTTTTTTAATTAGGCGATTCACCAGCTGTGATAGCCAAAAGCAAAAGCAAGCGGCGGTGTGTGTGTAGGTGGGCGTGGCTAATCAAAGGCAGGTACAAAAATGTCGCATAAACAGTATGAAAATGTATCTGCCAAGATAAGATAAATAACCTTACATTTATCAGCGTGTGTTTGTCTGTGAGTGTGTGCGCTTCTTTATACCCTGTACCCACATTGAAAATGCGAAAAAAGGGTATCATGAAGAAAACTGTCAAAGCCATCAATTTTTCCAAGTTTCCACGAGTTGAAAATGCACTTAAATCCAACACTCTTACTTGTTTTAAGTGTCCCCATGCACCTGTCCGCAGGTAAAACATTAATTTTTGATGACTCATAAACGAATTCAATTCAAGGTCATGTGATTTCAGCCAGCAGGCATTTTAAATGAAATTTTTTCTTTTCTATTAATACAAGCAACATTTTTAATTTAACAAAATTTTGGGTTCAAAAACTGCACTTGAATTGCTCGTTGGCCAAAACGGAAATTTATTTCCACCCTCTCCTAGTCAGCCAGGCCATAAAAATATCAGCACACAAATGTTTCATTGGCACACAAAATTTCCTCCTCCCGTCTAAAATTATATCATGAGCAGCGTCATTAATTGTGGCAAAAAAAAAAAAAGAAAAATTAAAAGGAAAATGAGGGGGGAAAACGGAAAGAAAAAGCCAAAATATTTCGACATCTTTGCAGAGAGACCACACACAAATGTGCTGGCGTCTTAATAGGGGGAACGGGAAACTTATAGTAATGAAGACCTGCAAAGCTAAGCAATTCGATTCCTTCTTCGAAAAAAAGATTTCGGCTCATATAACTTTGTCGTAGTCAAAAATAATTATATTGCTGGAAGATGACAACTCTAATAGCATAAGTTTAGAGGGTGACAACTCTTAAAGCATAAGCTTAGAGTGCGACAACCCTTAAAACATAAGTTTAGAGGGTGACAACTCTTAAAGCATAAGTTTAGAGAGTGACAACTCTACTTTAGGGGAGTTTGCTTCATCGCATAAGAGTAAGGCTGAGTTCACCCTGTCCGACGCATGAGACATGATAATCTAGTAAGCCTTCATGTTGTATTGGTTTGAATGTCAAATGACAAGCTATTTACAATGAAAACAAGACAGCATAAGGGCCTACTAGATTGTCATGTCTCATGCGGCGAACAGTGTGAACCCAGCCTAATTCAAGTAGGGTCTTAATAAAAATTTCTTCATTTCTACTGAGTTCGGTACTTCTTTTCTTGACTAAAAGAAGCAAATGTGTCATTAAGTTTGGGGCGTTGCCTGAGATAAACTCATGACAGAAAAGCATTTTTAGGTCCACAGTTTATTTCGGTTTTAATTTACAACTGTGCCAAACTAAAGGGTTCTGCCACTGCCAGTGGTCAAAGGTTGAGCGTGTAAAGAATTTAAGTGCTAGATCGAGCATAAGATTGTTAACCAAATTGTGGAATCGTTACTTGAAAATCAAAACTTTTACCAATTCCGATCGCTCGAATTGATGGATATTATCCTATAACAGCTAGTCAAGACGAAAAGGGAGGTATTGGTGTGCGAATATAGGACCAAAGGGCTCGAACTACCTGTTGAAGGCGGCGAGCACTGATTGGCTTTGCGATTTTTACTCTGCGAGGGCTCGCGTTCGCCGTGTGTTCCTTTGCGCGCGGCGAACGTCCAAATAAAAAGGAGAGCGTAAGGTAAAGACGGTCCTGCCCTTACCCAGGGCAACAAAATGTCTAACTTTGTGAAGTGCAACTTGTAGATCAAAAATTATGATTCATTTATGTTCACTGACAAATCCACATCACAGGTTTTGTTCTATCATCTCTTGTTTCCAAGATATGGCGGAAAAAAAAAACAGAATTCAACTCCTTTTTCCCCTTAGGAATTTCTTGTGGCATAAATTTTGGAATTTATCTGGCCCATTCGTATGCTCTATGTGCTCTGTACATATCAATGCCTCTGTAAAAAATCAAACGCTCAATATTCATACATGCTAAAGTGGTCAAATTGGCCACTGAGGTCAGACATTTTTCGATTTATGGCAAATTTTATATATGTCTTGGAGGTCCGAACAATCTAACTCCATACTGCGGGGGCGTGGCAAGCTCTAGCTCTTCTAGTCTCTGAGATCTAGGCGTTCATGCAGACGGACTCTAAAGCTAAAGCAACGAACTCTCCTGTTAAGTACCAAAAATGGTTCTGCACTTTTTTTTCAACAAAAAGTGACGTTGATAATGAAAAAGGGGTGTTGTGGGTTTTATCGATCAACTGTAAAGCAAGGTTTGTCAAGAACAGCAAGGTGAAATAGTAAGAATGTATTGGTGTGCGAGTATATAGACGCAAAACGGTTCTGACCTATCCTATGATAATTCCTAATCTTTTATTTATCTATAAGTGTGTCAACAATGATCTGTTAACTTTTAGTAATAAACAAGATCAGTTTACAGATTTGATGAATCAAGATGCTGATCAATTTCACTTGGGATAACATCAAAAGACTTTTTATATGACAGAATAAAAAAAAAGAAAATTATAGTTGAAGCACAGGACCCGAAAAGGTTCATGTTGGGCGTAGTTAGACCTGCAAAGTGGCCGGAATGTTCTAGATCAATGAAAGTGAGGAGAGTTTCGGAATCAACCATTCCGATAAGAACCTTCTGGATTAATAAGACCTGATTGCATATTCTGAGAGATCCTAAATCGATTAATTTTAATCTTGATCGGTAATGCGGTAAATGTCTACTAGAGTCCCAATTCAAATTTCGAAGAGCAAATATTAAAAAATTGCTTTTGAACAGATTCGAATAGAGCTTGCTGCTCCTTGTACTGTGGGCCCCATACACTAGAGCATTATTCCAAATTAGGATGTTTTAGGGATATGTACAATGTTTAAAAAAAAAATTACAAATTTCCATATAAGAAAAAAACGAGAAGGCAAAGCTAACTTCGACTGTGTCGAAGTTTTAATACCTGAAAAACTTTACTCCAACTGATTTAACCGGTAAAATATATATAGGATATAGATATCAGATATTTAAAATTTTTAAATCATTGATAATAAAAATTTGATACCATAAAAAAAAACTTTTCTAGTAAAACACATTTTTCGACCGATCGGTCCTATGGCAGCTATATGCTATAGTCATCCGATTTTGATAAATTTTGTCAAAATTATGTGAAAGCATATAAAACTAATATATACCAAGATTGGGGACGCTACGATAGAAAACAAAAAAGTTTTTCTCACTAGAACTAGTTTTTTGACCGACCGTTTATATGGCAGCTATATGCTATAGTCATCCGATTTTGATAAATTTTTCAGAATTATGTGAAAACATATAAAACAAAATATACCAAGATTGGAGAGAAGTAGGTTGTAATTCAAAAGAAAGAATAAAACAACAAACCAAGATTAGTGACGCTACGATGGAAAACAAAAAAGTTTTAATTCAGACCGATCGTTCCTATGGCAGCTATATGATATAGTCACCCGATCCGGCCGGTTCCGACATATTAGTTGCGTGCAGTAAAAGAAGACTCTGTGCAAAATTTCAGCTCGATAGCTTTAAAACTGAGGGACTAGTTCGCGTAGAAACAGACAGACAGACAGACGGACAGACGGACAAAAAAGCTCGTCGTCTGATCAAGAATATATATGTTTATGGGGTCGGAAATGAATATTTCTATGCGTTACAAACTTCTGGGCAAAATTAATATACACTTTTCAAGTGTATAAAAAGGTTTTGGGTCGAGGCAGAGGGGGGCGGCTTTGTTTGGGGAGCTCTTACTGCTCAGTATATTTATAAAAAAAAAATGCTAGTGAAAATATTAAAATTGCTGCAAATTGTACCAAATTTGGGCCCCTGGAGCTTAAAGTAGTTACAACTAATTTTAGTACAATAGTTTAAAAAACAACAAATATATATAAAAATAATGGTTTCAATTGAACGAATCTTTCTAAGTCGTCTTGTGCGTATAAACCAAATTGTGTGCAGATATCTTTATAATTCGACTTTGGGACCTTTGTGCGGTGGTTTAAAACCGCCAGGAAGCACTGAACCGAACTAGGCTTAATTCCCTGCGATTACATTAACAAGAAATTTTTACGATAATTTTCAATATACAATTTTTGCATATTGGGGACATTGAGTCTAATGTACCTGGCCTCTCACTATTTATATATTGAGTAATTGCTGTTGTTTCTTCTCTTGACAGCTGATCTTACACTCGTGTGAAAAAAAAATATTACAAACATTTTGCACAACTAAAAAACGCGGCCAAGACGACGGAATCTGGGGCCTGGTCGAGTAATTGCTTTGGGGGGCAGTCATCATCTAATTATAATGAGAAAAATATTTGTCCTCCATTTGGCCAGACATTCGGTCATTGTACGAATCAGCGAAGCTTGCTTAAGGGCCTAATCGACAACTTTTACAATAAATAACATTTTTCTCATTGCAGTGGATTGAATTACAAATTAAACAAAAAGCTATGGTTGCCTATTGACTATGATTCCCCTTTCTTTAAGCCAGAAATCTATGTAAACAGTTTTAAAAGAATTTATACTTCTTATAGAAAAATCTCAATTTAATTCAACAAAACTGAAATTTTATCTTTATTTTTCTGTTTACATCTCAACAACAGGGAAAAAAATTCAATTCAGTTCAGGAATGGAGTTGAAAGAAATATGTGTGTGTGTTGTATGCTATTTTAAGAGCAGACGGAGAAGCAACATCATGGATGTAAATACAAAAACAAACTGAGTGAGAAGGGGAGAGGGAGAGGAGCAAGCAGCAATTGGGTCGCCTTCTACGAAATTAGGGAAACACTTTCCACCGTTTAAATGGGGCGCACTGACAGGTACAACAACAATAACAACAACAACAACATCAACAAAGCGGGTGCTAGAGTGAGGTCAGTTATGTCTCGGGCAGACAGCAGCAATAAACATATTGTACACACACACACACACACACACAATAAAGGTTTGTGTTTATCTGCTTATTAAGAGGTTATGACAGTCAACAGAGCAAAAATCAGCAAACGTCCAACTAAACGAGAAGGCCTCCAAAGTAAGAGGAGAGAGAAGAAGAAAGAAAAAAACCGCGGCGGCCAATACAAATTGACTTTTAGCACGCTCTTTAACTGCTGCAACGAGCCGCACAAAGTTAAAGCTGCAGCAAAAGAAATATCAACAACAACAACAACATCAACAATAGAGTGCGTTGCCGCCGCCATTAAAAAGGTTAACAGTCGCAAAGCAGGTCGCCTGGGGGGCATAAGGAGTCGTCGTAATTTTATAATTCACCTGACCTGGAGAATAGGTAACGCCACGCTTCATACATACATGCAGATGCACTCGAGACTCTTACCCAAAATGTATGCAGTTGAAACGATAAAAAATTTTATTGTTGTAAATAGGAAAAGTAGACCATGTCACATTGCCCACAGATTGTAGAGAGACGTTTAAAGTGAGCAAATATTGAATTGAGGTTAAGCGCAGTTAAGTGCATTAGACCAATTAACACAACAAAGAGAAAATCATTCTGGATGTGAGGTATTGCATAACGGTCTGATCTTCCCAATAAATAAAGAAACATTGCCAAAAATAATACAAATCTAATGATATTTCGGCTTAAAAGGCCTTAATATTATTATTTGCGTATGCGATTTGCGATCCAATAGCTTTAGTTTTAAGTTCATTTAGGGTTTTCTTTAAGAATCCTTTCTATACAGGGTGAAAGCAAATAACACGTACAAAGGTTGTTGCGATTAACAACGAATATTTCGAACCTTTGAAAAACATTTTTGCATTCGATTCTTTGCATTTCCTATATCGGAATTTGTTTTTTTTGGGGTGTTATCGAATAATAATGATGTGAAACACTCAGTCTCGAACGCAGTTCGGCGTTTCAATGAGCTGGGTCATAACGTTGACCGTTTCAAAACGTGAAAAATTTCACGGCCCTCAAGTTCTGTCAGAATTTATCGACCTCTGGGTACTAGCGATTTTCCTAACCTTCATTAGTGAGCCCTTTCGCTAGCGATCGTTATTGCAAACGTACCATAAACATGGATCATAAAATCCCGAGCTGCCCTCAGAAGCACGTTCGATTATGCTCTCTTCGAACATATAAGGAGCTACAAACTGAAACGGGAGTGAAGCAGGCTGTTACTCAATGCTTTGCCCATAAAGACCTTATTGATTATCTTCAGAAGGATCTACGAAATCAAGATATATGCTGAGATATTGTTATCTTATCAGAATCACTGAAAATATGCAGGACACAAAGATCAAAAGACGACGCTAGAACTCAATAAAAGGATAAGTCAGAGGTTCAAAAACACTGAGGTCAGAGAAGTGGAATTTAAACGATGAAATATTAAAAGCTAAAAATTAGGACGACATTAACCACAACGCCAAGTTCAATCTCCATCTAAAGAACAAGCTTGAGACCCAAAGTAGCTATCAATTGTACGGGGGGACTTGCAGAGGATGTCCAACCAGTACAAATACAATCAGTGCAGCGGTAGGTCCAGAAGGCGTAGCTTATATCGACGAAGTAGAAGGATGTAAGAATTTATTAGAGATTTCCGCGCCGAAGCCAAACCGAATGATATATCTGAAACTGGACTCCGCTTCACTGAATACTCTAAGTAAAATGACTAAGTTGCAGAAGAAAAACACACTTAAGAGTGGGAAAACCTTGGACAACAAACCCAACGTGAAGACTGTAATGGCGGTCAAACGAATTTTAGATGGTGAGCTACAGGATGAGTTTTTGAGAGAAGCCAGAGTAGCTTGTCGTGTGCAAGGAACTAAAATGGTAAGAAAAACGATCTATGAAGAAACATTTTCATGGCGGGGGTACGCAAATCAACAAAAAGCATGCGCGAGTTGGGAAACTTATTGTTGCGATTATGACGGAATTAGAACGTATTTTGGTGAACCGTTATTGGCAGAAAGAGATCTTGACAATGGAGCGATGGAGCTCGGTTTAATATATTATTTAAATAATAAGTTCTGATCTAAAATCATTTTGTGCGGGAACGATGCGGTATCTTGGAGACGTGTGTAGTACTGGCATGAAGATAAAAAGAAGATCAGGCTGACGGTTTATATACCACGCCTTTAGTATACTTTTAAATGTCTTTTATTTTTGAAAATTATTGTTTTTATTAAGGGATGAAAGAAAAAAAAAAAAAAAAAAAAAGATAAATAAAGACAACTACTACTATAACTACTACTAATTAGAGATTTTAGTGGATTGTGTATATACTGTTGCTAGATCTAGCAATTTTAAAAGTGGAAATGCTATTAAATTTCTCCTGGCAACGTTTCAACCGGATTCCTTAAATGCTTCCCCCGGTGCTAACTGTAGTAACTTCCTTTTGACATTAACCCACAGATTTTAGATGGGATTGAGGTCTGATAACTGCGCAGGCCACTGCAAAACTTTTAGAGAATTTTTCAGAACCATTTCTTTGTTTTCTTTTGGGGTCATTGTCTTGTTGGATGACTCAAACTAGCGTCATCTTATATTCTGTAAAGGGTAGCATCAAATATCCAATATATGGACGTATACATGTTGATCCATTAAGGTATTGATACAATATTGTGGACCTACTCCATAGTAAGAAAAACACCTTAATACAATTACAATTGAGCCTTCATGTTTAATGATTTCGATTGTTTTATGAGTTTAGAGGTCTCCTGACGTACGAACGAGAGCCTTTTCCACCAAACACTACACAACTTTACTCTGATCTTTCTATAAAATATTGCAACATTTTTGGGCTGGCCAATTTAAATGTTCCTTTGCAAATTTCATGCGGTTTCTTGGCTTTAAAGTTATATTCTCTGAGACGCAGTTATATTTAGTTCCGTTTTTAGCTGAGTTGCAGCCTGGAAAGAATCCCTTTTGCTCTCGCGGATCAACTTTTCGACCTAAAACAGGGTCAGAAATCGTTTTCGGGCATTTTTTTCAGATTTTTTTTTTAAGTTTATTTCGAGCAACTTTTCTGAAGGATTTTCCATTTATTATCACTTCTTTTGATGATATCGTGATTTTTAGCACTGCAGTGTTCTCCTTTCGTTACTTTTGATGATCAAAATAATACAATCGAAGTCAAATCTCTTAACCACGTGCTTTTTGTCAAAGTAATTTTGCGAAGTATAGCGATTTTTATAAAGAATCCTATTTTTTATTTTCGCTATTTTTTAATCCATAAAAAAATATATATTGATAACCTTTTCAAGGGCAGTTCTCTTTTTTCTAATTGGGAGAATACAAAGCAATATTAAAAATATCAAGACTTGAAAAATCGCAAAACCTATTATATATTTTTTTTGATCAAAATTGTCCTTTTATTTTTTCCCCCAACTGTATAATAGTGTATCTCAATTTACCTACGGTATTTTCTATTGAGAAGTGGGCTATCTTTTTTACCTTAAGAATAGTCAATAGTCACTTTTCGCAAGCGAAATAACTAGCCCCGGGTACACCAATTGACCTTATTTCATTCTCACACCATAATAAATAGCAGAAAAATAGGCTGCTAAATGTTCAACATTTAAAGATTGAGAACATTTGAAGATTGCGTCGCAGATCTAAAATGGGATCAGGGTTCAAATTTTGCCGCACCGACATTCTTGACCCCCGTGGGGGAAGGGGCGGGTACGCTCAGCAGAACTCAGCCCCGGCCTACAGAGGAAGATTGACTCAGCACGAGTGTAAAATCCATGTTCTGGATTTCATGACATTAGCGAAGTATTTTGTATATAAAAAATTAGTGAGTAATCAAACATTTTCCACTTTTTAGAAATTTTTTTTTGTTATTTTAAATTTTTTAAATCCATCCTAAAATCAATATAGTTTTATTGCATTAAACCAATTGTAGATCTGTTCTAGTTACTGTTCAAATTTGGCGTCATGACGTTTCATTCGAAGCCAAACCCCAAAGCCAATAATAACAATAATAATAACAAATGACATACAAAACGAGTTAAGTGGGGTGGGGGGTTAGATCGGTAACTACAACTGGAAATTTCGTGTATAAACGGAACAAAAGTTTCTGCTGCTGCTGTTTGTTTTTGTTGTGATTGTTTAATTGTTTATTTTCAAACTGATTGCGCAAAGAGGCGTCTGTGAAGCTAAAGTCACGTTCCCTATGACGACGATCAGGCTAGCGCTGGCGAGATTTCAAAAGTTTTGAATTATAACTTTTAAGCTCAGTCGCCTCGCTCGCTCTTGAACAATAAATTATGATTAAGTCTGTCTGCTGAAACCTGACAAAGACCTTGTCACCTGTCAGACCACAAAGAGCGAGAGAGACATACAGAGAAAGAGAGCGAGAGAGTTTGCCAATATGTTTGACACATTTGTGTTAATTTCCTATGGGCTCGACCGTAATTCTTTGTCAATTGGAACTTGTTAATTTGTTGAGCAGGGTCTCGGCGCTGCCATCTATCTACAATCACTCAATTAGAAACCTGTTCTTCTATTTCTGGTGGGCAACTTCCGTTGTATGGTTATTTGGGCATACCTTTTTCTTTTATTTCAATTCCAAATGGGTCGCCTGCGATTTGTTTTTATTTGTTTTTAGTTGTTTTTGTTGTGGTGGTTTTCTGTGAATAACATTTGACATAATTGAATTAAAACAGTTTGGCTCTTTAGCTACTTTTCCCGTATTTATTTGATTTATTTTGTTGTGTGTGTGTGTAATGGAAGAGGTCCAAAGGGGCAGCACATGTAAATACGCGAGCGACGACAGACGGCGACGTGGGCAGCGACGTTGACAGCGGGTGGGCGGCAGAGATCTTGTTTAAAGCAAAATACACAAAACACTGGCGCATGTGTCTGTGTGTATATGCTAATAATGTAGGTGAAATATAAGAACAATCTAATGGGGAATGACGCGAGAGAGCCATCGAGAGAGAGAGGGAGAGCAGCTGTTTTGACAACGACATCAGAGATCATTTTTTTTTTGCACCAATGATTAGGTAACTTTTTTTTTTAAAACATAATTCTTAAGACCAAGCACAAATATGTATATTCCACACACTCACGCAGAGCGAGACTCTGCAGGCCACAAAATCGATATTCTAAAAATAATATAAGTAAAAAAAAAAAAAAACACAAAATAAAATATAAAACCCCAAACGAAATTCAATTGTAGGCAACGGCGGCCGCCTGGCTCTCTCTCTCTTTCAATGTGTGCGTTTAAGTGTTTGTGTGTGAGTATCGAATTGTCTTGGTAATTACATGCGTTTACTGCGCACTTCTGAAACAATTTGCATTCAGCAAATTTTTTACTTAATTTTTTTTTTTGATAAAACAGATTGCGTTCTATATTTCAAGTGTGTGTGTATAAAAGATTTCTTATATCTTTTGCACTCAACCGACGACGACAGCGGTGTACGGCAACTGAAACGAGTCGTCGTCGTAGGCACTGGCTGCGCCACAAAGAAAGGCGCTCTCCGCTGTGTGTGTGTATATGTGTGTCTGAGCCCCAATACAACGGCGAACAGCAAACCAAAGCAAAACCCCAAAAGAAGCGGCTGCTGCTAATATTTCTCAGCTACACGGCCACACTGGTGGAGTTTCAAAGGCGACAGGTGGAGAAAGAGAGGGAGTGCGAGGAGGAGCATGCCCAGCTGCAATCGTGTTGTTGTTATTGTATAGTAAAAGTGGCAAAAATGTATAGTAGAGATAATAAGTATGTGGGGTTGTTGCTTTTGTGAATCACTAACACATACACACGCACACACACACACACATGAGCAAGCTCCCCCTTTTTAAGTGTGTGAATGTCTGTGAACAGGCCCCAAAAGTGTGTGGTGAGTTTTCCCGTTTTTGAGAAATTACATACACAAATAGATACTAAAGAGGCTTAGATGATAACGGGCTCATCGAAATGGGCAAGGGGATTGCAACGGCAGGACATGCCCTAGGCTAGGGGGGCAAATTGGGGATTATAGAGTTCAGCAGCCGGTCCCTGTCGGCAATTAAAAAGGTTTAAATAGCTTCGTTAATGGCAACACACACTCACCACAGAAATGATTGTTTTTCGCTCTCCCTGACTGTGCGCGTTCTCTCTCTCTCTCGCTTGCTGGCTTGCTCGCTGTCTCTCTTTCTGTGTGCAGTTCCCACTGGCAGAATTTTTACTTGGACCGCACACAATTACTTATGTTTGCCGTTTTCGCCTAGTTTAATTTTCTTTTTATATAATTTTAGCACAATGTTTAGCGACGGCTTCAAACAATTCGCAAACACCAACACACACACTATATATAAAGCGAGGAAATTCACACCTTAATTCGGTTTAGGAGACAGCAGCGCAGCTGCCTTGCAAAACGCACCGCACGTACATACAAGAAGCGGCGACAGCGGGCTACAACAACGACGGCGACGACGACAATCGCATTTTTTTTTACACACACAGCTCATAAACTGTTTGCTGATGTTTATAGAGCAGGAAAATAGAGCACACTGTTGATATAAATTCAATTATTTAATACTTTGCGTTCAGTTATGCAGCCGGTATGGATATTTGATGCGCAACCATAAACGTTCACACAGAAAAAACCGTAGAAAGTGACGCCATCTTTATTTGCCGTTGCCCAAAAATTACGCAGAACGTAATGTAATGACGTGAACGTCAAAAAGAGACGTAGAACGTAATCAAATTAGTACATTTGGTCCCACTTTGTATAAGGTCACACTGTGACCTGGCATTTGTCACACTGTGGGTCATACTGACAAGTAAATAATATTAAAAAAATTGTTTTTATAACGGTACAAAGTAATTTCAATTTATTTTGTTATTGGGGAATATGAATAATCAACATTTCAGCATGTTGTCAACTTTCACTTCCACAAAAACCGGTTTTTGGGCCAGGTCTATTAACTACAAAACTTTTGTGGAAGTGAGATTGAGTACAAAGCTATAAGTTTCATTTTTATCCAGTTTAAAAATTGGTGTGAAGACTTGGAAAATTTATGTATAAAGGATAAATTTGGAGGCTGACGACGCAACCGCTTAAACCGGAATAGATTTTCTTACTAAGGCTCATTTTCGATCAGAGATTCCTAAGGTATGTTAAAGTCGGATTAATCCCGAAACGAATATCGGTTGCGGTACCGGTTTCGGTACGTACCGAAATAAGAATATCGGTTTAAGGTTATATTTCGGTTTTCAGTTTATTTCGGTTCCGATACGGTACCCAGATTTTTGTTTCGGTATACCGGTACGTACCGGTACAAGTATATTTTTTTAATATTAAAAAATTTAAATTATTTCAAGATATCCAAAAAATTAATGGATGTAATCGAACTAAAAAATCGTTTAAATTAGAATATGGCATTTCAGAAAGGTTTTTTTAAATATACCGTTTTCTAGCCTTTTGGACGAACAATTTCGTTTCTGTCCACGCTTTCAGTGGTATCCCTAAACTCAGAAAAAATCTAATATTAAGGAGCTCTCTTTTTTTGTCGCCCAAACAAACTCGCCTCGGCGTCATTACTCATAAAGCTGACAAATATTTCTTAATAATAGTTCGAAATAATCCGCTCTAAAATCTGTCGTTTCTCCGTTAAAAATAGAGATCTTAAGCTATTTACATAGATACACATACTATAAGACTACTGTCCAATATAGAATATAATAAAATACTCAAAGGGGTATATGAGCTATAAAAAACACAAAAACAGATTGAGACATAAAATCTGCTTTTGCTTACATTACATTTTTCGAAATATTAAAACGGAGTTATTTTAGGGCGAAATTTTATTAAAATTCAGAAACTTTATTTCTTAAATTTATATTATCAATTTTCTAACATTTCTATATTCTAGGGAGGATTTTTTATGACTTAGAAATCTTTTATATTTAATTAGAGGGATAATATTTACCAAAGAAAAGTTTTTCCGCTTTTCCAATTTGTAGTCAACATGCAGAGATAAGAAGATTTTGCAAAACTTCCGAAAGAAAGCAGTGAAACTGTACCATTTTATGGCACCGTTTGATTTTTAAAGAGGACACCAATAGAAAGCAAGTTTTTAAATATTTTGTAACATTTAAATGGTCGTTATTACATTATATTCAACTTATCCTTAGTCACCATCTGAGGGCCCACTGTGCGAAATCTTTTAGTCAGTTAGCCTTTGCAATAAATTGCCTTTTGTATTTCCAATTTATTTTCATTGATTTAAAGATTTTTTATATAATTTTTAAATGCTGGCCACGAAACGGTTAAAAATAACGGAACGATGTATACCTTTCGTAAATTCGGTTCAAATGCTTTCCATCCCTGGCCCTGCTTTGTCGTCTGACTCTGACGCAAATCTGGTCACACTGAATGTGAATCAGAATGAAATTAACGAAAACTAATTGATTGCAAACCAACAAAAAGAAACGGGAAAAACTAATTGGGGCAATTTGTTTAACTTATCGGAGCTTAACACTAACTCTCTCCCCGTGTGTGTGTGTGTGTGTGAGTGTGCGGTCTAATCATTCTTTGTGGAACCGTACGCATCGCTAACCAACATCGAGCTGGACAACTCCCAGTTGAGTAAGAGGCGCAGCAACATGTCCTCACTGTCCGCATCAGCGGAAAATGTGTCCACGCTGGGCATTGGCTCGGCTGCTGGTCACGACTCGAATTCACATCATGGTGGTTCAGATGGTGGCGGCTCGAGCATGTGTCTGGAGCTGGCTCTCGAGGGCGAACGTCTGTGCAAGGCAGGCGACTGTAGGGCGGGAGTGGCCTTTTTCCAAGCAGCCATACAAGCAGGCACCGAGGATCTGCGCACTCTTTCGGCCATCTATTCGCAGCTGGGCAATGCCTATTTTTATTTGGGTGACTATGCCAAGGCCATGCAGTATCACAAACACGATCTGACTCTGGCCAAATCCATGAACGACAAACTGGGCGAGGCCAAGTCGTCGGGCAATTTGGGTAATACACTTAAAGTGATGGGACGCTTCGATGAGGCGGCCATTTGCTGTGAGCGTCATTTGATCTTGGCACGCCAACTGGGCGATCGTCTGTCCGAGGGCAGAGCTCTGTACAATTTGGGAAATGTCTACCATGCCAAGGGAAAGCATATGGGTCAACGGAATCCGGGCAAGTTTGGAGATGATGTGAAGGAGGCCCTGGCTAAGGCCGTGGAATACTATCAGGAGAATCTTAAGCTGATGCGCGATTTGGGAGATCGCGGCGCACAGGGCCGGGCCTGCGGTAATCTGGGCAACACCTACTATTTGCTGGGTGACTTTCAGGCAGCCATTGAACATCATCAGGAGCGTTTGCGTATCGCTCGAGAGTTTGGGGATCGCGCAGCTGAGAGGCGAGCCAACTCGAATCTGGGTAACTCACACATCTTTCTGGGTCAATTCGAGGATGCCGCCGAACACTACAGACGCACTCTGGCCCTAGCCATGGAGCTGGGCGAACGCGAGGTAGAGGCCCAGTCGTGCTATAGCCTGGGCAATACCTACACACTGCTCCATGAGTTTACCACGGCCATTGAGTATCACAATCGGCATTTGGCCATAGCCCAAGAGCTGGGCGATCGCATTGGCGAAGCCAGGGCATGCTGGTCTTTGGGCAATGCCAATTCGGCCATAGGTAATCATGAGAAGGCCTTACAGTATGCGGAATCCCACTTGCAGCTGGCCAAGGAACTGCATGATCCTGTGGGAGAGAGCACAGCCAGGGTAAATATTTCGGATTTGCGAAAATTGTTGGGTTTGCCGGAGGCCGAACATTCGCCCACAGAGGAGGAGCGTTCGAGTGCCTCAGATCATTCAGCGGCCAGTGGACACCTGTCCGATGGATCGGAGAACTCGCAAGGCAGAATGGTAAGTGTGATCAGAGCTGTGTAATCCTTCCCTTCTACAACTGTTTACCGCCTAGATACGCGTCCGTCGTCAAAGCATGGAGCAATTGGATCTGATTAAAATCACTCCGGATGGCAAACGCCAGCAGCAGGAAGAAAAACACAGGGCCAAGGCCAGAGAGGATGATTTCTTTGATTTGCTTTCGCGTTCGCAGTCCAAACGCATGGATGACCAGCGTTGCTCCATTAAAATCAATCCTGGCCCCTCCACGGGAGCCACTCGCAAGCCTCTGGTGCAGCAGAACTCCCTGTTTGTGGATCCAACCAATCTGCCTGGTCTCAAATCACCCACATCAGGAAATCCTCCACTGGTCCGAAGTGCCACCACCACCCAGCCAGATGATGCTTTTCTGGACATGCTTATGCGTTGCCAGGGCTCACGTTTGGAGGAACAACGCTCCGAATTGCCGCGTCCGAATGTCACCATGGATGCAGAGGCACCACAACCCCAACAGGCACCCGAAGCTGTGGCAGCGGCAGCATCTGCAGGCGGTGGCGCAACTGCTCGAGGACAATCTGGCAATCGTGGCACCACAGTGCCCGATGAGGATTTCTTTTCGCTCATCATGAAAGTTCAAAGCGGTCGCATGGAGGATCAGCGAGCTTCCATACCATTTGGTGGCTTTCGAAGTTCCAATAACAATAATAATAATAACAACAACAACAATGGGGCAGCTGGCGCTGGAGCTGCCAAATAAGCGTCCAATCCAATCCAATCCATACCATACCATCCCATCATTTTGTTATACGTACATTTCTCACAGACCATACTCCGTTTTATTTTAGGATTTATAAGCAAGACTAATCAAGTAACCAAAAATATTAGGGATATTAACAAAATACAAAATACCAATTCAGCATGCTCTCCCACTCACCACTTTCCCAAAAAGCTGCACCCAAGTTTTTTGCGATATTTAAATGTGTTTTTTGAATTGCATGCAAAGCTAGTTTAAGCCAACAAAACAAAAGTTACAAATAATCCAAAGTTGCTCAATAGAATGAAAAAAGTAATAAAAATAACAAATGTCTTCTCTATCATATAATTAACTGAAGCTTCAAGCCTTTCCACAACTGACTCGCACCAGGAGAAAGCCGAATTGATTGTTAGGAATCAAGAATAGAAAGTCCATTGAAATTTATAACCTTTTTTTTTGCTAGGAAATTCAATTTTAAAAATTACGTATTACAAAAAGTTTTGATAAACCATAATATATGGGCTTTTAGCGACCTGATCTTCTTCATAAGCAATACCATTGGTTTGACAAACCTTTAACTTCTAAACTTTAAAACACTTTTAATGGTTCTTCCCCTAAAATCGAAAAAAAAATTACAACTTTTTTTTTAGATTTTTCTTATATTTATTTTCTTTAGAGCTCAGATATTTTACCATTACTTTCGAATAGCATTACCGAAATTAAAAAGCTAGCTGTATATTAAAAAAAAGATAGTAAATACGCCCACAAATTCGTCCTTTGCAAGAAAGTGAACGACTTTTAGGCTAAATTGATCACAAAATTCAGGGAAATTCTAAGAAAAAATGATCTTGTCATCGAATTTAACAAACACAACAGAGACAAGACGTGAAGGCAAAGCAAAATTTAACGGCGCCAAAGTTAAAAAAAACAAAATAACAAAAAACCCTGGTCGCCACCCCAAGACAAAAACAGCAAAAAAAAAAAAAAAAAAAGGAGAAAAAAAAACCAACCGCCAACAATCCAACCCCAAAACAAAAATAAAAAAATTATTTTCCAAAAAATTGGCCCGTTATGGGTACATAATCAAAAAACACACCCGAAAACCAAAAAAAAACCTCGAGGGGGTAAAAAGCGAAAAAGAAAAAAACCAACAATTTATCCAACCAATTAGCTACAAAAAACATATAAAACACATAAAAAAAAAAAACACACCCACCCATAATAATACGATTTTAGTGAAATTCCCCAAAAAAAAAAACACTTGTTTCCATTTATTCTGACCCTAGATCTTACAAAACGAATTTTATTCAGATCGGCTCACAAATAGCCATTGTCACTGAACCGAAATACGCCCACCATTATTCTTGCCTGTGGCCAGAAATTCTACCACCGAGAAATCAAATGTATAATTATTTTCAATATTGTGTTCACAAACCGATTTTGAAGCCAATCGGATTAAAAATAGGTTTAACCATATAGAAATTTTCCTACTTTTCGTGCGGATTTTCCAACATGGGAAAATTTTATGTCTAATTATTTTGCATACTATCCTTACAAACCGAGTTTGAAGTCAATCGGATGAAAATAGTGTTTTCCATATAGAATTTTCCGGCCATTTTCCTTGTGGGTGGATTTTCCACCAACAAAAAATCACATGCCTAATTATTTAGCAAACTACCCTTTACAAACCGAGTTTGAAGCCAAACGAATGAAAAATAGTTTTTTCCATATGGAATTTTCCGGGAATTTCCCGACTTTACGGTCGCATTTTCCAACATCGGAAAATCTTATGTCTAATTATTTTGCATACTATCCTTACAAACCGAGTTTGAAGTCAATCGGATCAAAAAATAGTTTTTCATATAGAATTTTCCGGGTATTTTCTTTGGAAGGATTTTCCAACATTTGAAAATCTCATGTCCAATTACTTAGCATACTACCCTTTATATAACCGAGTTTGAAGCCAATCGGAAGAAAAATAGTATTTTCCATATGGAATTTTCCGGGAATTTCCCGGCTTTTTCGAGCGGAATTTCCAACATCTAAAAATCTCAAGTCTAATTATTCTGCTTTACCATCCTCACAAACCGAGTTTGCAGTCAATCGGATGAAACATAGTTTATTTCAATCAAGAATTTTCCTGCCATTTTCCTTGTTGGGCGGATTTTCCGGAATCGGGGAAACAGGTGTCCAATTATTTCGCTTACTTAAGTTACAAACCAAATTTTAAGTCAATCGGATGAAAAACAAAATTTTCCCCATAGTAGCTTTTCCATAGAGTTTTCCAAATTTAGTGTTTTTTAACCCCCCCCTTAATGCTCACTTTCAACTCATAAGGAAAATTCTGTGAAAATTTCAGCTTTCTATCTCTTACCGTTCAGGCTCAAAATATTTGCCAACCAGTAATCCATCCCGACAAACTCTTTAAACATATAGAGAGTTTATGGTTGTCCGATATTTATCAAATTTATTGATGAATCTGATTGTTTACTTTACCATCAAAAACAAAAAAGTTTTTTCACAGGAAACATTTTTCGACCGATCGGTTCGGTGACAGCTTTTGGATAAAGTCACCCGATTCCATCCAAATTAGTGTATAAAAAGTGCTTTATAGCTACGTCAACAAAAGTACTTCAACATCAAAACTTAAATTGTTACTTTCGGTGATTAAAATCAGGCTACAAAACCTCAACATACAGTTTAAGGAACGGTTCGTAAACCGGTTTTAAACTTTACAAAAATTTCGAATTTAGGTTTATAACCTCAAATCTCCGATCGTCCGTTGAACGATTTGAAAAGAGTATAAAGAACAAGTAAATCGGTAATAATTTGGATATGAATAAATTTTCATAATTTTCCTAGCATTTCGATATGACAAACGATAGTCGAATCTTAGGTTAACATTTTTTTTTTGTTAAATTCCACCTCTACCCAAAATGTTAGGTATTCAACATGCAATGGTGGATTCTCTAAAACTGCAGCTCTTATTTTGATTTTTTAATGCCGCAAAATTTTGTTAAAATTGTTAACACTATAAGGTTTTAAAGAAGTTTTTAGAAGTCGTTTTTGGTTCTTGAAATAACAGTATTCCTTTCTATTCTTTTTTTTTTAACAAATTTGCAATACATTTCAAACAGATAGAAACAGAGCAAATAAGCCAGAATCACAACTGATAAATAAGAAAAACTGAGCAAAAAAGAGCACTTAAAGAACATCATGTTTACTTATTCCGTTCAATCACAACCCAACACTACCATAGATATATTAAAATTTGACTCTCTTGGAAAATTTTCTTATATATTCAACATATATACAATCGAAGGAGTCGAAATAATCGATGGTGTCTACTCATCTGCTCAATTGTGGAAAAGGCTTTAGCGTACTTTGCTAAATTTTATTTATATATATAAAAAAAAAAACGGATATTTACATTTAAATTTTAAGTTTTTTAACATTTAACAATCAAGAACTCTAACTCTAATCTAAGCACTTATTGAAATCCAAACTTTCCAATTGTATCTAAATGAGTATTGCATTTTTTCTATTGAAACTTGGAGAAACAATACAACTTAGGTAATTTACAAGAGTTTTTAAGATATTATCCGAAAGCGTTCCACTTGGTTTCTCTTTATGACCTGGAAGCTATCATATACGTACATACATATACGAGTAATACATATTGATTGTTCAAAGGCAAAAACAAGGTTCCGATATGCATGAAAATGAAGCCAAAATTGAAAAAAAAAAAAATGTTATATAGGTTATCTAAAGATAATGAAAACGATCATGATATATAATATACTATATGAACTGTACTATTGAATATTAAATCAACAGTGTTTGCTGACCAAAGGAGTGTATGTTTATTCCATATCCAGAACTAGTACCGAAACTGGCGATTTCACTCACCATCGGTGGAAGGTGCCAAAATATATGTTCATATCGGTTTGACGTCGATCGAGGAGACAAATATTTTAAGACGTTCCGACCTGGGGGTAGAGTTTCCCCGATGGAAAAATTTTTACATACAACGGTTTTAAAACAATGTTTTTCTATAAAACCCCGCCCACGCTGTTTAAAACAAGGCTGCAAACCGGTCCGAAACCGAACCCCTAAGAACCGGTTCGGTTCGGGTTTCTTAAATTGGCCGAACCGAACCTTCTACATTTTTTATCCCTCGAACCTGAACCCGAACCAAACCACTTATTCAAAGAAAAGGTTCGATTTACAATATTAAGTAATTTTTCAGCCAAAAGAAATTATCGATATGTAATTTAACTTTAAATGACTCTACGACTGGCTGTTAAGAAGGAAAGTTTATAAGAACAATAGAATGGAATGAACCGATGTCAAATATAAAATCTATCAATGATGTTATAGATTCTTTCGAAAATTGTCCAAGAGAAAATACATCGAAAATATTTTAATAATTTTAAAAGGTCTTTAAACATATTATTCTAAGGCTGAGTTCACATTGTTCGACGCATGAGACATGGTGATCTAGTGAGCCTTCATGTTGTATGGTTTTAATTGTCAAATAACAAATTATTCTCAAGAAAACAAGACAACAAAGGGCCTAATCATGTCGAAAAAGGTAACCGGACTTAAGATTTTCAACACTAAAATTTGTTTGTTCCAATCTAAGATTTAGTGGAAATGAAAAGTTTCAGAATGATATAATGCCTACCCAGACGAAAAAAAGATATCCGGACTTAAATCAATACCAATAAATGTCAGTTGATGGTGGATTCCAGATTTTATCCGAAGTTCGGGACTTGAATTAACTTATACAAGGCAAGGTCGGTTGTTTTGAATCGTATAAATTAATCGTAAATAAAAGCTTCATATAATTTATAAGTGAACCGAGGCTCGAACATAAACCTGGGGTTCAGAGGATCCAGGAACCGGTCCGTGAACCGAACCTAAAGATTCCTCACTGGTTCGAACCTCCGAACCGAACCTTCCCCTGGTTTAAAAATAGGCAAATTTAACGATCATCAAGGCAATTTTTCCAAATTGAAAATCGGTTTCGATTTATTTATCCCGTTTTCTTTATTTCCGACCTTGGTGAAGTGTTTTACGAAATGTACAAACTGAATTTCAAATATTCCATTTCGTTTTCCCATCCCCTTCCCATTTCTGACCTTGGTGGAAGATTCTTCTAAATAGGCAATTAAAATGTCCATATTATAGGACCTATAGAGCTTATACGTTCAAAATACCTTTTTGAATTGAATTCAAAATTCAAAAATCCCTTTTTGAATTGAACTCATCCCCATTTTCTGATTTTGGGGGTGGATTTACCCAAATTGAAAGATTCTTTTTCATATATTTTGCGTCGAATTTTACATAAATCAAGTTAAAAACACGATTTCCCCTTATACGCTCCTTTATCCGACTTTGGTGGTGGATTTTCCAAATAATGAAAATTTGTCTGAAAATATCCATACAATTTTCCTAACATCGGGGTAGATTTTCCCAAATTAAAAATAGTTTTCAAATATATTTTTGTCTCGTATCCCCATTTTCCAAATTATGAATAATATTTTCCCTATTTATTTGGACAAACCGATTTGCATATATTCCATTTTGTTTTCAATTCCCTTCCGATTTTCGTCCTAAGTGAAGGATTATTCCAAATGTTATATTTATAGGTTCAAAAAAACCTTTTCGAACTGAACTCACCCCCAGAGAGAGCGACACAATTTGTTCAATTTTAAAGCTTTATTCATAAATTAAGTGTCTTATGATAAGTTCTTGGCCTAATGGGGGGTCCGATTTAGCTGGCAACTCAAAGATTCGCTAGATTCCTTTCTATGTATTTGGCTTTTGTTTTTCTGTTTAGTTCTTTTGTAAGTGAATCCATATTGCCCTAATCCCGGGAGGTGGGGGACCCCTTTTCTTGTATTTACAAATTATGTTTAACAACAAACAAACAAATCCCTACGCCTTGGCTCCCTTAATACTCTCCATCTCCTTGTTGCCGGCGGCCAGCACAAAAATGGGCGCCGAATAGTCCACAGCCTTGTCACCCGGATAAACCGGATAGGCGGTGTAGGCGTTCTGCTGGCGAGACACTTTGCTGCCTTTGCCACGCTTTAGCATCACATAGACCACAAAGATGCTGACCAGAAAGGCTGAACTGGTGGCCATTATAAAGAGCACCAGCTGAATGGACTCATCTTGAGCGGTAGCCGCCTGAGCCAGGGGCGGCACAGCACTGCGATGGACAAAATGTGACCGGGTGAGATCTGGTCGGAAATGACCAGCAGCCAATTGAAATTCACCCGCTATAATGGCCGACTCAATGGCAAAGGCCAGATCCACTTTGGACTCCTGATGCAACTCGAAGCGTACAATCACCGAGCCATCGAAATTCTCCTGCACCCTAAGATTCTCCACCGCCTCGCCCAACAGCTGCTGCAGCTCCATGCGTATCGTATCGTATACATTTCGCACACTCCTGCCGCTGGTATTGGTCATGTGCAGCTCAATGGACACCGCCTCGATGGGTACCTGGCTGCAGTGACGATCGCCTTGGCCAAAGATTTGGCTGGCCTGCAATTGATTGCCGGCGGCATCCACACACCAACAACTGCGACCATTGCACTGAAGCGGACGGAAGGCGCCTGCGTCATCACAGCTCACGGGGAAGGTGGCTGTGGCGGCCAAGGCGCGACAGCGTGTGGTCTTCAGCTGCATGGGCTTCAAAGCCTCCACCGTTAATTGGGAGTCTAGCAAAGAGTTGGCCAATTCCAAGACCCTTTCCGTGGCTGTGGCTGGCATAATCTGAGCCTCCACTTCCTCAAAGTCCAAATGATCGTTGGCCACATCATTAAGTTGGGTTAACTGGCTGATTAGCTGCTCCATCAGTGGATCACCCAAATCAAAATTCTTGCGTTGGCGTGCCTGACGACTATTACAGATGGGCTCAATGTCGCGGGTGAGGGAACCCTTCAAGGGAGCTCCCTTCTTGTCGGCACACCAGCAGACGCCATAGGGACTGGGCAACTGATCCTGTGGATCCGCTGCAAAGGCACGACTAACAATTTCAGTGTGGGAACTGCTCGTGGTTAACTGAGGCTGTTTGCCCAAACACTGGACAGGACTCCAGTGACCTGTAACCGGATCACAACGTGGCTGGAACCAAACCGAGGAGTGACCACTGCGTTGGGCAGCCAAACTATTCTTCAATTTCAGGCGTTCGCACTGGGTGAGCACTAAGATGAGATAAAAATTAATCAACGATTTTTATAGGATTACAAATAAGATTACCCACCTGGACACACCGAATTGCAGGCCAGCTCATTGTGAAAGAGATTCTTGGTCTGGCAGGAGGCTGCCTCCTCATTTATCCTTACAGCCAAACACTTGTTGGCCTTGGGACTGAAGCGATACCGTGTGCTATTCTTTTCCGAGCTGCTGGTGGCCAGACAAAGGTTATCCATGGACTCGAAGCAAACATCTCGGGTCTTGGAGCAGCATACCCCACGATTGCTCACCGGATTCAGTTGGCAGGAATGGGTGGTGGGACAGGCCTCGTGTTCGTTATGCGGCCCACAGCTCACATCCAGCTCACCCTGCTGCAGGGGATTGCCTTCCGGGCAAACGGAAGATCTACGCGGCACACAGATGGGCATCTTAGGGCAGGGACTGTCCACGCACTCCACACTAATCAGTTGACATTCCTCGTCGCTGGAGCAGCTCACCTCATTGCAATAGTTGCGACACTCGCACAGGGAGCAACCATTTGCATCCACCTGGAATCCAGTTTCACAGCTAAGATTGCATTTGAGAGGTGCACAAGCCAGGCTGGAGTTCTCCTTGCAAATGGGTGTAGCGGGTGACTTAACTCTGGTACCCGACAATATACCACCCTGCTCATCCACGCACCAGCACTGGCCCTGGGGTGAACACTGCACCTGCTCCCATTTGCCAGACTGAACATCACACTGGGCCACGGCCATCTGGCGAGCGGGTATGCCCAGTTCAGAGCTCTGATGCAGCTGTATGCCCTGCAAATGCTGGCAGGCGGTCTTCAGCTGCGGCTCCACACACTGTGTGCCACAGCCATTGGAGCAACAGCGTCGCGAGCCCTCGCAGTGTGCGTCCGTGCGACATTCATAGGCGCAGGTATTGGCATCCAGATTATCCGGTCCCGGTGGCACCAGATACGGACACTGACCTGGCTTACGGGGCAGACACGCGGGCACCGGCGGACAGTATTCACCCTCACAGCTCACATCCACTATGCGACACTCCTTGCCCTGACCGCAGGTAACGCCCTCGCAGGGATCGCGACACTGACAGGCCGGACAACGTGTGTCCTGATCCAAGGCAAAGCCATACTCGCAACCCATGCGACAGGTAAGATCCAGGCAGTCCAGCTCATCGCGCAGCTTGTGGCACGTGTCATCGGTGACATTGAATCCCCGCGAACGGGGTATCTCGGTGCCAAAGCTATCCACACACCAGCATTGCTCCACCTCTAGCTCTACCAGCTCCGTCTCCGATTCCGTACTGGGGCGCCTAGTGGCTGAGGCCACTTTTTTGAACTCCGTTTCGAACAGCTGACCCAGTCCCTGTTGCCGTTCCGCGCCCACATCAATCACCTTAGCGCTGCGTCCCATCACTGGAGCGGCCACTTGCACCTTTAGAGCACTGTCCTGCACGCGGTATAGCTTAAGGCGTTCGGTATCGCGACGGGAGCGCTTGCTCAGCAGCATACGCATGCGTCGTATGGTATTCTCCTCCAGAATTTTACGCTGTTCGGTGCGGGTTACATGAATTTTACGCAACTCGCACTGACGCGGCTGGTAGTCGCCCTCGTCGTTGCAGCGGGGCGAGGGTACAGCCAATTGCATACCCGCTTCGGTGCCCTCCATGCGCTCCGAGAAGTCATGGAGATACTCGCACACTGTAAATGGTAAGGAAAAAGAAGTTAATCAGACATTCAGAAAATTTATCGAAATTTTAAAAATAGTGATTTTATTATACAAAGATCTAGCTATATAACCGGATTCGCTCGGGTTAATCTAGCTATATACCCGGTGACGCTCGGGTTATCAGAGATTGAAACCGTGAGGAATAATGTTTTCAATAAAGGAAAGAGAAAAGAATGAAGAGGGGAAGGAGTGGGATGAAGAGAAGAGAAGGAGGAGGAGAAAGGAAAGAAGAAGAGAAGAAGAAGAAGAGGAGAGAAGAGAGAAGAAAGAGAGGAAAGGAGGAGAAGAAGAGGAGAAGAAAAAGAGAGGGGGAGAGAGGGGGGGAGAGAAGAGAGAGAAGAAGAAGAGAGAAAGAAGAAATGAGAGAATGAGAGAAGAAGAGAAGAGAAAGAAGAAAGAGAGAAGAGAGAAAGAAGAAAAGAAAGAAGAAAGAAGAAAGAGAAAGAGGGAAGGGAGAGAGAAAGAAGAAAAAGGAAGAAGAAGAAGAAGAAGAAGAAGAGAGAGAAGAAAGAAGAAGAAGAAAGAAGAAGAGAAGAAGAAGAGAAAGAAGAAGAAGAAGAAGAAGAAGAAGAAGAAGAGAAAGAAAAGAGAAGAGAAGAAAGAAGAAAGGAAAGAAGAAGAGAAGAAGAGAAGAAAGAAGAATGAAAGAGAAGGAAGAGAAGAGAAGAGAAGAGAAGAGAGAAGATGAGAAAGAGAAGAGAAGAAGAGAGAGAGAAGAAGAAGATGAAAGAAGAAGAATGAAAGAAGAAAGAGAAAGAATGAAAGAAGAAGAGAAGAAGAAGAAGAAAGAAGAAAGAAGAAGAGAAGAAGAAAGAAGAAAGAAGAAGAAGAAAGAAGGGAGGAGAGAGGAGAAGAAGAAGAGAGAGAGAGAAGGGAGAAGAAGAAAGAGAAGAGAAGGAAGAAGAAGAGAGAAGAAGAGAAGAGAAGAGAGAGAAGAAGAAAGAAGAAAGAAGAAATGAAGAAGAAGAAAGAAGAAAGAAGAAAAAGAAAGAAGAAATAGTAAAGAAATGAGAAATGAAGAAATATAGCCGTTAACATTCCGGTTTCGGTTTGAATATCTTGTGCTTCTTTCACAAAACTCGACAAATTTTCGATTGTATTGGCTGAAAAACGTTTTTCTAAAACTATTTCAACCTGTTTCGAAACCACTTTGAAAACGGAATAATATCCCACATATTTTTCAATCTGCACAGCATATTCATTGTTCGGTACGGCATTAAAAACTCGAGCGACCTTTAGCGAAAAATTCGATACGTAGTCGAAGTTTTTCAACTGAACTAGAAGAACTGGCATATAGCCCTTCATATAAAAAAAAATGAGAAAGGTCGAAAAGTTCACAAGACAAGAATAAGAGCGGATGCAAGTTCTCAGAAAGTATGACAAAATTTACTATTATATACGTAGTTTTTTAAAACTAATCAGTATTCGAGTGTCGAGTTCGAAATTTTTCTCGGTCTCCTTTTTACATTAAATAGCAAAGAGACAGGGATTGAACCCATAAAGCTTCTCGGATTCGAACTTCGGAGTGAACCTTTAATCAATTTCTAAAGGCTTGCAGTTTAATTTTGATCCCTAGAAAATAAATAGACTGACTGCAGTCTGTCTACTTACTGGTTTGCTGCCTTCCACCTGTCTGATCCTCTGCTGTAGCTGTGCTCTGTTCCGGCAAGGGGCAGCATACACTTTCCGTTTCGCGATGCAATTTTGTGCATTGATATTGTTCCGGGCACATGATGCGATTGCTCATGGAACGACCCTGCTTGGTTTCCGCTTCGGGCTCGGGTTCAAAGAAGGCTGTGGGCTGGAAACTACTACGTCCCTGGCGTTGCTCCTCAAAGCAATACATAACCTCACCGGTAACAGTATCCGACAGGGGAGTGCCCACCTCACAGGGATTAGAATAGGCCAGGTCGGGCTTACAGACGGGCCAAGAGGCACACAATGAAGATCCGGATTCGCACAGGGGATCAGTGGCCACCTCGCAATGCGAGCCTATGGAACACTTGAAACCCTCGCAGGGTTCGGAGCATTCACAGGTGGGACAGCCATTGTGATCGTTCTGTGGGTAAGTAAGAAATTCTTTTATAAATAAGTTCAAATGGTTCACTTCACGGTCTTACCTTGAAGCCGTACTCGCAGACCGCCGCACAAATGTTGGTGTCACACTTCTCCATCTGGAAACTTCTGCCATACGAGCGACTGATCATATTCTCCCAGCCCTCACAGTTCACATTGTTGGCCGCACCCATGGACTCTTTGATCTTGTGGCCAGTGCGTGGATCCACACACCAGCAGACTAAGCCATTGCGTGAACATTGACGCGGTGCATACTGCCCGCCCGGACCATTGCAGTCCGGCACATAGCCACGTCCCTCGCGCTCATTGATGGCCAGTATATCGGCCAGTGCCTTGGCCTGATGGCAACCGGTCACATTGCTGGGCTGCTGGCAATTAAACTGGCAACCCTTGGTGAAGCAACATTTCTCCATATTCCGGCACTCCAGATCGTGAGTGCAGGCCGAGCCGCACATATAGCCAGTGCTTTCGGTATATGGCGTTTGCTCCGGTGCCGGACAAATGCCCGGCTTTTGGAAGGTCAAAGCACTGGGACAGCAGACACCATAATCATTGCCAGACTCCACCAGACACTGATACAGCGGTGGACACTGCGGCTTGCCCGGACTCTAGGCCACACAGAAATGGCCGCGCACTGTCCGCAATGGAGAGGGGAAGTCCAGCTGGACAATAGTTGGCCAAAGAGCGTGCCTTCTTGCAAGTGGGCAGTGGGGGGCAGGGCTCTGATTTGCATTGCACCTCCTGCAGTTGACACGACTGACCATTGGGACACTCCAGGCCGTCGCAGGGATCCCGACAGCGACATATAGAGCAACCCGCCGCATCTCTAGCAAATCCCGAAGGACAAAACATACGACAGGCCGAAGCGGTACAATGTGCGGGCTCAACACAGCGAACAGCCGCTTTGCTTTCATTACGTGTGCCCGGCAACTCTGCACCGTACTCATCAATGCACCAGCAATCCTTGCCAGCCCGCTCATCAGAGCATTGTATGGAATCGAATTTGCCATTTTTTAGGCAACGCGGAATGCGTATGGCTACGTCTCCGCCAATTGGTTGCAAGGCTTTGGCACGCCGCGTCTCCGAGCGTCTCAAATGCTGACAGGCTGTCAGATTAGCTGGAAAATGGGTTGGAAAATGGAAATGAAGGAAATAAGTATTTAGTTTAAGAAAAGTCTAAGTAACGGGTATATCCAAGTCGGACTTGGATTTTGCAGACTTAATTGATGAACAACATTTGTTGTGAGCTGAGGATCGTGAGGGAGCGGGGTCTGTGACACACTTTCGTGTTATTCAACTGCAAAAACCCCAAACGACCAACGACAACAACGTCAATTTCACTTTTTTGTTTCGAACGTGACGCGTGCGTTGAAATTCATACGAAACTGCAGAAATTGAAATTAAAAAAAAAAAAAAAAAAAAAAATGGAATTGCCGACTGTTTTGTCTCAGGGTCGAGATTTCAATGGTGCTTTGTATGCGAATAGCCAGCTTGCCTTGTCTATGTCCACAAGGCGTATAAGCAATTTGTTTTGAACATTCTGCCCTAACTCGTTAAGGCAGCCTCACTCATTGTGATCCATGCTTATGCAATTGCTCGAGTCGCGACATTTGTGCTGGTCATTCCCTATGCATTTAATGCAGCTTATGCAATTGGCCATCACTGAGAAGAAGCTCACATCCGCTTTGGATCTTTGCCGTTTGCCAGTTTTCGCTATAAATTGAATGAAAGTTGTGTTTTGGCAGCGCCTCGAGCTTGAGTTTTTGCCATCAATTATATTTGTTTTTTTTTTTTTTGGTGAAATGAAAACGAAGCTTTCTTGAATGAAAACAAAACGTCACACACACACACACACAAAAAAAGTCGTCGGGCAACTGGCAATTAAATCGTATAAGACAAAACGGCTGTAGGTGATTCTAGGCCCCAACCAGCGAAATCAAGTTTGTCGCTTAAGTCTTTCGTTTCCGTAGAGAACCGTAACGAAAACGAAATCAAATACAAAAAAACTGGTACTTGGGTACTAGCCACATTGTCTGCGCTGATGCTAGCGCTGGGCTGGATGGTGAAGGGGTTGACCGACTGACTTACACACACAGATCTGGTAGCTAGAGTTTCTTTTGCTTTGTTTCCCTTTTTCCCCCCCCCACCAAAGCTGGGGCGCTCTTAACGGTTTTTGGCGTATATTTCAAGTTCGTGCTCTAAGCGCTTTTTAATGATGGCGTGCTCTATATGTATAAAGCCTCTTTGGTGGACGTCTGTGGCGGAAACGCACACACTTACACTCACACAATAATTACCAGCTAAAAACTTTAGCAATTGCATTCGGTTTGCTCCACATTTCGACGCAGAGTTCATTGACAGTGGCCAAAAAAATATGTGTATATAAAAACAAAAACGAAAAGAATGTAATATATTTGGGGATCTGCCCTCTTTCTACACTCGCAAAAAAATATGTTCTTAATTTTAATATGAAAATTAAAATTTTTTTTTAAAATTTTTTAAAGATTGTTTTGTTTTGAGAAGAAAATCCCTACCTAGTATAAAAAAAATCTAAAATTTTGCATTTTAGGAATGTAAATTTATTTATGGTATATAATCTTAAAATTTCAATCAAATTCAATAAATTTTTTTCGAAGATATACCCATATTTGTAAGGACACTTTAGGGCTACAGACACATTATCTTCTTCTACACATGACTTTCTGACTTTACCAACTGAAATTTCTAAAGCCGTATTCCAAATTTATGAAGATCTCATCAAGGAATATTAATTGGAAAGATATGTAAGTTTTAATTATTGCAAGTTTAATTGGAAAAATAGCTCTGGAAATCAATCTGCGAAGGAAGAATAGCTCGTCGACATCAATTCGATCTATTAGAAGCTGCTGATGCTGCAGAGGGTATCATAATATGGCCCTGGCATAGCTAAAACCATGTAAGTTTAAGAAGAAAAATGTTATCTATGTGAACTTCCTTTTAAACTTTAAACGCGATTCTCTAAAAACTGTGTTTTCTAAGTCGGTGATCAGTGTATCTCAAAAACGGCTGAAACGATCGATACGAAATTTGCACAAAACCGTCTTAGATATATTCTATTGATCAAAGGATTAAGATGTCCGATAATTATTTATATTTTTTTTTTACCATTTTTCTGAAAAATTTTTCGAATTGGCCGAAAATTTAAATTTGTTGTTTAAATTGTCGCCATTTTATCAAACATTGAAATTTCGACTGGTCATTCGATCAATCCCAGCATTCATCAATCCTCTAAAAGAATCCAGTTTTGATTTCTGATATGCCAAATTAGAGATAGAGTGATCACTGCCAAACGCCTTTATTAGGACCTTCAAGAGATTGTCTACAGGAACCGTATCCTTCAGTATTTTGACATGATCTAAGAGTCATTAGAAACTTAAAAACGATACTTTCTGAATAATTATTACTCCCAACCGTAAAATAAAATAACTTTCTAAAAAAAATGATTTAAAAACGTCTGTGTGCCCTAGGGACTTCTTAAATAAGTGTCCCAGAATGCTTACTCGAATAATCCGAAATGGTCCGAAAAAACGAGTCGAAAAATTTTGAGTTTTAGCTAAATTTCCAAATTAAAGTCGCTATAAGCATTGTAGATCTTTGAAATATTAAAGTCGTATGGGTGGACGCCATCCATAAGTTTCAGAACTAACTTGAAGATCAGGAATGATCTACTCCATTCATAAGCACCTAAAGAACGGCGCGTGTCTATTGGATTCTCAGTTAATAGATCATCCAGGGACTGCAGCATGTTGGATATTCTATTAAAGTAGGTGGAGGGCTATTCCTTTATCCAGAAGAACACGTATCAAAATCTTTATAAATGCTAAGTAGTGCAGTAAAAAATAATTCCTTGGTTTATGTTTGATTAGGATGGGAAAACAATGTTAACTGAAGAATATTCAGAACAACAGGAAACTCAAACATTTTCATTTTGACAGACGCGTGAGCAACCTCAATGGTTGCCCAAATTGGTTTTCTCAACATCCTTGATGAAGGCGAGTGGCGGAATCTAACTTTAAGTGTCAAAAACGTAATTTTAGTGAAGGAGAACGTGCCCTTAAACGATGCAAGACTTTTCATATATCTAGATGACTTTTCAAATACAATTTGGAAAATTTACTCGTCAATGAAATGAATCGAAACTAATTTTATGCTTAGATTTGCAAATATTGACATCGTATGTACAAAATGCATAATTTTTTTTTTTAGTGTACTCACCATTTGTGCGTTTAGCCTGGGCAACTTGCAGTGAGGGTAGCCAGAGCAGCAGCAGGCAACATGAAAACAGCTTCAGCCAACGTTGATCATATTGAGCCATTTTGGGGCATACAAAATTTCAGCCAAAAAAAAAATTCAACTTTCCTGTTTGTGGCAGCTGCAAAAATATAATAAAAAGCGGGTGAAGAGCATTGTGAATGAGTAATTTTTAAATACAAACAGAAAAACCAACACCGCGCGTCTCTTTGTCACGTTTGACGTCACACAAAATTTAAATATTTATTTATGTGCGGCGGCTAGATACTTTCACTATCAACAGGTTTACATTTGCCTAAAAGAACCACCATGACAGGCATATTTTTGTTACATAATGTGTGAAAATGCTCATTGAAGATGTTGGTGGTGGTACAAGTTAACTGGCTCCAAGATGAGCGATTAACCAGTGCAGGCGGCAGCTTTGCACTGGATGTTGACTACACACGCTAAGCTTTCACTTTGGCCACAGCAACTGGCAGTCACCAATTTATTTCTCCTTCTTCATTTGCTTTTTGTGAACTCACTTTTTCGTACGTTTTCCGGTCCATTGAAAACGGCTGAGCTGGAGCAATGCCAAAGCAATCCCGCACTTTAATGACCAGCCGACAGAGGATTTTCACTCATTAGGCGTGAAATTATTATATAATGCAAGATGGTCGGTGAAGTTCGTTGCCTAAGTCTTTTGTTTTTTTTTTTTTTTCGTTTACCAAAATATACAAAAATCCAACAAACACGGAACTAAAATTTTGTGTAAATTCTAGCAAACGAATTTCCAATTTGAAATGAAAGCCACTTTAGGCGCACCCAAAGATTTCACCGACACATGCAAAAAAAATAACAACAAAGAAACAAAGAAGAAAAGCCTTAACCTGAGTTTATTGTTTGTCATTGAAAATAGCACAAGCGTTTTTGTTTTTTTTTTTTTTGTGGCTTTTGCGGCCCGTTAAAGTCAAGTGTGTTTAATGGGAGTGTTGTTGCAGTTGACCCTGCCACATTAGCTTGTTATGCTATGCTTGACATGGCCCCAACTCGCCTTCCCTGTGACAGTTAGTAGAGTGTAAAGTTTAATGATTGGTGAAATGGGGTCACATGTCAAGTTGTACGAGGGTAATCCAAGAAGAATAGTTGGGGTTTGTTGGTCTTTGTTAGAAAGTAGCATTATTACAAAATAAATATAAAATTTAAAGCGAAAAATAATTCGCTACATTTTATTAAATTCTGATTTTTGTTTCTTGTACCTCTATATATTTCGTTATAAAACTTCTTTAAAACCACAGTCCTGACAGAGGAGGTAGGTAATTGATTTACAATAAAAAAGCTTACATTTAAATCAAAAATAAATATCTGGCTTTACAGCCCCAAAGGGCCACGCCGAGCTTCTCTCAATATCTTGGTTTGTGTAGCTTTTAAAATTTTCGCACAAGAGAAAGGGACCTACAGTTTAGCAAACATTTCGCCAAGGCTAAAAACCGGTCCAGAACCCCGCAGAATAGATTAGGGTTTTTTAGGTCCGTCAAAACCGGACCCTGAACTGAACCATTTAGATTTATGATTTCCCGAACCAATAAGACGGTAGAGGTTATCTTCCAATTTGAAAGACCAGCGACTTTTGAAAGGGGACGTTTAAATATTGCCCATTCGACTTTTGATTGGACTGTCTAGAAGCGTGTACAATTGAATAAAAAAATTCAACTTTTTTCAGTTTATTGAATGGGTGGTGGTTGTTCTAAAAGATTATCGATTGCTTAACATAAATCTCTTTGCAAAAATGCTTCAACACGTCTAGATATTTTGTAATTTGAGCCTATTACTACTTTTATGAACAAATAAAAAAATCAACATTATTTTTGCCCTTCAAAGTATGCTATGTTTATGAATATAAATAATTTAGGAAAATATTTATTTTTTAGTAGCCTTAACAGCCTGACTGGTCCGACAATCTGAGCGATTGCACAAAGTGGATGCTAAATTATCTCGTTAAAAAAATAATAATTGAAGAATATAAAGTTTGCATACTTTGAGAAGTAAAAACATGATTTTTTTTTATATGCATAAACGTAGTATATAGTTGCATATTTTAACCATTTTAAGCCAAAACGTCTGTTTTGAATCTCCTTGATCTTAGCGTATAGTACTATTCCTAAGCTTTAAAATAATTTGTCCCAGATCATTTTGCGATTTTTTTAAACGAATATATACCATTTTGAATACATGTGTTAGAATTTGCATAATGTCTCACTTACTTTTGATGTCTAAAAGTATGCTAAGCTATATCGCTTAGTAATTTTTATTAAATTATAATGAAAGTTCTCAACGACAACCATTGCATACTTGTGGGCAATGGATCATTTAGTCAGCTCGAGTACTTGCATTGGTATATCTTCGTTGAAAACCGCAGAATTGTTTTGGATAATTTATTTTAAAGCTAAAGAATATATCTTTACGATTTTATAATGGGGGGTCAAAACACCCGTATAGGTTGCCCACAAAATATGCCTTAAAATGCTCAACCGACTTAAGGCTCAAATTGCCAAAAATGCTGACGTGATGGATCATTTTGGTAAATTGATTCGTGTAAAGCACACAAAAATCAACTAGAATCACTACCGTTCCTTCTATAAACTGAACCATGTTGCATAGTTTAATTCATTGACAAGGTTTTTTAGATTAGATTTTTTTTTTTAATTTTAGATTAGATCCCTGACCACAAACCGATGCTTTGACTTAACAAATGAAATTAGTTCGAAAGGCCCTCTAATCGGACCATAACCCCGGACCATATAAATTTATGACCTTCTGGCCCCTGTGTTTGGAAAAAGGTTGTGTTCAAAAAATTAAGAAAGTCAAGCAATATACGCAGAACCTGCCAAAGTTTGTATATAACTGATAACTTTGAAATGTGTGACAATTTTTTAAAATTCCATCCTCAAGGGGTGGAAAACTCCCAGTAAAGCGTATATGGGGAGGATGTTGTTTTTTATTTGACTGACTTCAAATTTGGTTTGTAAGTAAAGTAAGCGAAATAATTGGACACGTATTTTCTTGATTTCGGAAAATCCGCCCATAAGGAAAATATCCGGAAAATTTTATATTTTTCATCCGATTGTCTTTAAACTCGGTTTGTGAACACATTATGCAAAATAATTAGACATGTGATTTTCCAATTTTAAAAAATTTACCCACATGAAAAATGGTCGAAAATGTACTAATGGAATTCTTATATTTCATCCGATTGACTTAAAACTCGGTTTGTCATTATAGTATTTCCAAAATTAACGAAAAATTCTTTATAGAAATAATGGGGTGTATTCCACACATAACGAGGACGATTTCAGTATAAACGAGCTGACTTCACATAAAAATTGGTTAGCTTATATGAAGAATGACAATCCTATTAGCGGTAACTAGATAAGGTCGACAAGATATTTGTAATTATTTGAAGATTTGAAAACATTTAAAATCGACCAACATTCTTAACCAAATCTAGTGACCAAAGATATATTGGCCACTTTACATGAAAAGTTGTACGGCTTTAATTTGAAATGCGAACGTTTATACGGAAATTGCAGTCGACATATGGAACACACCCCAATAATTTGTAAAAAAAAATTGGGGATTTACCGATGTTGGAGAATCCGTAAGCAGGGTCTGAAAGGCTGATCGTTATTTGTAAGCCAATCTCAATTAAATTCAGTTTTTTAGGAAAAATAGTTTTCTCATTCATGGTTAGAAAATGGAGTTCGGGGTCGGCACAATTGTTATTTGTGAGCTAATCTAAATAAAATTCGTTTTGTAAGCTATGTGGTCCGAATAAATGAAAAAATAATTTTTCCATTTCGGAAAATTCACCCCTAAGTTCGGAAAATGTGGACATAGTGGGTTCAGGGCGAATCGTTATCTGTATGAAATTCGGTCTGTAATTAGTATGGGTCGAGTAGATGGATACATCTATTTCTCATTGTGGGAAATCCACACCAATGGTTGGAAAATTGGGTGCGTTCAAGGCGAATGGTGAATGATCTAAATATTGGGAAAAATAATTCACTAATTATGAAAACTCATCCCAAAGTATTTTTTCATTGCAGGGCGGGGCTTAGGAAAAAACCATTATATTTGAGCCGATGTTTATGAAAATCGGCTTGCAAAAGTAATATCCAATTCCAGAATCAATCCGATTTTGTTATTTTTTTGACGGCTATACTGATGCTGGCCTAGCAAAGCGCACCGGGTCATATGCTAGTTTGATTATATACAGAACGAATATTAATCGATTATGTATTAGCCGTTTTGTTTGACCATCTTTTGAGCAGCAGCTTTATTCCACTCTTGTAGAACTTTTCGTCCTTATCTTCAAAAATCTGGATCAAGTGCTTCTGTAGAGCACTCATTAGAAGCAAATGTTTTAACATTTAAAGAATTTTGAAGAGATCGACACGATTGATGGGTTGTCTATAATTGTCTATCTTAAAAGACCCTTTGGAGGTGGGTTGGAGCGAGCTTTGGCACAGTCAAAGTAAGCTTTGCCATCTCGTTTTCTCATGTAGTTTGTATTTTCTTGGTAATAGGATTATTATATTTCTTTTCCCATGTTTTTGGGCATTTTTCCCAAATGTTGTAGTTTTTTTTTGTGTGTTAACTTTTTCTGCTACAGTTATTTTCAGCAAATGTGTGTATGTCTACACACTTGCGAAATGTTCCCAAAACTCAGGCTAAGTATGACTTGGTTTTGTGGCTTGGCTAACGGTTTGGCTTGGTCTTGCGCAGTTAATGTCGTTAAGCGTGTCGGACTTTTGAGTGGCCAAAAATAACAAAAACAAATTCAAGAAATTTAACTTCCAGCTTGCAAAATGAAGTAATATTTTGCATTACGTACAAACATACTTAATTATTCTGTATTCCAAACCAAATGTCAACAGTTAACCTTGAGGTTAGCATACACTACGCAACAGCCCAAATGTACTCAACCCAAAATTGATTTTAAATGAAGAACATTTAATTATTTTTATTTAGAAAGTGTGAATTACTAATTTGTAGGTTAACAAAGTTATAGTTAAATATTTCAGCTAAAAAAGTGTTTTCTTCGTTTGAGGAAAATTGTGGTAACTGTATAAACTTTTGACACTTCAAATGCAAGTTTCAATTTCAATTGAACCACAAGCGTTTTATCTATTGCTCAACAAACCTGTTTACTTCCAAAGATGTACGTATGCAGCTAATCCAATAAAAAGTGAAATTATTTGAATGCTTGATTTAGATTGGGTTTTTTTTCCAATTTTTTTTTATTCGGTGTGCTTTAATCCAAGTGCACACAGTTGGCTGCAAAATTAGCAAATTTTCACAATTTCACTGGGCACCAAAAATTATAGTTTTCACTTTAAATTTCTTCGACGAACACCAACTCAAACTCTCTCGTAACGTTGATTAGTTTTCTTTCGTTCGTGGCGCGGCAATTCAAAAATTCGCGTGCAACTTCAGCGGCTGGCGTTGAGCATTTGAGCTTTGGCAATGTCTGACGCTGGCCTAGTAAGCCGAGTTTAGTTGGTCTGTATGACTGAAGTTCGACAGCGAACATGTTCCGTTGTCCCATGTTTGTGACGCATTTAATGCTGGGTGCGTTGGAGTTTTGAAATTGAGCCAGCTTTATGTCCACTTATTCATGCTCCAATTACACAAGCAACTGGATTTGGGTTCTCTTTGAGGGGCGGGGGTCATCACCCAGTTGTGGCTGATTCATAAAGTTCAGTTGAAGCATAATTATTATGATCGGCCTTCATTGACCAGAATAAGCTTGACTTTGGGCAAAACCCGCCACCGAGCTGAGTCAAACTATTTGGGCTAAAACGCATGTGTACATAAGTACGTCAATCAAGACCAGCAAGGGCATTGATTTATGACAAAACATTATTTTTTGTGTATTTGCAGCCACTTCCGCTTCGAGTGAATTTCGCACGCTTTTGGCATCTTTTGACGGGGGCTTTCTTATTTAATTTCATTAATGAAAACATCATCATTAAATTAAGTGCGATGCCGGAGGATCCGTGACACAAAAGAAACGTAAATTGCCTTAAAAGTGAACAGAAGAAGAAGAAAAACGAAAGAAAGGCCAGTTTAAGACAAGATGTAAAGCCCTTCACCAAGTAATGGTACGGACATTTATTTGAATTTATATTTTGTACAATTTTTGACAAGATCAAAATGACTTCAAAGCAATTGTGCAAATCTAAAAAATTTTGGATGAGGTTCTTGAGAAAACTATGGGTTCGGTACGCCTGAACCCCATTAAATGCATATTGTTGATACTGCGCCCTTCAGTCATATTTTGGTGCCCACCGCTGCTCTAAAACTTGTGTGAACCGATGTATGAGAGCTTGCATTGTCCTTGGTACAGTACGATTCGTCTTCGGCGTTTGATTTTTCCCTAATTCTCCAGTATATTCGGCTAAACTTCTTTTGGCAAGGGAAAAAGAGACCTAAATACCTCTGGAAATGTATTGTTTATTGTGACATCTTAGTGCTACAAGTACATGAAGACTTATGTTTATGGCACTAATCACGAGGACTAACAGCTTACATTTTGACATCGATACTTAATTTATTAACTTAAACTAGACATTTATTATTGTTAATTACAAAAAAAAAGAGAAAAGAAAAATCGTTGGAAAATTTAATGTTTATGTTATTGGAGTGCTATTGTTTAAGGTGGTGTTCTAAACTTTTCTTAAAAAGTGGTGCGCTTTTTATCAGCTTTAAATTGTTTGGTAAATGATTCCAAAGGCGAATAGCAAATGGGAAGTAGTGATAGTCTGAAGAGGCGAGTTTATTTTTTAGCAGCAAAATGAAGTATCTCATAGAGATATGAAGGTTCTGATGAGTTGATTATTTTATGGAGAAATATAAGAATTTTCAAGTGAATCCACGAGTTTAAGGGAATATTGAAAATTTGTTCTGCAAATTCGGATATATGGTCTGTTCGTTTTTTGTTGTAGACATATCTAGCTATATTGTTAAATGCAATATTAAGTTTGGATTTACACTTTGCACTACAGCTACCAAACACCTCCACACCGATTAAAAGCGAAGGTGCTATGTATGTTTTAGCAACCAATTGTTTAACATGAGTGGGAATAAATTGTTTCCTTAGATTTAACTGTCTGATTAAGGAATATGTCTTGCCAATTGCCTTATTGATATGATCGTCCCAAGATAAAATATTATTAAGAGTAAAACCTAAGTTTACTGCTCTCTCAACATATTCAATACATGCACCGTCAATCTTTAGTTTCTGTAGGTATCCTGTATTAAATCTCTTTTTATAAATTACGATGCACTTAGATTTTGTTGGATTGATTTTCAGACCGTTTTTCATTGCCCAGCTCCGTACCAGCCCAAGTTCACTGTTACACACATCAATACATTCAGAAATTTTGTTCAACGTGGGCATTTTTCTTGTTTTCTTGTTGGCATTTTCAAACACTTCCCATAAAAATCGTGTAAAATTCTCTTGTCATAGAATACCACAAAAACAATTGTTGCCACCCTAAGACTCGTTTCAGTTTGTAAGCATAATTTGCCAACTTTCCCATACTTGACTTGATTTTCTTGCCTTAGTTCCAACCTCGACCCGAATCAACACATTTTACATTTACATGGTTTATCAGTTCATACAAGCTGTGCCTCCAACTCCGCTCCAAGTTGCCGACGGCTTACGAACTTGCTTGACGTCTTCGCCCAGACGAAAGTGAAAGTTCTGTGGTGGCTCATCTCAACCAACAATTGAACACACAAAGAAGAAAATAAAACGCTTGGCATGACATAAATTGTGAAGTGTCTTTTTTTTTTTTGTATTTTATTATTGGTTAATAAACTAATATATGATTTATATTCATATATTTATATATATGTATACATATATATGTATATGTTTTGCTTGCTGTTAAGTACAGTTGGGTCAAATAGGTCTTAAACTGTGAACATCTAGTTAAATATAAGTAATACAAAAATGGGTGTGTTTTTGATTCATTTGAGTTTTAAGCACTATAGAAGACCTATTTGATCCAACTCTACTGTTGAGGGAGGACACTAGACACTAGGAGAACAAACAAGTCTTTATTTAAATTTGTTGAGGGGCAACTCGGCTGGCAAGTATATTTATAAGTTAATTTATGTCTTAAAGTGTGTGTGTTTTAAATTAGAAATAGTTTCAATAGAATTTGCTGTCTAGTCAGTGTGTTCTAGGTGTTAGTAAAAGTTTCTTTTGATTTCTTGCTGGAAAGTGCCTAGTTATTTGCTGTTATCTGTGTGTGTGTGTGTGTGAGTTGCCAAGTGGAAACCTTACTTTTAGTTGCTTTAAATTTACTTGATTTTGAATGGAAATAAAACAGTTTGATTTGTTTCTCACTTTTGAGTTACATGTCTGTGTCTGTAGTGTGTGTGTGTGTATATAACTAATTTGCATTTAGTATAGCTGCATAATTTACGTATATATATTTACAATCGCATTACAATATTTGCTTTGTTCTTTGTTCCATCATTTTTGTCGGTTGCACAGAAAAAAAAAAAATGTATATCCTATTATTGAACACAGTTTTTGCATATTTCCTTTAAACAACATGATCACTTTTGCTAGAAAATCAAATAAATGTCTTTTAGTCGTCGTCTTGTCTGCAAATTGCATAAATAAATTCTAACAACACGCTTAAGCTTAATTCCATGTGGGGCTATGTAAAAAAATACGACTGCCGCTACTAAAGTAAATTAATAAATTAAACATTTACAAACTATTGCAACGCTACACGACCTATGGACTATATCAAAATTGTATATATAACTTGGTGTATATAAATATGTTCTTTTTGCTAAAAATCGTTATTATAATGTGTTAAATATTATCAATATTATTTAAAGTAGTAATAACTGCGGATTAGCAACCAGCTATCTGCTATCGGCCTGTTGTGTAGTAGAAGAAGTCGGGGGCGGGGGGAACCTATTGGCTAATTACATTTTATCATAATTATTATCGATTTATCATTAGCAATATTATTGTTATTGTTATTATGTACAACTGTCTGGATGCTGGCTCTGCTTGCGTTTTGATTTCGGCTCCTTGGGATGCTGTTCGATCGATGGACGACGCGGATTGCCCAGCGTGACTAAAGCGCTGGCCACGGCGAGACCAGCCGATTGGCCAGCAGGTGCTTGGGATAGGCCGCCTGTTAAGTTAAGGGAAAAATAACAAATTAGAAATTATAATTAAAGTTGACTTCGGCTAACCGAAGTGCTGGTATGCACCCTTGCAGGTTTGTGAACATAATAACCCTAAGCTACAAAAGAAAACAAACAGTTTTGGTTTAAGATGATCTGTTAACTCGTTACCAGCGTAGATTATTAATTAAGATACCCGGTTTATAGTGAGAAGTTTTACAAAAACTTGATCAAATATTCGACTGAAAGATCTTTCAACAGCGTATGAACTATGAGATGCACTTGAATAGGAATAACATATTTTGAATTGTTCAAAAAACTTCAACTTTAAACTATTCTGCTCTAAAAAACTTCAACTTTACACTGTTTCGCCTCCGAAATCGTTTGAATTTTGAAATTAAGTGCAAATATTCATAAGCTAAACTTCTTAAAAGATTAGAATTAAAAACAAGTAAGAAAGTCGGTCAAGCCCGACTGTAATATACTCTGTACCTGTTTGTATATAACTTAAAACTTTAAAGTGTGGGGTCACACAATCTGTGCAGCACTTTCACGTCACGATTACGGGCAGTACTAAAATTCGAATATCTTTCATCTGATCTGGAAACGGTTTATGGAGGATCGATATGTAATGACGATTAAAATATATGCCTAAAAGGTTCAAACAATCTGTCTTTAAAATTGTGGAAGATATTCGATTTTGTTCAAATTGTGGGGGTGGCAACTCTGCCATCGTTCATCTGATCGGAAAACAATGTATGGGGGTTCGATAAGTAATGACGAGTAGAATATATGTTTAGAAGGTTTGAACAACCTAACTCAAAAATTGCGGGATATTTGAGGTGTTTTTCAAATTGCGGGGGTGGCAACTCTACTATCGTTCATCTGATCGGAAAACGATGTATGTGGGTTCGATAAGTATTAATGAGTAGAATATATGTCTAGAAGGTTCGAACAACCTAAACCCAAAATTGCGGGATATTTGAGGTATTTTTCAAATTGCGGGGGTGGCAACTCTACTATCGTTCATCTGATCGGAAAACGATGTATGGGGGTTCGATAAGTATTAATGAGTAGAATATAAGTCTAGAGGGTGTGAACAACCTAAACCCAAAATTGCGGGATATTTGAGGTGTTTTTCAAATAGCGGGGGTGGCAACTCTACTGTCGTTCATCTGATCGGAAAACGATGTATAGGGGCTCCATAGGTAATGATGAGGATAATATATGTCTAGAAGGTTCAAACAACCTAACTCTAAAATTGTGGGATATTTGAGGTGTTTTTCAAATTGTGGGGGGTGGGGCTGGCAACTCTAAAAACGTTAAACTTGATCGGCGAAAACGATGTATAGGGGCTCGATGAGCTAGAATATAAGTCTAGAAGGTTCGAACAACTCTAGCTCCAAAATTGTGGACAGATATGACATGTTTTTTTCAATTCGGCTGTTGAATATGATCAAATATGTCAATACGTTCCATACACCTCAGACATCTATCTCTTACCATCTGCTGAAGATCTCAGCGTTGCACAAACCCAACAGACTTTTGTACCTTCGGTACAAAGTATAAAAAACCGCTTAACAGCCAACGCGAATTTTTTGCTTGACATATCACATGACTTGGAAGAACAAGTGACATACCGTGGTTTTAACGGATGAACAACTCTTCAATTTAGATCAGCGGTGGGCAACAGAAAAAAAAAGGAAAAAGCAAGGCTAACTTCGACTGTACCGAAATTATAATACACTTACATAAGCTCGCTCCAAAAGATTTTATCAAAATCATTAGGGGCCTCTTTCATATGTTGCCTTTACAGTCTACTTCAGCAGAAGGCGACTTAATGATAAATGCAGGATTTAAGACATTTCGCTTTCATATCTTAAATTTAGCAAAATACAGAGCTTTTGTGAAAACGTGGCAACTCCTCGCTAAAGCTTTGAAGCGAGTTGCCAGTGCGAGCAGAAAATGTCGGAAATGTTGCCAGTTTAAGATGAAATATACAAAGAAGGATTTTGATTGCAAGTTTATTTGGTCGGTTGTAGTTTAATGAATAGCATATTTGCCCTCAGTGCGAGAGACCTGGGAACTTCAAATAAAATGAATTTTCCTAATGTTTAAAAATATAAAAAGTTAACTAGGTGTCAACAACCTGAAGGAAAGATGATCTACAAGCTTAAGTTTAGCTATGACAACAAAATTTCTCTTAGCGGCAAGACCAACCAACATATTACAACGGTTGTATGGCCGCTATAAAATATAGTCGTCCGACTTCAAACAATTTTTTAAAAGGATCAATTCGAGCCGTCTGTCAGTCCAAGTCTCGGTCGCACACACTGCGTATATTTTGTTTTTGCTGCCTTTTGTATTCTATCCGAAGCAACGCAATTGCGTGCGCAAGTGGCAGTTACGAAAAATAACTCTCAGAGGTATAGGAGCAGTTGGGAGCAGGGTTTAAGATATAAGTAGTGGAAATGGAGAAAAATATCTTTTCGAAAATGCAAAACCGAACCGAAAACCGCAAAAGAAAATGGTTCGGTTCAGATATTCGACATGTTTATTAAAAGAAAGCTTTTATCTTAAGAAAAATAGATGTATAGAATACTTAAAATTGTGTCAGGAAAATGAAGTTAACTCAGCTTAGACATTTCATTTCCGTGAATGCTCTGAACTTCAGAGTCTAAAGGGGGTAATTGAATAGATAGGCAACCGTTTTTGAGGGGCTCAGGGTATATATTGCATCCCAGAACAAACAATTTTGAAACGTGTAAATGACGAAAAATTATGCTGTAAACCGAAACGAAGGTTTTAATCATTCATTAACAACTGAATCGGACCAGTCCCGATTCCCAAAAGGTTGGCATTCTTGGAAAAAGTTTTTTCCACTAAAACATCTTTTCGAACCGATCGGTCCTATTGCAACTATAAGATATAGTCTTCCGATTTTTATCAAAGACTGCCGAGATTAAGGATTAATTATATCCTGCAAAGGTCTAAGCAATTTTCATAGTTTAAAGAGAATCAAACCCGTGGGAAGCCGGACTAGAAGCGAGAGCACAGCCGCTCGATTGCCGCTGCAAGGCTCCAGAGCAATGGGACTGGGACATTCCTGGCAAGAAAAATAATTATAAAAATGATGAAAGGTACAAATAATTCTCCTCCTCAGCTCATGTATTTGTCTCACCTTTTTACGTTTCTTGGACAGGTGGCCGATGCCCTCCAGCGTTAAACTCAGATCAATACTCTCACGGTTTTCAATGTCGACCAGCACCTACGATCAAACAGTAGTTAATAAAATGACTTGCCAGTAGAATCTTCTTCCCAACCCAACTCACCTGTGAAAATGGTCGACTTGCCATCTGCTCCATTTCGACAAACAAACGTTGTCGCCGACGAAACATATCATATTTCTGCTTAATCTTCCACAACACAGCAGCCATGAGCAGTAGCAGCAAAAAGCAGGACGAGAACGTAATGAAAAACTGCTGCAGATTAAGCTTAGGATACTGCGAGAAGGCTATCTGTATCCAAATCGGCGGCTGAAAGTCATGCACAAACACATAGAACGTGGTCAGCGAACTATTGTCATCCGGTGAGTGGCCAAATTGATATTCCGTTTTGGCAAACCGATGACGGAATGTGGAACAGTTGACGCCCACCAAAATAAGCTTATCTGGCAAGCCGGCTCGCCTCACCGATATGTCCATTTTGGCCGGTACACTGCACGTAATGGTAAAATCCGCATCCACCTCCGGTTTGCCGGGCGAATTGCGAAAGTTTATTTGGGTAAAATGGCGATCCTCCTTTTTGGACAGATTGAAGGTGAACTGATAGTCAATAGTGAGCTCGTAGTAGCAGGAATCCCGCAAGGGATCACCATGGTAATGGTTTTGCGAGTCACACTTCTCGCAATGATCGCCCACAATGCCTTTGGTGCTGCAATAGCATTTGCCCGTATCCGGATGACAATAGTCGCCCTGGCCGTTACACTCGCAGCGCTGGCACTCGCCACCATTGATGGCATTGCCCCAATAGCCGGTGCGGCATTTCTCGCAGTGGGCCCCAATGGTCAGGTTGTTGCAGGGCTGCTCGCAATGCTGCTGGTCGTTGCAATAGGAATGCCCATTGCAGTTGCAGCGTGGACACGAGGTGAAGAACCAATGCTTAAGGGCGCATTCGGTGTCGTCGTAGGGCGCCAGGGCTCCGCCCACCACACACTTGCCCAGGCCAGTGTTGGAACCATTGTCGCACCAACCGCATGCCGGATCATCCAGACACTGCTGACAGCTGTTGTAGTAACCACATTGAGCACTGGACAAAGCGGTGGTGCTGCCCACACTCAAAGCCGTCACAGGCGAGGAACGACACTTGGACGTAAAGGTGGTCCACTCCCGGCACTGCCCGTAAGGGAAACTGGCCGTGTAGGCATTACGATCGACACATCGCTGCTCGTTTTGACACCAAATGCACTCATCCTCCGTGCAGTTCTGACAATTGGTAAGCGTGGCACAGGCCGGTGGGCACATGACATCATCCTGAGTGCGATTGGGCACCACACCCGATGCAGTGACATGACTGCGACAACGATTCTGTTCGGTGTCCCATTTACAGGCCATATTGGATACACAGGAGCGACAATTGTGCAACTGCTCGCAGACGGATTGCACTTGGAAATCCTCCGAGACGGGACAGTTTTCCAGACGTTTTGCATTCAGGGGCGGGCCCACTGTGGCCACTGTTTGCTGCAGTGATTGGTGAGTGGATGCCTCAAAGAAAACGGATGCCACCGAGGTGGTCTCGCGACATCTCTCCTTGCTGCACACACCATTGCCGCAATATGTGCACTCAAATGCGGTGGACACACACGATTGGCAGTTACTCAATTCCTGGCAACGCAACACATCGTGCAGATGCTCTGAGGTCATGGTCAGGCGACTCCTCGAGGGGCAGGCCACATAATCATACTGCTCTCGGCCATATATGGCCGATTTTTGAACTTGGGTGATGGCTATGCAGCGCATCTTCTGCACATCCCAAATACACTTGACTCCGGGTCGAGCACTGGTGCATTTCTCCTGCTTGGTATAGTAACTACATTGCCCGGGCTCATAGCGCAGCATATCGTTAAGCAGTTGGCCATTGAAGCCTCCATAAATATACAAGGCATCCTCAAACACCACCGAATTGTGACCAAAACGTGCCAGATCCGCCTGCAAATGCAACGGCATGGCATGCAAATGCCAGGAATCACAGTAGACATCATAAATGAGCAGATCCTGACTATAACACTTGGCCCCATAGCTCTGTGAGGTATCGTTGTGTGTGTTTCCGCCAAAGACCATCATTAGGCCCTGATTCACAAAGTTCGCTGTGTGCAACAGCCTGGCACTGGGCGCCGCCGAGAGCATGGTCCAAATACGCGTCGACGGCTCATAGGCATACAGACGCGAGCTAAGCACCTGACTGGATTCACTCTCCGACACTATGCCACCGTACACATAGACTTTCTCGGTAAGGAAATCGTAAGCGGAGCTGTGTCCATAGCCTCCCTTCACCACATAGCCCGAGGTTTGGACAATGCGCCACTCGCGTGTGGCAAAGTTAAATTCCTGCACTGTGTTAAGGTAGCCATACAGGGGTGAATGTCCAAATATGACCACCATATACTGATAATTGTTTTTGTCCCCAAAGCCTGGCACCAAAGTGGCCGTATGTCCGGCCACTTTCAGAGGTCCGCACATTAATGGGCCCGTGGCATTGCATGAGTCCGTCTTTACGGCAACATTCTCCCAGGTTTTGGCCGACACATCAAACGCCCACAGTTCATTGGAGATGCCCTGACCCTTGACAACGCCACCATACAAAAATATCTTGTCGCCATACATGACCGAGGAGGCGCCATAGCGTTTGTCTGGCGCAGCACTGTCATCCTCTGGATGCACTGTCTCCCATATATTGCCATTAAAGTCATAGGTACTCATTAGTTCACCACGCCCATACGATTCGCCACCAATAATATGCAAAGAGTCGCGCCAAACGGCGGCGCCATGAGAGGCGGTTCCGGCTGGTGAGTGCTTGGGATGTAAAGTACTCCAGACGCCATGAGCGCTGACCTGGCTGCAGTCATCACCGCCATATCCTTCGTTACACAGACAGCTAAGGAGTAGAAATGGTTAATAAGTAAATGAAGGAATCAAGTTAGCACAAATTGAAAATAAATAATTCATTTACAGGGTTGCCCATATTCGACGGACCCATCTGGCAACGCCATAACTTTTGACAGAGATGTCAGATCGCTTAATGACATACCGCGTTTGAAGCGTCAGTCCAAGCAGATTTTTACCATGGAACAATACACGCCACGCGAGCGCTCTGAAATAGTTGAAATTTACATTCAACAGAACAAGTCAATTGTGAAAACTCAACGTGCTTAAATTATCATGTCCGATGAAGCCCATTTCACATTGAATGGGACCGTAAGTAAGCAAAATTGCCGTATTTACGCCACTGAAAATCCTCAGGAGATTCAAGAAGTGCCTCTTCATGACGAAAAAGTCACAGTTTGGTGCGGCGTTAGTGCGAAAACGGTCATTGGGCCGTTTTTCTTCCAAAATGAAAATGGCCATGCTGTTACCATCAACCAGGAGCGTTATCGCGACATGATGACCAATTTTGTGATGCCAATTATTCGTCGAAAGCGTATGAGGCAGTTCTGGTTTCAACAAGACGGCGCTCCACCGCACACAAGTCGCATAACAATCGATTTTCTGAAGAAATTGTTTCCGGGCCGTTTGATGTCGAAAAGTGGTGATTTGGACTGGCCACCGCGTTCGCCCGATTTGACGCCGCCTGACTTCTTCTTGTGGGGATATTTGAAGTCAAAGGTTTACGTTAACAAGCCAAGGGACCGTAGAAGAGCTCAAGGACAACATTCGTGAAGAAATAGCCGCTATTCCGGCCGAAATGTTGGCGAAAACGATGGAAAATGCTGCAAAAAGGGCACAATACGCCATCAACGCCAGAGGCGGCCATTTGAGAGATATCATATTCAAAAATTGATGTAAACAAATCTACTTGGAACAAATTAAATGATTAAGATTGCTAACCGCCAAATTTTTATTTTTTCTTTGATTTTTAAAAAAAAACATGGGTCCGTCGAATATGGGCAACCCTGTACTTGAATAGCAATCCAATGAGGATTCAACTATAGGCAAGGATAAGCAAGTCGGATACAGTGTATGCGCCTTTTTAGTTTTTTATTCGATCAACTCCAAGTTTATTTTCACAAAATAATAACGAAATTATACAATTTTGGAAAATCACCTCGCAAAGTCGGAAAAAAACTCTTATCAAAGAAACCAAATTTAAATATTACGTAAATTTTTCCGATTTTTGGAAATTGGATTATTACGATGGTAATATTTTGTTATGCATAGCTTTGATAATACATTTGGAGCTGATCGAATTTAAAACAGAATAGTTTCATACTACAGTTTTCCGGCCACTAAACTTTCGACCTTGGAACCCATTTTCCACCCAGGCAGACTGAGTTTTCCGAAAGATTGGTATGCAGTCATTGGTAAACTTTCATATACAGGCCTGTTCCCGTTTCCGATTTCGATCAAATTATGCGAAAAGCGAAATTGGTAAATGTTCCCCTTTTCAGAAACCGATTATCTTATTCGGCGAATAACTTCAAATTTCCATTTATCTTCATTCGACAGTTTTAATGACAAAATATATAAACCGAATTGTCGAATCGTATCTTCAAAATAAGAACCTCCACAAATTCCATTCGATCGGGTTCGGGAACGAGAACAGACCTGATAGATCTTTGAAAATGAATTTGGAGCTGATCTCATGGAGTCTTTACTTTTGCTTATAAAACCCATTTTCCATCGAAGGAGCGTGCGTTTTCCGGAAGATTGTTAAATTTTCATATCGATCTTTGATCGCTCGGAAACTAAACTTTTCGGGGATGATTTTTTCGAAAGATTGGTATGCTTAATGTTTGAAAATATTTCAGTGAGGCCTAAAATAAGATGCGAAGACTGAAAGTGATAAGTGACACGTTGCGATGTATTCCCTGTTAAACTCTATCATTCCCGAAGGGGGTGTTTAATTCTGATCCATTGTGTAGATAAGATAAACTTAAGAAGAGCTGAGACCTAGAGGTTGACGAAGTTACATATGTTTCTTCTACTCAAAGCGGATTGTGGCCTTGTGTGGCTCAGTGGGTGTGCCTACTGTGCGAGAGGTTGAGGGTTCGATCCCGCCTCTGAACATCTAATTTAAAAAAAAAGTTTTTCTTTAAAAACTGCTATGCACAAGGGTCACCTTTACAGCTGTTGGCGCCAGTTATGGAGTATGAAGCCATGAAAAAGCTTCTCAAAAACTTTACCGTTCGGATTCGGCGTTAAACTGTAGGTCCCTTTCTCTTGAGCGAAAATTAAAACACATACGAGCCAAGAGATTGAGAGAAGCTCGGCTTGGCCCCAACTTGGGGGCTGTAACAGCCAATTTTTACTTTAAATTTTAACTCAAAGCGGGAACAATGACCATTTTCTGCTCTTCCTCATATCTGCAACTTCTACAGAAGTCATGGTGGGTGACAAATAGGAGTGCTGGATGTCTGCCAATAAGATAGTGAACCTTCCGGGTCCCTACCAGAAGAAGTTGGCTGACCTCGTACATATCGATGCCTAGCAAAACGACTTTGGACTCGATTTTCTGTCAAATGTTTTGCCAGTAGAACTCTGGTCGGGACGATGTTCATTCAATGTTTTGGTTTAACATCATTTGGTCAAGCATCTACCACACAATATATTATTGTTTGCCCTTTTCAACTAACGTATCATCAAATGGACTTACCGCTCTTGGTCTGGTCTGCAAATGCCATGTCCTCGAGACTCTGTGCAATTTCCAGGACAAGCAGCCACATTACAAGCTTCGCCTCTATACATTGAATCACAAAGGCAGTCACCATCTCGACATTTGCCATGCCCCGAGCATTCCACATCTACAGAAGAAAACAAAAACAATTACAAATAGAGAAAAAGTGAAATTTAATGCTATCTCACCATCGCTATCTGTAGGACAACCATTCATTTTGTAGGTAAGATTAAATCCAGACATATTATACGCGTCATCACTGAAGAAATGCACTAAAGCCGTTCCAGATCTGGCTATAACCTGTGGCACACGGCGTATGGAAAAGTTCCCCCTGTACATGAGACCACTGTGGGGTGGAGAGCATAAAGATTTAGAGAATGGAATATGGTTAGTTTGGAGTTGCTTCACTTACCTGAATACCGCCAGTAGCGGTGAATCTACGCTGTCGCCATCATATATATACAAATGATCCCAGCCGCATTCGGTGGCGAATTCGCGTAGGTGTATCCGTATGTTGGACGTTCGAGGGGAATTGACATTGTGCCGTCGACCCCAATGTGGATGACGTGCATCGATTAGCCAACTGCACTTGACACTCACCGAATAGTTGCCCCAGCCATCGTGTATGGTGCCCATGGGATGGTACATGCTAAAGAGAAGACAGAAAACACATTAGCATGTGAATTGAATCCTTACAAAGCTTAATTGGCGTGGCAAAATAAATCAATTTCGCTATCGATTAACTGATAGACGACGCCGTCAAACGCTGGCTTTAATTTAATGTTCGTTACATACATACAGACTCGTGCCCGATGCTGCGCCAAGATAATTGAATTTTGTCGACCAACGTAAAATGCAATCTCACATTGATGGAAATAGAGTTGGAAATGGAAATGAAAACGTGAGAGAGGGGAAACGAGGAGCTGACGAAGCCTCTTAACTGTTAAGGGGCCGCAAGCCAGACAAAGTCATAGTTCTTGCTTTCTTTCATTTGTTATATTTCAAATGCCCTTGCAAGGGTATGACCCTGATGTCATTTAGCAAGAAATGTCACAAGTTAATTATAAATGTTATTTTAATTTTTTCCCACTTAAGATGATGCAACTTAATTGAAACGAGCAAACATTTTTATAACCTTGTAGAGGGTATTATAATTTTGTCCAGATGTTTGTAATGCTTAGAGTATATATATTCATGAGCAGCGTGACGAGATGAGTTGAAATCCGTTGGGGTTTTCTCTTTCTTCCCTCAGTTTTAAAGCTATCTGGATGAAATTTGCCAGAAAAGAAGACATTTTCTATCGGAACCAGCAGAATACGACCGTTAGATCAATGGTCTAGATAAGATAACTCCTAACCCACTGGACCAATGGAACTGAAACCATACTTATTATACAGGGTTGCCCATATTCGACGGACCCATCTGGCAACGCCATAACTTTTGACAGAGATGTCAGATCGCTAATTGACATACCGCGTTTGAAGCGTCAGTCCAAGCAGATTTTTACCATGGAACAATACACGCCACGCGAGCGCTCTGAAATAGTTGAAATTTACATTCAACAGAACAAGTCAATTGTGAAAACTCAACGTGCTTTTAAAAAATTAAAAACTGTGAAAAGTGCGCCTTCTAAGAACACCATTAAGCGTTTATACGAAATATTTACGCCACTGAAAATCCACAGGAGATTCAAGAAGTGCCTCTTCATGACGAAAAAGTCACAGTTTGGTGCGGCGTTAGTGCGAAAACGGTCATTGGGCCGTTTTTCTTCCAAAATGAAAATTGCCATGCTGTTACCATCAACCAGGAGCGTTATCGCGACATGATGACCAATTTTGTGATGCCAATTATTCGTCGAAAGCGTATGAGGCAGTTCTGGTTTCAACAAGACGGCGCTCCACCGCACACAAGTCGCATAACAATCGATTTTCTGAAGAAATTGTTTCCGGGCCGTTTGATGTCGAAAAGTGGTGATTTGGACTGCCCACCGCGTTCGCCCGATTTGACGCCGCCTGACTTCTTCTTGTGGGGATATTTGAAGTCAAAGGTTTACGTTAACAAGCCAAGGACCGTAGAAGAGCTCAAGGACAACATTCGTGAAGAAATAGCCGCTATTCCGGCCGAAATGTTGGCGAAAACGATGGGCACAATACGCCATCAACGCCAGAGGCGGCCATTTGAGAGATATCATATTCAAAAATTGATGTAAACAAATCTACTTGGAACAAATTAAATGATTAAGATTGCCAACCGCCAAATTTTTATTTTTTTCTTTGATTTTTTAAAAAAAAACATGGGTCCGTCGAATATGGGCAACCCTGTATATTCAAGTGTAAGGTGACAGAAAAATGTATTTTTGGTCTAAACAAATTTGTGGGAAATTTATTATGAAACAATAAGGGTCGTTTTTTCATCTTCATGTTTTAGAAAACTAGTGGCTTTTTGAGAAAATATTTGTTGCCTACTTTTAGGCAGCTTTTAAAATCACATCCAGGTCGTAGTAGTCACAAAAAGCAGACAATTTAAATCGGTCTAAAAGTAGGCAACACATTTTCTAAGTAGGATCAATCTGTCCTTATTCGCTCTATACTTTTGCTATAGTCATTTCTATCAGACATATTTAGTAATCTACTCCAGCGATGCGGCTAGTATGTTCTCATTTCAATCCAGTATTCCCTACGACCGCCAGTACGTCCTAGTTCAAACAATAGTTAACCCACAATTGAAAGAGCATAACCGCATCGCCATTGGAAAAGTTAACATTTCTTTAGTGGCCACATCCGTTTGGCAAAAAACTGCTTTCTTTTTATAAAGTGCACGCTCTTTATGAGTTCATTCATACATATATATATATATGTCCATGTAATTCAATGTACGCTCGACTCGCGTTTATTTTTAAAAAAGTTGAAACAATTAACTGACGTTGGGCAAAGACCAAATGCCAAGGGGATTGGCTGATAACAACAGCGTTTCCGTATAGCGATATGCAGCACTGCATCTGGGATCGCATTACAATCCGCCTGTGAATGGGGATGTGTGGGCGTTGCTTAAGTGTTTGCTACACTTTAAATAAACAGACAAATAGGCAGTTAGACTGCCAAGTGGATGCATGTGTTCGTATCAAGTGGCAGGGCCAGGAAAAATCAATGTCTTGCAAAATGATATATTTATACAATTATTGGCTGCTCAATGAGTCAGAGTCGAACACACAAACACGAAGGCTAACATAGAAGAGTCAGTCGAGCGCTAAGCATATATTTATACTATAATAGAGTAGGTGACCAGGCGAGGCGAACGAACGCCCGCCCGCCCTCGCCAACTGTATGTATGTGTGTGCAATGGCTTGGAATGCATAGACGGCCGAGAGAGAGAGGAACCAGTTTTATTTCTTTTTTTTTCGCATAGAAAGCCGGCGAGTGTGTCAACTCTGCTATTCAAATTGGAATCGTGAGAAAACGCACAGACAGGTGAGGTAAACGGCATACTAAAATAATGGAAATTCATATGCGATAAGCGAACACAACTCGCTCGGGGCGGCCACTGATAAGCGCCTTACGTTTGCTTATCAACTCGTAAAACGAAACATGATAGGAACACCAATAAATTTAAACGCCCTTAGGTGTGTTTTGGTATAACCCACACAACGCTGGACTTGGATATGATTGAAACGTAATTGTCGGTTAGAATCGGCAATATGAGATCTAGGGCTATAGTTTTCATGGTGACATCTGAAATATCACTCAGATTTGATGTGGGCTATAAGTCCGCATAGAATAAGGACATAATGCCCAGATTGGCTCGAGTTTAAAGCCCATATGGAACCCAGTTCTGAACCGATCTGAACCACCCGTTTGTAATCCTGAACCGAACCGAAAACAGCAAAGAAAACAGTTTTGGTTTTAAAAAAATAGAAGGCTAACATGTGGCGGATGTTTTAAAACCCTTGAGTTTATTAAAGAAGCTAGATTGGTGTTATGGAAGCAAATAAAACTAATATTTACCACGATTGGTGACGCTACGATGGAAAACAAAAAAGTGTATCTTCTTAAAACTAGTTTTGGGACCGACCGTTTATATGGCAGCTATATGCTAAAGTCATCCGATTTTGATAAATTTTTCCAGAATTGTGTGAAGGGGTATAAAACTAATATATACCACGATTGGTGACGATTCGATGGAAAACAAAAAAGTTTTTCCCACTAGAACTAGTTTTTGGACCGATCGTTTCTATGGCAGCTATATGATATAGTCATCCGATCCGGCCGATTCCGACAAATATGCAGCCTATGTGTATTTAAAAAACTTTTTGCAAAATTTGGTCAAGATAGCTTTAAAAACTGAGGGAGGAGATAGCATAGAAACAGACGGACAGGACAGACGGACATGGCTATATAGACTGCAGAGCTCGTCGTACAGACATCGGACAATTTTAATATACTATATACAAAAAATTCACTAAATTTTCTGGATGTTCTATGGCGTGTATAAACATAGTCGACCATTTTAAATTACCCTGCCATTAAAGATAAAAATAGCATGTAACATCGGCTACGCCGATGTTTTAAATACCCTTGCAGTTTTTGAAAGGCGCTACCATTGATAACAAAAAAGTTTTTCGCACTAGAATTAGTTTTTAGACCGATCGTTCCTATGGCAGCTATATGCTATAGTCATCCGATTTTGATCAATTTTTCCAGAATTATGTGAAATCATATAAAAGTAATATATACCGCGATTATTGATGCTACGTTGGAAAACAAAAAAGTTTTTCCCACTAGAACTAATTTTTGGCGCGTATGGCCACTAGTATCCGATTTTGATCAATTTTTCCAGAATTGTGTGGAATATATAAAATTCATATTACCACGATTGGTGATGCTACGATGGAAAACAAAAGGTTCCACTAGAATAGTTTTTGGGACCGACCGTTTATATGGCAGCTATATGCTAAAGTCATCCGATTTTGATAAATTTTTTCAGAATTGTGTGGAAGTATATGAAACTAATATATACCACGATTGGTGATGCTACGATGGAAAACAAAAAAGTTTTTCCCACTAGAACTAGTTTTTGGACCGATCGTTCCTATGGCAGCTATATGATATAGTCATCCGATCCGGCCGATTCCGACAAATGTGCAGCGTATTTGTATTTAAAGACTTTTTGCAAAGTTTGGTGAAGATAGCTTCAAAACTGAGGGAGGAGATAGCATAGAAACAGACGGACAGACGGAAATGAACTCAGCTCGTCATCCTGATCAAGAATATATATACTTTATGTGGTCGGAAAGGCTTCCTTCACTGCGTTACAAACATCGTGACAATTTTAATATACCCTCTGCAAGGGTATAAAAACAGACATGGCTATATCGACTCAGTTTGTCATGCTGATCAAGTATACATATATATATACTTTATGGGGTCGAAGATGCTTTCTTCTATGAGTCTGCAAGGCTATAAGAACAATCGGTTGCACTGTGCACTTTTGGGGTTTTCAATACTTTCGAAAAGTTAGCCTAGTTTTGGCACTGTTAAATATAATTAAAAAACCAAAACTTCCTTCAACGAAAACACCTATTACCTATTTATGGCCGATTTCTCATCTTCTAGATAGCCCTATCTGTCAAATTAACCTACGAATAGCACAGTAAATTCTTAGATTATCTGAAACATAGTAGCTATATAGTATAAAGGAAATCGGCCCTAAATGTTAATGTATTTATATATTGTAAGTAAAACTTTTTGCTCAAGTCCAGAAATTACAGCCGACCCATCACTTAACTCGTTCGCTGTCAAGATATAAAAGGTTTTTCTTATCAGCACCGAGCAAATACCTGTTATTAAGCAAAATATAAACAAAACGCCTTCTAAGCGCTTCATGATGACGCGGTTGATGGTGGCAGTAACTAACATTTTACGTTGTTAACCAGAAGAATATTTCACATATGGGAAAAGAGATGCTGACCAAGTTCAAAGTCAAAGCCAGTTAATTAAATAATCCGTATTGGAAAGCCAAGCGGTCAGGTGAAAGAATCCAACTGAGACGGAGAGATAAAAGAGAGAGAGGGAGAGAGAAGGAGAGAGCAAGGTGGGGAGAACCTGTCTAACGAGAATGGGCAGCAGCCGTGAGCTGAAACTAAACCGTTGCTTGACACAAATAGGCCACAAAAGAGGTGAGGAGTTGATGTTGATTGAATAACGTAAAGGTAGACTTTTTCTTTGGGTGATTCACCAATTACTTACCGCACTTTGCCACCGCAGAACTGGCACTCGGGCCCCTGCCAACCATCGGCGCAGAGACACTGCCCATCCTCCTGGCACTGGCCGTCGTTCTGGCAGCGATTGCCGTGGGCTGTGCAGTTGTAGGCACTGGCCCGATGCAAGCCACTAAAGCAGCCATGAAACAACAACAGGGCCAGGAGTAGCAAACATTTTCGCCTATATTTGGCATTAAATGTGGGCGTGGTGGTGGTGGTGGCGCTACGCAGGCCTTGCTGATGATGTTGTTGTTGTTGTCGTTGCTTGTTTACTCCAGGGTTGGCTGTGGGCAAGGAGGGGGTAGTTGAGGAGCAATTGGTGTTGCGAATTGAGCAGAATGTTGAGGAAGTTGTCACTGGCTGTTCCCGTCGCTGTTGATCCCCTCCTGCATGCTCCACCAAGCACATTTTCACTTAGACCTTTGGCTAATGTTATTTGTCAGTTTCACATTTTCATATTTTCCCCACTACAACTGATTCGCTGTGCTCTGCCCGACGCATTGCACAATTGAAAGTCGTTGTCGTACGCTGCTCTCCGCCCACCCGCGCACAGGTTCAGCACCAAAGATTGTTATGCTAAACACAAAAACGTAAACGTACGCACGCACACACACACACACACACACACGGACACAGTTGCACAACTTGGTAGCGCGCACTTAAGAATTAAGTTGTTGCAGTTGCAGCATTCAAACTCTGAGCAAAAGTTATTGACAAATTTTTGTGTGATGAACGAGAGAGAGAGTGGATGAGGGTGACCGTTTGCGGGAAATCAGAGAAATACCAAAGTTTTAAAAGGGGTAAAAATACTAAAACATGAAATACCAAGGCAGTGAAAATACGATTCAGTTGGGGTGGACTAAGCAAAAGTAGCACACTCAAAACAGCTCGTACCATTAACTCTGTCAAAAACAAATACATAAAATGGATTGTACGTAGTCCTTATTTTTATACCCTTGCATAGGGTATATTAAAATTGTCACGATGTTTGTAACGCATAGAAGGAAGCATTTCCGACCACATAAAGTATATATATTCTTGATCAGCATGACGAGCTGAGTTCATTTCCGTCTGTCCGTCCGTCCGTCCGTCTGTCCGTCTGTTTCTATGCTATCTCCTCCCTCAGTTTTTAAAGCTATCTTGACCAAACTTTTCAAAAAGTCTTTAAATACAAATACGCTGCACATTTGTCGGAATCGGCCAGATCGGATGACTATATCATATAGCTGCCCTAGGAACGATCGGTCCAAAAACCAGATCTAGTGAAATTTTTTTTTGTTCCACACAATTCTGGAAAAATTGATCAAAATCGGATGACTAAAGCATATAGTTGCCATATAAACGGTCGGTCCAAAAACTAGTTCTAGGGGAAAAACTTTTTTGTTTTCAAAAACTGCAAGGGTATTTAAAACATCGGCGTAACCGATGTTAGCCTTCTATTTTTTTTAAATGACCTAGTATTTGGGCATACTTCAAAATAAATAAGAACTTCTTAGAGGAGCACGAATTTAATATCCAGAATGCATGTTAAGGAACAGCGAACAGGTTTCCTTATGCTTTTTCTTCTTGTTATACCCTTGGTATATTAAATAATATTGTAATAAACCGAAACCAAAATTTATATATTGAAACTTTAAACTAGAAGCGGAAAAAGAAACGATCATTTTTTTTAGGAACCGATATCCAAGAACAAATATTTTTCAATAAATATGAACAATTACTTATCATTGGTCAAAATTTAATTTTAAAACATTAATTCTTACACAGAGCAAAAAATTGATATGAAATGGCAGTCATTTCCACATTTTTTCATATCAATTTCACTCCGATATGACGAAGATTAACTTGATATGATAAAAATATCAATACGATCGTTTTCAAAAAAAAAAAAAATACATCGACTTATCTGGGGGATCGAACATGAGACTGCATGGAATGACGTCTCAACGCAGTCAACCAACACACATTGTTGGGAAGACGTCTAAGAAACTATTTATATTAAGTATGAAAAAAATTTATATTTTTAAAAGATCATTTTAACCAGCAAAGATTATATTGATCTTGAGCTTTTTTTTCTCTGTGTATCCTTAAGTTTCGTCCATCCAAGATGCCACACAAGAATTTAAAGTTTTCCCTACATTTCGGCAATTTGTTGGATTACCAGATGACTCGTGCAAAACTCGGTTTACTCAACTTATTTAGTTAGCGTAAAATCACATCAGCACATCAGTTTCTTAAAAGTTGTACAGGTGTTTGAAAGCAATATTTGATATATATTATTCTTATTTAAAATATACAAAAGCTTTCGAGGCGTATAAGATAAAATTTTTTCCAGCTTTTTAAAAATCTCCCACCCAAAATTCGAGTAAATTTAATTTCCTGTTTCTAATTTATGATTTTGACTGTTAGATCAAGGCGCGAAATTGAAATCTGACATTTAACCCTTAGCTGTTTCTGGTCACACTAATATAACTGATATAAATCTCAAGCGAATGCTATCGTTAGTCAGCTTCGATTAATTTATCGAAGTAGCAGTGCAGCCCTCGCAAGCGTTACAAACGCTAGCGAAATCGCCTGCTAAACATTTTTCTCTTATTTGTGCCATTTACTGACTGAAAGTGCATTTCATACAAGCTTCAACATGCTTGGATTTGGACATTTTGTATATAAAACGATAGCCAAGTGAATGGCATGCTGCCTGCTGCATTCATTGAAAAGTGAGCACATGTACCAGAACAACAAATAGAAAATCAATATACAAACAACAACAGCCAGCGGCTGCCGTTAGGTACGGCGCGTAAATTCCGTCAGTTTTGACAGTTTCAGTGATAAGACGGCATGGCGTAGGCAACAGGGCGCATGCGCGCTCTCCACAAAGAGGAAACAGTTGGCTTTGGCTTCCAATCCTGAAAAAAAAACGATAGCCAGGCCAGTCCACGTTCGGAAGTCGATGTAAGCAGAGCAGTGTGGTGGTTGTTGGCCAACGGAATTTCTTGTGTTTAACCGTTAATCTGCCGCTGCATGTGCGTTACGTGTGGGTCTGTCTGCGTGTGTGTCTGTGTGTGTGTAGAGAAAATATAGCAAGAACCGTATGAAACGCTTTAACAATTGACCAAAACACATGAAACAAACAGGATTAAAGCTTAGTTAGTTAGAAAAACGAAAAACTTGGAATTCGGCGACAGCAGCAGGAGCAGCAGCCGCAGCACAGGTGAGTGGCGGAATTTGGTACCTTTTTGAATTGGTGGTGAATTGGCCCTAAAGCCCAGACAGACACTCGACATGTTGTTGTGGAGACGGGCTAGCTGAGGCCACCACAATATATATTGCACATTGAATATTCCCAGCTCTTAACTTAAACTTTTTGCACACGCAAGTTTTCGATTAATTCGCCTGTAGCGACAAAATCCTAAAATTGACAATGAAAATCGATGGGCATTGGGCAAACGATCCCGCTGGGGTTAAGGGAGGGCGCCTAAACACGCCCTATAAAAAGAAATTCACAAATTTAATTTTCTGTTGTTGGTCATTCAAGCCACACACACACACACACACACATACATACGCTTTCATCCTATAAACGGTCCTTGGTGGAGCCATTGAGGAATACATGCGTCGTCGTCCCGCAATTACTCATTTCATTTGGCATCAGTTGGACCCGCCTCCAATGTCTTTGGTCTTGAGAAATTATTTTTAAATTTGTATTTGTATTTGCGTTGGCGCTTGGCTTTGCTCTCAAGGTCATTACATTTTGTTTTATTTATTTTCTATGCGCGCATTGGTTGCGTTTTTTGTTTTTGTTTTTGCTTTAATTTCGATTGCTCTTCCCTGCATTATATAATTTGAGCTGATAGAGGGAGGACAAGTTCAAGTGCATTGTGGTGGATGGGTATTTGGGTGGGTGGTTGGCCTCATCCATTCACACTTTTGCGGTTTTTTTTTTGGTTTTTGTTGTTCTCCGCCGAATGTTTTGCCAATAATTTTGCCATTGACAACAAGAGGCACAAGGCACATTGCTTTTTTTGTTGTTGTTTACCTTGCCAATATCTGAATCTGGCATTTTGATTATATATTGTACATATTTTTGCATAACCGTAGCAGCAATAGCAATAGAAGCAGTGGCAACCGCCGCAAATAATGGAAAAATTTGTTTATATTACCAAGGAAAATGAAAAAGAAAACGCACCCGGCAACAACAACAATAAATATAAAAAACATAAACAGTAGTCACTCAATTGCGCTAACTTTAGGGGAGGTTAAAAAAGCCCATGTAAACAAATGGGCTGTCCCAAAAAATCTTCCAACCAAATTCCAACCCAAAATCAATTCACCCAAACAATATTGATAATCAAAAATAATTTAAATAATGTAAACAAGAATAATTTTTTATAGGATGCCACCCCCAAACTAACTTATTTATTTGGTTTTTTTATTAAATTTGCATTTCAATAATTATTCGCGAAATCAACCGAAGGCTGTCATATCAATCTCAGTTTGCTTTTGTGTGTTGATGAGGGGGAATCTTATCTTAGACGCTACTAACTAGATTTGCAAATAAAAATATGAAAACTCTCGAAATTTTGTGACACCGGTAAATTTTTGTTCAAATTCATTTTGAAAACTTCATGCGCATTTACTAAATGAGTTTGCTTCGTGAAGTTCTATTTTCATACTGCCTGAAGTAATTTACATATTTACCCACAAATCAACCCTAACTCAGATTTAATCGGGACAAAGCAAATTATTCTGAAAAGCTTCACGACACGGTAAATTTCACGATTGATTTGGAAAGGTAAAATTTACTAGGTAAGTAGGTACAAGGAAAATGTCAAAAATATACCTAGGCAAGGTTTTTACCTAATTTTTAGTACCTATGTAAAGTTGAAGGTATTGTGTAAACTTTCTGTTGCCTTTATAATAAGTTTGTTAGCTTCATAAGATTGGGATGACTAATATTAAAATCAAAACAAAACAATAGAATATAACATTTCATCGAATGCTTTTAGATCAGAGAGTACAAAAAAGTCCACAAAACCAATCAGTGGCTACCCAGCGTTCAATGAAGTAGGTCAGAGCCGCTTTGCGTTGCATTATGTTCGCCCAACCTTTGTCAAGAAATGCTGTTTTTGAAGTTTACATTGATTTCAGGAATTCTAAAGCTTTATTTCAAATCCAAAAAAAAACTGAAAAGTGGAACATTTTGATCTATTATGCTATTATGTATTTCAGTCAAACTTCTCTTACTTGATATTCTGTTATTGTAAAATGTGAGGCAATAGCGTTTACAGAAAAAATTCTATACAATTTTGTCGCTTTAACTCGTATATCTCTGTTTTTCCATAACTCGATGATACTTCGTAATATCCATGCTGACTTAAGAAAAGTTAATTAAATTATGATCTGGAGCAAGCATTACCCACTTTGGAAAAGAGAAGTGGGGATGTTATCTTTAATGATGAGATTTGGAGAAGTTTTTAAGTTTACAAAAACTTCTGGAAAATCCAACTTGATTTTACTCTACTCTATTTTTCGATAAAGTTACATTTGTGGAGTAATTGCCTCATTTTCAGAAAAACAAAAGATACGATCAATTACCCATCTGGGTTTAGTACGAATCGCTTGGCCTTTATATTTAAATTTTAAAATTGCCATTACAATTGTTAGTTTTTTTTTAATATCCATTACTGGTATTTAAAATCATTTGTAAAGGGTGATTTTTTAAGCGTAGTTTTTTTTTACTCGAATAAAGCACTCAATTTGCATTATATATTAAAAATTTTAATTGAAATCGATAAATTTGCTTTTGCCATTTTCGTTTTGAAGATAACTACATGTAAATCTTGTCCGCGGCTTCGTTTCGAAATGTCCAATTTTGCTGAACACAATTTTCCGATAAAACGGCGGATTTTAATGGAGCTGTTCTAAGGCCCATTCACCAAAAATTAGACGTTGTGGTTGGTCATTCGGCTTCAATTCTTGCGGTGTTAAATTTTATAGGCTTGCAAATCCAAATCGACACGTAAAATTTTTCATGTGGATAGTAACAACCCAAAAAACCGCAACCAAAAAAAAACCCACCTAAACAACCTTCATAAGGTACAAAAGAGCAGCTTGCCTGGGAATAACCGGATCCCTGCGATCCACCCCCAGGCAGCTCTGGACGCCATTCTGAATCTTGAGCCAATAGACACCTTCCTGAAGTATGCAGCAGCGAAAGTAGACTCCGGGAACTGGAAACTCCTCAAAACAACTGCATCTGGTCACAGCAACATCCTGCTGGAAGTGGGGAATAAATGCTGAGACAAAGGGAAGTGACTATTGTATCAAGACTCATAAACGGAAGGACAATTTTAGAACGGTTTTCCCGGAGAGAGAGATTGGAAGCGAGGAACTCCCATCAGGGGAGAACGAGCTTGCCATTCTACGGACGGCTCCAAGACGGAGGAGGGCACAGGGGCGGGAATCTTCTCAGAAGAACTAGCAACACAGCTCTCATTCCGTCTACCGAACTGGTGTAGCGTCTTTCAGGCAGAGATCTACGCGGTCTGGCAGGCGGCGAAGTTGATATACACTCTGGTTGAAACACCAAGGAACATATTAATCTTGGTCGACAGTCAGGCTGCTATTAAAGCTCTGTCGTCACGCACCACCAATAGCAACTTAGTCCGCAGTACGGTGACTGCACTGAATCAAATCCGGCAGCACTCCATCACCCTCGTCTGGGTACCTGGCCACTCAGGCATACCAGGCAACGAGGGAGCTGACGAGTGTGCAAGGAACGGTTCAGCGCAGCCAGCGTCACAAGCGGTAACGGACGTACAAAGACCAATTCAGGATATTCTGACAGAACTATACAGGACAACCAGAACCAAGGCAGAACGACAATGGGACATCGCACCGGGTTGTCACATCTCCCGATCACTCTGGCCAAGATACGCCCCAAAACGAACCTCCCAACTCCTACACTTTAGCAAGAACAGGATTAGGATAGTGATAGGGAGTCATTACGGGACACTGCCCCATAGGCCATATGGCCCGCCAGGATGCACGTACCCCACAACGACTTCTGTCGCAGCTGCAGGAATGAGGAAGAGATAGAAAGCATCCAACACCTTCTATGCGACTGCCCTGCACTTCATAGAAAACGAACCCAGTACCTGGGTAAACCATTCTACGAAGATCTGGGTTGTCTGGCAAAACTTGCCCGTAGGGGACCTGCTTTTATCGACTCTCAAAGTGGTTCTAATAGTGGAAAAGCTTTAGCGTGGACCCCCAATTACCAACCAGTGCTGCCAACCTGAAAAACTTAACTCTTTAAAAATCCTTTATTTACACTTTCAAAAAATAAAGTACCTTTTCCCTACACAGAAAAAAAGGATATTTTTGATGATCCATTGGATATTTTCATATCCATTTTGGACTGGATATGTCCATATCCATTTTTATCATCCATTTGAGTTTAAATAATGTTAAATTGATCTTAGTTATTCATCCAATGGAGCTGAAAAATATCAAAAGGATGTGAAAAATTTGAAAAGGATATGCATTTCAATATCCAAAAAAAGGATATGTCCATATCCATTCCATTCTGTGTAGGTAAATATAAATTTGAACCTAGGTAAGGTAACAGATACTTGAATTTCAAAATACCGAGGTAAGGTATAGACCCCTTTTTTTCACTTGGGCCAATTTAGAGGGGTCTTCTACATTTGCACAGGGATTTTAGGCTGATTTTTAAAGAAATTCTGGAGAGAAAACCATAAGAGCTTTTTCAAATTGGGAAGGTATTTGGGTAAATTTTCTTTTAGAAAAATGAAGGGTAAAATAATACTTAGATTTCAAGGCTAAGTGGCTTGAGTTGTGGGACTAAGATATATACCTACTTTTCATTAAAGTAACTCTGCAAATCATTGCGGTTTTTATGAAGAAAGCGTTAGTGATGCTTTTATTTTTTTGGTATTTTTGAGAAGAATACTAAGAAATATATTAAATAACAATACTTAAGAAAATCGCAACACTAATTGTATGTTTCTTGATCAATTAGAAAAATTGTCAGAGTGGTGGTATTATTTAATTTCCAACTGTATATACATATATTTAAAAAGGATTGGAATCGTTTCTTTCTGCCTGTTACACACACTTGCATATCTTCATGATATCCTTACTCCAGTTATTTTCTGATATTAATCCCTTTATAAAACTGATTTATGTTCACTTTTTCGAAATTGCACTGTACTTTGTGTGTGCCCAAGCGCCATTGAGGCGCACATTTTTCCCCAACATGTGGGCGCGGGGGCGGAGAGGTTGGTTATAGTAGAAACAAATTATACGACACACCCCAAACCCCCCTCACACAAAGTCAATAAACAACAACAACAACAATGGGCAGCAGCGGCAAGAAAAACAAGCCCGTCAGCTTTTATATGGCACTTTTGCTTCGCACTCGCTACTGCTCCCCAGTTAAAGCCCAGTGCACACACACATTTAAGCTACCCGGGGAAAAGTCCACAAACACCAAAAATATCTCTCTCTCTCTGTCTTGCTGAGTATTTGTCAATGTTGCTTTTCTTGGCTGTCATTTATTTCGTCATTTATGCAAAACTTTATTGCTTTTTCTTGTCTTTTGGTTTATGTCTGTGTTTGCCCCACGATGGGGAAGAGTTAAAAAAAAAAATGTTCGGAGGTGTGTGGGGAAAAGCTCGCCAATTAAATGCATGCAACTAACTACATACAAGTACGAATATGTAGGTTGCCTTTTGCTCCTTTTGGAACGCATTTCTTGTGCTTGTTGGCGTGTGGTTAATTAAAGTCCAACATACCCCCCAGATAACCATAGCAATTGGTATGGGCAACAGTAACTGAACCCCAAGCAATTACTTGGTTGCCCGGCCCCGGGCAGTGTGGGTTGTGCTTTGAACTTGTTTCAGCCTCGCTGATTGCCTGACATCTAAGATAATTATGCGAAAATGAAAACCTCAGCTTAGATCCTTGTCGATTTGTAGGGACTTTTTGGATTCAAGAACGCACACACGAATCCGAATTGAGCACAAAAGTTGGGGCCTTGTTGCATGCTTGGCTGCATTTTCATTATAACAAAGTGCTAGTGGGTTAGTTTCAAGCAGTTCAAGGACACCGCCGACATGTTGAAAACAAAACAGAAAACAAACAAAAAACAATGAACAAAATGAACAATGACAACTCGTTAGGTAAATGAAAAGCTTCAGCGTATGGAATAATTGAGTGCATTCAAATTCCATTAAATTGTTACAATTAATTCATAGACATGGAATAGCATTAGAATAAATCGAGGCGCCATCTTAGTCATATATTCCAGCAAAAAATTATGCAACGAAAACGAAATATAAAGCGGATTAAGTGCCAACTGCGTACAGTGAAGCGTATTCGTAATCCTGTTTTGGCAGTTTAATTGCCACCAAACGAGGAAAATGCAAGTTGTGAAGTGGCAGGAGGAAAGCAAAACTAACTGGAAACTAAAGTTTTGCTTTCTCTTTGTGTGCGTGTGTTGCGTCTTTCCACATAATTAACTTTTAATTGCTAAGCCAAAACAAATCCTTGCCATGCGCAGCGGCTTCATAAAGTGTTGCCTACTTATGAGGGCTCACACAATATGTGGCTTACTGATGATACTAGGGCTGAGATGAATATATATATATTTATATATATGTGTAAATTAAACAGTCCCAAAGGGCCAAGTCGAGCTTTCTCTCTTTAGCACACAGTTGTCAGTTATATACAAACTTTGGCCGGTACGGAGTATATTACAGACGTTATTTTGAATGTATAGCTGAACAATTTTAGCGCGTTCTTTTGGAGTCTACTTTTCCATGGTAAAAATTGTCTTCGAATGACGCTTCCAACGTGGTATAGCATTAGCAAGTTATCTTCGGTAGTCCTAAATTATATTCCCAAGCAGGACTAAAAATAAAAATTGAATTTATAAGCGCGGAAGGTAAGAATATCTCATTTCTATCGCTTTCTTTTTTGCCTTCAGGAAGATGCGACACTTCTGAAAGGTAAGAAGGCGTTTCTTTCGGGATATAAGAAAATGTTTTTTTTTTGTAAGGCATTAGAAAACGGGTTTTCACCAGAGCTATAAGAAAACTTAAAAAAAAAGATCCTCTGGGCAATAGGAAAATGTCTTTTTGAAAAGAAATATTAAAAATATAAATATTTTATATAGCTGTTAGAATGGTTTGGTTCTAAAATTTAGAAAAGAAGTTCACGTGTGAAGTTTCATCTGCAAGGCCAAAAAATAGAAGGCTAACATCGGCTACGCCGATGTTTTAAATACCCTTGCAGTTTTTGAAAGGCGCTACCATTTATAAAAAAAAATTTTTCTCACTAGAATTAGTTTTTAGACCGATCGTTCCTATGGCAGCTATATGCTATAATCATCCGATTCCGATCAATTTTTCCAGAATTGTGTGGAAGTATATAAAACTAATATATACCACGATTGGTGATGCTACGATGGAAAACAAAAAAGTTTTTCCCACTAGAACTAGTTTTTGGACCGACCGTTTATATGGCAGCTATATGCTATAGTCATCCGATTTTGATAAATTTTTCCAGAATTGTGTCGAATCATATAAAATTAATATATACCACGATTGGTGACGCTACGATGGAAAACAAAAAAGTTTTTCTCATTAGAACTAGTTTTTGGACCGATCGTTCCTATGGCAGCTATATGATATAGTCATCCGATCCGGCCGATTCCGACAAATGTGCAGCGTATTTGTATTTAAAGAAAGTTTGGTCAAGATAGCTTTAAAACTGAGGGAGGAGATAGCATAGAAACAGACGGACGGACGGACAGACGGACAGACGGATCGACGGACAGACGGACAAACGGAAAAGAACTCTTCATACTGATCAAGAATATATATACTTTATGTAATCGGCAATGCTTCCTTCACTGCGTTACAAACATCGTGACAATTTTAATATACCCTCTGCAAGGGTATAAAAAGAAGATAAATAATTTATCAGCAAAAGAAACCAGGACAAGCACATTTTTATATACATAAATATACTGCAGGGCTTGAGCACTTGCTTTCGTTTATTAAACGTATTTAACATTTACCTCCTCTCTTTATCGTTATCTTTTCATTTCATTGTTTTCTTAATGAATTCTCTGATGCAAAAATGAAAACATTTTAAAATACAATTCATTTAAGCACAATTGTTTTCAATTTACAACAGAAAATTGCATTTTTAATTGAATCTGAAATATTGTTTCATATTTTTTTTGCAATTGAATAAGCCTGACTGAGTGTTTGCCTTCCACTGACTACACTGGAAGTTGTGGTATTTCTTTTGACAGTTTTTTTGTCTTGAAGGCCAAGGCCAAGGTAAACGCCATAGTTATGGCTGAAATGCATATTTCATGACTCAAGTTTCACTCGGACTGGCACTTCTTCGACAGCTTTTCCTAACTATGCTTCAGTTATTTTCATTGCTTGCTCACATTTTGGCAACCATGAACCGTGCCGTGCTATAAATGTTCAATGTCGGAGCGTCTGATAAATGAAATGAGAGCGAATTGTAGAGCACCAAATAAGTGGCAAAAGTGGCACGTACAAAACTATGCAATCATTCATCTTGTGAAATCCATTGAAAATGGCAACTAGTTAACTTTTATCAATCTTTAAGCAGGCAGACAAAACTTTTACATTTCCATTTACCCAAAATGCCATTAGTTTTGGGATCTTTGTTGATGACGGCACACCCACGGGGCGTATACGCAATCAAAAATCGTATATCACATGACAAATTCAATCAGACAAAACGACATAATTGAAGTGTACGTGTGTGTGTGTGCGTGTGTATACAGCTGCTGGAGGCCATGCCTGGCTCTGGATAAATGTTGACTGAGCTATTGCCTAGACCAAATAATACAAATGCACAAACTGAGTAAGACAGAGGGTCAAAAAGCCAGCCAGCACTGTGGTTGGAAAGTAAAGAAAGCGCTGATAAAAATTTCTATAAAATCGATTTGTGTTTACTCTATAGAAAAGACTGCATTCTGCATTCGTTTTTCACCCTAGAGAGAGCGCTCTGTACTCAATCAAAGTTAGTCAAAATCCTTGTTAATGTAAGCCATATTGGAGAATTTTTTGACGCCATATAGGCCCTCATAAAAGGTTTACATTGCGATTGCTGAAGAGTCTCTGATTGCAGGCTTAATGGGATAATGATTCTTGAAAATGTTTGTACGTCTAGACCAAACCTTCTTCAGAATGGAGGTCTATCGAAGGAGACAGATTAATTGAGATTTTTCCAAATTGGGGTTGGTTTATATACACAAGAAAATGTAATTCCTAATTCTGTTTTCCCTGTAAAGCTTGCAAAACTAAATTTTAGGTACATGGGCTCAAAAATAACGTTTCACTCTGAAACCCGCAGCGGCAGGCTTAATATACAGGGTCGGCCCCGCCTCGGGTGCGCGGCGTGGCGGGGGGGCCCGGCGCTGTAGTGTCCGACGTCTTGTGCATTTGGTTGTGGGCGTAAAAGAATGTACGCTGAAGGGTCGGCCCTGGAAAGGTCATGAAAAGGGGTTCCAGGGCGTTCCGGTGTGTTCGCGGCGGGGCCGTTCAGCGGGTCGGTCCTACAATTGGTGTCGAAAAGGGTGTTTGACTGGCCGGTCGGTGGCCGTGCAAGGTTGTCGCGGGGAGGGCTCGAGCGCTGGGTTGGCGGGGTTGAGTTATGAGTTTTTTGTTTACGGGTAAACCGCCCCTTTGCCTACCTTCGTTGTAGATTTTCCCAAAATGAAAATTGTTTTCTTTGTTTATTTGTACCGTACCTGCATTTTTCGACCTTGGGGGGAATTTTCCCAAATTAGAAAATTATTATTCGATTTATTTGTCGGCTTTGACTTGATCGGCTTTGCCGTCCCCTGTTTTTGAATCTTTGGGTCGATTTTTACAAAGACAATTTTTTTCGAATTTGCCTTTGTCAATATCGATTTGAGATAATGACAAAGTAGAAAGTTATCTCCATGTTGTTAGATCAAAATTATAACCAAAACCCTTGCCTGAAATTCTCGAACCTAAAGAGTGTTGGTTTGGTTTTGGTTTATTGCCCTGATAATAAATATTATTTGTGCCCAGTTTGTGGAAAATTCAATTCCTTATTTTGATTTTCCGACCACTGTCAGCCGGCAGCAAAGTCATATCAATTATTCAAGCATAATTTGAAACATTGTCGTTTGTTGGAGCAAAGTCTGCACAGGATTGTTTGACTTTTGCCAACGTTTCGCCCCCAAACTTTGAGTGAAAACTCTGTTAAATTATTTAAATAAGCATGCAGAGAGAACTCTCGACAACTTTGTTGCACTCACAGTTTATATCTTTTTTATCATTTTAAATTGGACACAAGTTTCCATTTGCCAAAAAGCTTTTTTATGATCCCTGTGTGTGTGTGTGTGTGCGTGTGAGTGGGTTATATCCGAGGCCAGAGGCAAGATAGGACATGTACACTGAGATCCGCCAAATAGCCACTTAACCACTAATACCAATTAGCGTGTCCGTGTAACGCCCCACAAAGTATGCTTCAAATTATGTTGTGTGTGCTGCAATTTGTCAACCCTTGTGTGCTTGGGATCAAATGGGAAGGCAAGCATATGCCCACAAATCCACCACAGCCAATGACCCGCCAGGCAAGTGTGTGCGTCAGGCTGATAAGGCAGCAGCTCCATTGGCAAAAAAACCTTCATCGTAAATTAGTTATTGGCATGTTGTACTAAACGATAATGAAACGCTCTTCTCCTCCTCTAACAGCGACATGTGTGAGGCATAAATCAGCAACCACAGCAACAGGAAGAAGGACAGCAGCAGCAGCAACAACAACAAACAACTGTTTTGTGGTTTTTCGGCTGTTTTGAAGGCGCAAAAATGCATTTACATTTCGAACGAAATGTCAACACAAAATGTGACTGCACAATACTCTCGCTATCATGGATGGGAAAAGTACCAGATGACATACCCGAGGTAAGTGTTCATTTTTGCAAAAGTCATTTCAGGCAATAAATACTGACAATGTCCATTAAACTGTCCAGGACACTTTAAACTTGTACGGGCAACTATTAAGTTAAGTATAATGTCTATAAGCCATTAGTATGGGGTCAAAGTGGGCGTTATATGGGTTAAAAAGGGGAAGAACTAGCAGTGTGGGCTGGCAAATTGAACAATGGCAAGGGCTGTGGATAAGCGTGTGGGGGAGGGAAGTTTCTCTGATGTATTTTAATTGACAATCTCTTGGCTGAAATTAAATTTAACGAATGTATTGTGAAACAACTATATCCCAGCTTAAAGCGCCTCAGTTTTAAAGCTATCGAGCTGAAATTTTGATAACTATATTCAATAGCTGACCGTTTGTTAGAATTAAAGGGACTTAGTGAAAGCCACGTTTTGTATTCCATAATAGCGTTCTTAAACCCAGGAATTCGATATAGTATTTGCTTTCAAACTGTTCTAACAAATTTAGTTAAAATCGGAAGACTTTATCTTGGAGATGCCATAGAAGCGATCGGACGGAAAATGTGTGGGAAGTGAATTATTATTTGAGAAAAATTATTTCAAGTGAATTATCAGATTCTTAATGATTTTGTATTTATATTTATCGGAAATTTATATCCTAGATCTAAGAGGTTTGAAGTGAAATGAACATAAATTCCTTATACTTGCAGGCAATTTGAAAAAAAAACGTCACATCTCCTACAATTTTATTGATAGATTGTTTAAACGCTCTGAACATACATATTCGACGGACCCATCTGGCAACGCCATAACTTTTGACAGAGATGTCAGATCGCTTAATGACATACCGCGTTTGAAGCGTCAGTAACGATTTTTACCTGGAACAATACACGCCACGCGAGCGCTCTGAAATAGTTGAAATTTACTTCAACAGAACAAGTCAATTGTTCAAAAACAAAAAAACAAAATTATCTGTCCGTGAAGCCCATTTCACTTGAATGGGACCGTAAATAAGCAAAATTGCCGTATTTACGCCACTGAAAATCCTCAGGAGATTCAAGAAGTGCCTCTTCATGTCGAAAAAGTCACAGTTTGGTGCGGCGTTAGTGCGAAAACGGTCTTGGGCCGTTTTTCTTCCAAAATGAAAATGGCCATGTTGTTACCATCAACCAGGAGCGTTATCGCGACATGATGCCAATTTTGTGATGCCAATTATTCGTCGAAAGCGTATGAGGCAGTTCTGGTTTCAACAAGACGGCGCTCCACCGCACACAAGTCGCATAACAATCGATTTTCTGAAGAAATTGTTTCCGGGCCGTTTGATGTCGAAAAGTGGTGATTTGGACTGGCCACCGCGTTCGCCCGATTTGACGCCGCCTGACTTCTTCTTGTGGGGATATTTGAAGTCAAAGGTTTACGTTAACAAGCCAAGGACCGTAGAAGAGCTCAAGGACAACATTCGTGAAGAAATAGCCGCTATTCCGGCCGAAATGTTGGCGAAATCGATGGCGACCATTTGAGAGATATCATATTCAAAAATTGATGTAAACAAATCTACTTGGAACAAATTAAATGATTAAGATTGCCAACCGCCAAATTTTTTATTTTTTTCTTTGATTTTTTAAAAAAAAACATGGGTCCGTCGAATATGGGCAACCCTGTACATATAATATATAGTAATCAGAATTAATCATAGATTCCAATTTTTAAATTTTTTTCACGCCCCCTCAATTTGACAAACGTCATATTTCCTAAAATTTTTTTAGATAGATTGTTCGAACCTTTTAGACATTTGGATTAATCATCATTATTTATCTGTCCACCATACATCGTAGTCCGATCAGATGAACAATAGTCGAGTTATAAGCAAAACAAATAATTATGCTAGGCAGCACCGACCACAACCGTGATGGGCAGCACTTACACAGTTTGAGTGGTTCCGCACTTAAAATTTATTGTTTGATTTATATATCAACTTTGGCAGGTACTGAGTATATTATAGTCGGGCTTGACCGACCTTAAACACCAGGAAGTGCTGCTTCGGCCCACCTGTTAGGCCTATTTATATGTCTGGCCGTGTGAAGGACGTTACTTTGGAAAGCGTTGGTGTGGAAATGGAAGTCCGTTTCGGAGTACAAACCCTTAACGAGCCACATTGTATTAATTTATGGTTTCGTTAGCCGCTTTTCGGGCTTAAAATTGATTTTCGCTGTCACGTGAAAAGCCAAAGCAAAGCCACTTTGCGCCTGTTGTGTGGAAAGGAGTGCCCCAACTTTTCCAATCATTATGAACATTCAATGCTTGCACAACAAATGCCATATAATCCTTTTTATATTGAATATAAAAATCCAATCACGTATCAGACTCGGTCGGCTCCAGCTTCTGTTCTGTTTTGTAGCGTCAAATTAAAGTTAAGTGGATGCTGTTCATGCTGCCTCAACTTGCTTCTTTTATTTTGAATACCCTGCAGCAAAGATACAGAGGGTAAATGTGTTTATGTAACAGACAGGAGGAAGCATCTTTATAAGCCAATCCCGTCTGTCCGTCAGATAGGGTAAGAGCTTGAGACACCAACCTGCTATATGGAGAAAGGCTGCAAGATTTTACATACATTGGCACATACAGGGTATATTACAGTCGGACTTGACCAATAGTCTTACTTGTTTTTTTTTTTTTTTGTGTAGGTGGCAAGCAATAAACTCGTTTGCGATTTATTTAACAGTTTTCAATTTCATTTCCAGCACTTGAGTGTGCTAGTGTGTGTGTGTGTTTGTGGATGCGGTTACGGACACGTGTCGGAGTTTACCCGTGACGCGTGTCTATCCTTGTTCCCATTTCCATCTCATGGCCAAGTACGCTGACGTCTCTGCACCAATTTATGAGCGATAAGCTTTTTCTTTTCTTTGAGTTGCCACTACGATGTGATGCTTTCAGTTTGATAAATATGCAAACCCGTTGGGAGTTATCCCCGTTGTGCTCGTCTCAGCGAGAAAGTGCATATTAAAAATACTGGTTAAATATTCCCTTAGTGTATAAATATTTTTTTTTTGTTTTCAACTTGAGATCATAATATTTTAACAGCCACTTTGGCATTAATAAAATATGAATGTCGTCATCTCTGACTGCTCTGATATATTGGTTGTCTACCATATCATAAAACAGAAAATAATATCCTGGCACCGGCCCTGACACTGTCAGCCAATTCACCCTGTTTAGGGGTTGCACTCCGGCTTGACGACTGTCGCGGCATTTCACATAAATTGACACAACAAACTGACGCGTTTACGTTCCTGCCAAGGCACAACGACAGGCTCGAACTCAAAATGTAAAATGAAATTCGATAGCCGGCCATCATGTGCGTACACCACATCACTAACATGTGTATGAGTGTGGATACGCTTAGATGACACTTTTGGCTGGAGGGGATACGAAAATCAATGCCCCACACAATCAGCCACATTGCATAATTCCCAATGTAATTTCTGCTGTGCGGCTGCGGGTGGTGGTCATTATGCAAATTTTTATGGCGCACATTAAATGAAAACTAATGAAAATTAAATGCACAGCATTTATGTATTTGCAGAAAGATTAGACTTGTTTGGTTGCCTTTTAAATTACTTTATTCTGTTATTCTTAAACCTGGTCAATACAGTCGTCAAATAAGCCTGAGGAGAACTTGCATCTAGGAAAACTTAAGCCTAAGCAAAAATCACAGAATAAAGAAACATAAACTTGAAGCAAGTACAAGTAGTATCAATAGTACAAAATACTTGATCCAAGTACAATGATTTTCATTTCAAATGGAACAATTCAAGTTGGGAAATCGTAAAATATCACCGAAAACTAAATTGTGTTTTATTCTTTGTCAATTTTACAAATATTTTAGTAGTTTCTTATACAATTTGGATTAAAGTATATTTTTAAACAATGTGTTTATTAACACCCTAAAATGCACAAGCAGAAATAATACTTTTCATCAGGGAATCAAACCCAATCGTATTCCATAAATCCACATTACTGAGTCTTGAAACCAATTTGTACATTTTCTGTTGCCTGCTTATGGGCGTACGATATTGTAAGGGTCTATATCTCATGTTCTAGATAGCGCTATCTGTCACATAGACTTACAAAAAACAGACATAGATAATAAGAAGTTGACAAATCGGCTCTTAGTCTATGGCCGTGTTCAGCAGAAGAACTTGCTCCCTGATCAATGATATATTTCTTGGTAAATAGTTAATATAAATTTACAATACTTTTCTAATGTCAAAATGCCCCCAAAATTATATATTAAAGTGATCAAGTCGTCTCTGCTGAACGCGCCCCTATTTCATACTCAATTCAATATTCAATACTTAACTAAGAATACAGGGTTGCCCATATTCGACGGACCCATGTTTTTTTTTAAAAATCTAAGAAAAAAATAAAAATTTTGGCGGTTGGCAATCTTAATCATTTAATTTTGTTCCAAGTAGATTTGTTTACATCAATTTTTGAATATGATAATCTCTCAAATGGCCGCCTCTGGCGTTGATGGCGTATTGTGCCCTTTTTGCAGCGTTTTCCATCGTTTTTCGCCAACATTTCGGCCGGAATAGCGGCTATTTTCTTCACGAATGTTGTCCTTGAGCTCTTCTACGGTCCTTGGCTTGTTTAACGCTAAACCTTTGACTTCAAATATCCCCACAAGAAGAAGTCAGGCGGCGTCAAATCGGGCGAACGCGGTGGCCAGTCCAAATCACCACTTTTCGACATCAAACGGCCCGGAAACAATTTCTTCAGAAAATCGATTGTTATGCGACTTGTGTCGTGTTGAAACCAGAACTGCCTCATACGCTTTCGACGAATAATTGGCATCACAAACATTGGTCATCATGTCGCGATAACGCTCCTGGTTGATGGTAACAGCATGGCCATTTTCATTTTTGGAAGAAAAACGGCCCAATGACCGTTTTCGCACTAACGCCGCACCAAACTGTGACTTTTTCGTCATGAAGAGGCACTTCTTGAATCTCGAGGATTTCAGGGTAAATGTGAATGTAAATTGTTCAATGTTCTCTTCGGCATTTTACTTTTGGTCCCATTCAATGTGAAATGGGCTTCATCGGAGAACGTTAAATTTGGTTTTTCACAATTGACTTGTTCTGTTGAATGTAAATTTCAACTATTTCAGAGCGCTCGCGTGGCGTGTATTGTTCCATGGTAAAAATCTGCTTGGACTGACGCTTCAAACGCGGTATGTCATTAAGCGATCTGACATCTCTGTCAAAAGTTATGGCGTTGCCAGATGGGTCCGTCGAATATGGGCAACCCTGTATTTTTCTTGTTTTTGAATATAACATTTAAATTTAAAGTACAACTCTTGAAAGAAACGCTTTCTTGTTTTCAGAAAGAAACGTTTCTCATCACCCAGAAGATAATTTTTCCTATTTTTCCAAACGGGTTGAAATCAATCCGAAACGGTAATGAAAACAGGGCAAGCTAGGATATTCTTAAGCCGAACTGAAAAAGATTGATTTGATCTCATTGTTATTAATCCTGAAAAGATTACATTTATCTCGCGGTAATCTCATAAAGATTGAATTAATCCCAATATTGAAACCTAATTTAATCCCAAAGCAGGATCGCTTCAAGCATGTTTCAGATTGAATAAAAATCTTCTGGGAACAAAATTAAGGAACTACAGTTCAAGGGTTGGTGGGTAGGTTGGTTTTGTATAAGCAGAGGCAAAAGTCCAAATTTTGGGGGATTTGGAGAAGGCCACATTTAGTCTTAAACTCTTTCTCTCCACAAGAGCTGGATATTCTTGTTTCCTTTTCCTTAACCCCCCATTAAGTCCATGGGACAAATCTCACACTTTACATCACATCACATTGGTTCAATTAAGTTTTCTAAAATACATAGAAAGAAATATACAAACTTTTATTGTCTGGGAATCGAACCCAGGACTTTTGCACTGAACTCGTTACACGTCTAAGATGCTACTTATATTATACTTGTAGAAAGGTAGTTCGAGAGGGGTATAAGAACGTCAATCGGTTGCACATATATGTCATCATACGAGTATATGCTCGCAAAATGTCAAAATCATTTAGACCCAAGCGGCCGCAAATGCCGTTGAAACTGCCAGCGGCATCTTCAAATGTATTTTGCATATTTATGCCATTTCCTTGAAAGTCTGCTACAATATTTCTTGTCATTTTCATATTTCTCAAATTGCTTCGTTTGCAAAACTTTTAATAATGCAAATAAATTGCAAAAGTAACTCCGTCTCCAACATTTCAACTCAAATGCCCCAGCTCAGCTAAAGCTGAGGCTGATGCTTCTTTTAGTGTAATTATCTTGGCAACTGTTGATGAAGTCAGCGAACGTTGCTGGCATTAACAGCACACTTGGAGCTGTGGCATCATTAGCTGTTTGAGGATTTAGCATCATTTATAAGTAAGTATGTCCTGTTGCTGACGTCGGGCCATTCCGTTTGTACGTTTGTTTTTTCCACTCTTTTAATCACGCGCAGTAAAAACATAATTGAGTTCTTTTCAAATGACAGTTGAGTGCTGGTCAGTGACCACAAAACCACTTGAATGGCTGTGGGCTAGTGGCTGGCTAATTATGTGCAGTAGACTGTGCTTTAGAAGTTGTTTATGCATGTTGTAATTTAATTTTGCCAACAACATAAAAATGCCAAGCTGCACAGACTGTTGCTACCTGTATTGGCCTGTTTAATAGCGGCAGCAACCCTGAAAGTATGCAGCAAAAAGTTGCCCGCACGCTGCGGGAAAACTCATTTAGCCGCACGCACACACACACAGACAGCGGCCTTAGGTCTCAATCCGGCTTTATCCAAGTATTGATTTGAATTAGAATTTAATTTTTTAACATAACTCAATTTTATCAATGACTGTTTGCCATTGGATTAAAGCGACTGGCCGAACAAAAGAATATGTTATTTTTAATTGCTTCATAGGAGGGTTAAACCAAGCATCAAATCATCGAAAATATTTTTTAGGAAAAATCCAGGATGTTTGAGTAAATTTGGAGGCAAAATGACAGAAAAGTTAACGAAATCTGAAAGTTTTTAAGCTAAAATATGCTGACTGGCCTAAGGCAACACAATTGCTCAACATAAAAAATCCATACGTTCAGTTGATCGTCTGGTTTGTTATTTGTGCTTAAGGTTAGAGGTCGGAGGGAACAAGCTTCCAAGCTTTCTTTATCTGAGGCGAAAAATGTGCACTTATTAATACAGCAGAAGCATGGTTGCTCGTAAAAGAGGGCAAGCTGACCTTGAAGCAGTTCTTCGGATACCTTCTTTATGTCCGCAAAAGGCGAAAACAATAAAAAAAAAACGAAGCCAGTCGCGTATCCTCAGATTATGCATTGACATTAATATAGGAACATGATCTTACAAAAAGCAATAAGGCGCATATAAAGGGGCTGCAGGAACAAAAACTTTGATATTTATCCGATATATATGGAAGCGGCGGAAAGGATTAGCCATTGAAGACCATCAGGCCCTTGTTTCGGTGGCAATGCAAAAGTCAGTCTACAGAAGCTTCACAACTATGAAACTCGGCTTGTTGGTTTCAAATGATGTTATAGCACGGCAAGCAGAGCAATTAATTGTATTGTATATAGTATAGAAAGACTTTCAGAAAATAAATAAAAAAGTAATTTTTGTTTTGCAAGCAACTAATTTTCATTAATATCGCTTTCGAAAAATATTTCTCTATTCGCGGCAATAATTTGGCTGTTTTATAGAAAAAATCTAAAAAAAATTTTTAAATTAATGTTTCCGGCGTAATAAGTGATGAATTGACCCAGGATTACCTTTTTAATGACATTCTGTTAATACATAACTAATACGTTTGCCCTTAAAGTATGCTCTAAAACCTTTTTATAAACCATGCAGCTGCCCATTCCAAATAGTACACAAAGATATGAATGACATAAAGCAAAAACCGGATCAAAAATCTCGCTTATTCCCCCCCCCCCCCGGGGGGTAGATAAACTATTTAAACAAGATGCGCAGAGTTTTTGCTACGCCTGTTAACACAGGTGCCGATTACAAGTGCCAATTTCGCCGCTGCCGCTGCCAGTTAATTGAAAACTTTTTAATTGTTCAGGCAGCCGCACTGCGCGTCTCGAAATTTACTTGCCTTAGTTCTTAGGCCTGGTCTGATTTATGGACATGTCTTTGCACACAGAGCCTGCCGCTGACAGTTTCAATTAAGCAACGGCATTCTTTTTAGCCTTGGGCTCTGGGCACTGTTGGCGCCAAAGCTTTTGTCCAATGCATTTTCAAACAATCGTCCGACCAGCCATTGAGTCTGCACATTTGTTTGTTTCTTCGTGACTTGCCAAAGCTCCACAAAAAAAATCTGTAATTTAATGTGTCCGCACACACACACATACACACAGACATACACAGGTTCATACAGTTCAATCTTCCTCACTCTGCACTATAGTGCAAAAGTAAACTATAGGTAATTTTGGCATTTTTCGTCATCAGGAAAACCTTTGCTAATATAAAATAAAATAAAACTGCAAGGCTATTTGAACATCAGTTACTCAATACCAAACTTAAGATTGAGTAAAAAGGATATCATTAAGTATCATATTTATAAGTAGTATGTCTTCGAGTAATTGTTGGTTTTTTCTACTTCTTTCAACAGACAATATACATTTTCTGTGGTGAAAGCACGTACAATTGTACAATTATATTAATTCAGAAAGTATCAATATTAATTTGATAACGTGAACCTATGCCTCTAAATTGTTAGGCTGAATTACATGATAATCGAGTAGGCCTTCATGTTGCCTTGTTTTCAATGTCAAATGAAAGCTTTCAGAATGTAAACATGAGAACACAAGGCCTACTAGATTATCTATGCCTATGAAGTCGAACAGTGTATACGTAAAAGTATCAATTGAAACTCACACTTTATCGATGTTATCGAGTGCTAGTTGGAAAAATCGAACTGTCATACTTGATTCTCTCTAGCAAAGCAAATTGCATAAATGCTGGCACTTGTAATTCTCAAGTTGTTATTCAGCTCATTGATGATATAAATAGGGCACTTGATAGTGAGCGACAAATGCGCAGCAGCAAGACGGAGTCTAATGAGAGATTCGGCAAACTTGAAACAGTCTGTATAACTCTCACCAATTTGCCCTTGCCGTCTTGCGATTGAGCCGTTAAACACACGATTTTGTGGTATGCCGGCTAAATTACCGCAACAAAAATTCAGAAAAATAACAATGTACGATATTTTTTATTTATTATTGCCAAATTGTTAAAGGCTAGTTTCAAAATGATACAAAAAGTTTCAAATTGATACTTTAAAATTAATACAACGAAATGTCATTATTACTACGTTTATACGCACAAAATTTACCATGATAAATGCCCATAAAAGTATGCAAACTTTATTTGATCTTATAATTATCTATTTGAACGAGTTGGTTATGGTAGCGTCATACTTAATTTACACTGTACATTCGTTCCTATTATCGGATCAGTAATTGTTATACAAAATAAACTAGTGGTTAAGGAAAAAATGTAAGAAAAATGTGTAATAATTATTCCTATTCATGGACAGAGCATACTTTGAAGGGCATTTATCATGATAAATTTGTTGTGTATAAACGAGGTTTCTGATACAAATTACTATCATTTTGATAACATCGAAAATATTATTTTGATACTATCGAGTTATCAACTTAATACTTTGAGTATTGAGCATAATTCGATACTCAATAGTTTCAAATTAATGACTAAATTGTGTCATTTTGATGATTACTTTTTTTTGGGTGTACATCTATGACTTGTAACTTTTGTTGAACCGAACCGAAAATTTTGGTTTGAAGCAGGTTAAGGTTCAACTATATTTTTTTTACAAGTGGTTCTGATCAAGGTTCGGTTCACAGTTAAAGAAAAGTCGAAATTCCGGGTTCAAACCGGTTCGTGTTCCGGCTTTTCCTAAAATCCTTCTGGAAAGTATTTTTCTCGCCCTTTTAAAGTTACGACATTCAAAAAAAAAATACAAAACCTCATATCTGTTCTTGAACCGTTGCGACGAAACTCATTTAATAATGTTAAATTTGGGGAATTGTTTGAGGGGACGAAAAGTTCCAAGAAATGTTCAAAATCCATTTCTCACCTCAAATCACTTATAGCTCTGCAAAAGTTCACTCTGGGTTTATAAGGATTAACGATTGGACCCAATAATTGATTGTTAATCTGTTGTTGCCAAAGTTTTCGTAATATGTTGGAAACTTAATATTTTAGTTGGGAATTGTTCGCCGATCCTATTCTTGATCAGCGATATGGCCATGCCCGTCTGTCCGTATAAACCAACACATTTCAGAGATGGTAAAACTCCGTAAACTCCTTATAGTTAACATTTCTAGGATGCAACATCAAAGATTAATGTTATTATGATAACATAAGAGAAAAATAGTTGAAATTGAAAATCAGTTTTTAAAGGAAAAATGTAAAAAATACCCACAGTGCTGTCGGCTGTGCTCGCTGCTCTTCACACTTGGATAACGATGTGGCATTCAGTTGTGTCATTGATTGGTTTTCCCACCACTTCTGTTTGTTAGCATTGGCTTGAAACTTTTGACGTCCAGTTGTTATTTGCGGTCTTTGTGCCTGCCACTCGCTAACAATGTCCCCACATTGACCACTTCACCCAACTAAGCACAATTGTTGCATACGGATTCAATCAATCAATTATGCAACTACGTTTGCATAATTTACGAAACGTTGCTTGGGTATGGCAGTGCCGACAATAACAACACATCAACAATTCTTTTTCAACACTTCAATGTTTTCTATAATATTTGTAAATTTATATTTTCCGATTTTATATTAATATTTATAAACTGTCCTCTTTATTATTAGTTGACAAAGTGATTTATAACGTTGCAGTGATGGGTTAAAAAAAGACGAAATATAGAATAGATGGTAGAAGATATTACATATAATTAAGACACAAGTTCCGAAAAGGTTTATAATGAACATAATTTGTTAGGCATGGCTGTAAATATATTGGAGGGAATTGGATAGACTTAAAGGAATAGCAAGATTTATTTGGCTAAGCAAAGGACTAGAGTCAACTTCACAATGCCAAGAGAAGGAAGATCGAATAGCATTTAAAAGACACAATGATGGACTCTTTAGGTAATAAGCAATTATGGTTCAGAGCTGATGCGTCATGCACAGTTCTTATAAATAAGGTGCTCATTCTGATAAAGCATTGCACGGAATACCGAACAAACTGTAAATATGGCGGGCGTTGTGAAGAAGACGGTATACGGAAAAAATTATTTCCTTAATCAGAGCCACCTCCGAAAGTGCACAGTACAGAGCACAGCATAGCGGACAGCTGACGTAGCCGTTTCCAGTAATGAGCGGCGTCCGGCAGGGATGTACCTTGCCGCCTTTAATTATTTTTGATATACGAAAGATTTTAATAAAAATAAGTAACTTTTTATTACAGCCCAACACACCAAATTGAAAGTTCATAAATAAAGTAATTTCTTTTTCATTAATTGGTATTAAACCATTTTCGAAACGGTTCACAGATTTGACACATATAGTATATGACTCTTTTCTATTGGATGTCCATTACATACTGGGAAAATTTCATAAAGATCACACAAACAAGTTAAGAGTCGGTCATGTCCGACTGTATATTTTTACCTGCCAAAGTGGGTAAATAACTGATTACTTTTAAGTGTGAGTGCTGCCCATTACGGTTGCTGCCGGTGCTGCCCACCGTAATTATTTGATTTGCTTATAACTCGACTGTCTTTCATCTGATCGTTCCCAAACTTGGTGGACAGATATATAAGGGTCTGATTAATCTATCTACAAAATTGTGGGAGATATGAGATTTTTTTAAATTTCTGGGGAGGCCGAGCAATAATTAAAAATGTATCTACTTAAATATCACTGCGCAACATTTTTACGGTCATCGATTCTGAACCAATTTTTGAGAATCGCTACTGAAAGTACTTGCAAAAAACTAGAAATTCTGCATTATTACTTTTGCCAAATTGGTTCGGGTTTCCGATTTTATGCTATCATCCATTTTTTTTTTGCTCAAACTAGATTTTGACAACTTTTTCGATATTTTGATACTGCTATATCTCGTAAACCGAGAGAAATTTTTTTTTTCTGTCTTCAGCAAAGTTGTAGGTATCGAATGGGAGAAAAAATATGCGAAACAAACTTACCCGAAAAAATTGCATCTTGTGCCTCAAAATGGCAAAATTTTAACAATTTTTCTACATTCCACTTAGCTTTTACTATCGCTACTAGACAAGTTCAAGAATATATATACATACTTTATATGGTCGCAAATGATTCCTTCTACCGGTCAAGTGCCCCGACAACGAATCTGTATTCTTAATTTTGTGTGTGGTTTAACGAAAACGTATAAATAAAGTCGACGCTTCTGTACTCCCCACTGTCCAACATGCTTAAAAGCAAAACTTCCATGTTTTTTAACCGATCTTATTGGGCGTTTTAGAATAGACGGAATATATATACTTTATAGGGTCGAAAATGCACCACTTCATGTTCAAATCCATAAAGTATAATCAAGAAGGAATAAAAAGGTGATACAGAGAAAGAGGATTAAAAATCAAGTGAAGCAAATATGAGTAATGCCATGTTTGACATTTTAAAAAATGTCTTGTATATCAGGTCTTAGACATGCATTTCAACTTATATTTATATACACGAATATGTATATGTTCAGAGTTGGAATGGGAATTGAGGATGCATTTTGCATACATATGCATGTCAGTTGTCACGGCAGCTGCTCTCATGCTCCATTTGTTCACACACACACACACACATCAACTCTCATACTTTTCACAGAGTTTCGCTTTGTCTGTCTTTCTGTATAATGTAACAAAAGATGAGTTGCACTTGAGCATGCTGAAATGCGTTATTAAGTGCATAAATATGCAATGTGCAACCTTTGGCCTACCGCTCCCCTGTTAACAATGGTCGCTGGGACTCAGGTGAGCTGTCGAGTTGGTGGATAGGAGAACCTTTGAAACTTAATAAAATGCAAATGCAAAAAGCTCTGAGCCAGACATGTGCCACATACATACCACACCCGATGTTCCCATTGTCAGTTGCTGCCGCCCCCTCCACCCTCCCATTAAAGGGTATGCACACGCTAATGAGTTGAGTTTTGTCTGGGTCTCGCCGCACAAAGACTCACTGGTAAGGGTTGGCGACAATGAGCATTCTATGAATTATGCAGAGAGCAGAAACGATGCGCTGAATTGTGGTAATGACGAATACTTGAATGCTGGCTTAATTATTTTAAATGCAAACCTGCGAAATAAACTAAGTGCGGAAGCAGAAAAAAGAAGCAAAAAATCGATATAACTTTTGGGCTGGCATTAAAAAGGATCAAAAGGTGGAACACGTGCGCACAGCTAGGAGGCGAAACGCACAGACACACACACACACTCACACAGCCATATACTACTTACATATATCCTTGTATACACATGTAAGCCAAGCCAGAGCCGAGCCATAAAAGTTGCCATTGCCATTGCCTTGGCTTTGACAAGGCAAGAAGCAACCTACCCGTAATGCCAATCTGGCCAAGCCTTTCACACCTACGCATGCTTGGCACAAGTGGCAAAATGTTGTTACGTGAGCATTAAACCATATTTTAAGTTATTAAGTTATTGACAAAAGCACACGTCACCCCTTTTGGCTTGGTGCTCCTCACGACTGTCAGCCGTTGCGACACTTGTGCGCTGCTTATCCCTTGTTGTTTACAATGCCACGCCCAGCCGCACTCACACACACACACCTAGAGAAAGAGACATTCTCGTATAATGCCTGAATTATATGTCTGGGCATAAAAAGTTGTAAGCGGCCACACGCATAAAAAGAAATTTTCAATTTTGCCCAAGCTGCCGCCAGGCTATGTGACTCTGTTTCTTCTGGTGGGAAAGCCAGCAAGTGCTGTTAAGTTTGTTAAATTTCAGTTGTAAATTAAACATAAATATTGTTGTATAAGTTGCGCACCCCCCCTAGGGCAGCCATACACAGAGCAGACCACAGCTAGCAGTCAGTCAGTCAGTCAGGCAGGCAGGCAGTCACATGTCCGTTGGTCCTTTTTCTTTTGGCTTCGTCTTTGAAATTTTTCTGTTGCATACTCACAGGCGCCCGCTGGTATCCATGGCATCCGCCGCTGGCATTTATTGTAGTATTGCCAGGTAGCATTTTATATTGCTTTTCTTTTACGTTTTGCAAACTGCAAATGACATGTAACAAAGCGCATAACATGACATGCAGTCAGGCAGGACGATATATGTATTATTAAATTTCCTGGACTGCTGCTGAGAGCCAGCAGGAAAAAAAAGCAACACATCAAATTTGTAACATTTTAAGAGTGCAATTGATATTGTTAATATTTGTGTTTGAAAACAACTCGATTGATTGGCATATATGTATCTTTGAATGGACCTTAAAACAGCAAAATGGATTAAAGTAAGTCTCAGCATTCCCAAAATTTTTGTTTTTTTATTTAGTTTATAATTTAACAAAGTACTTTTAAACTTACATCTAACAATAAAAAGTTTTCTGAGAAAAGATGGTAATACCTGTAGTAATGAGCATAGTTTGTTATACAAGCATGTAGATAAATCGGTACACATGCCGGAACCCTATAACTTATTCGGCTAAGCAGAAAGCTTGAGTGAAGCTCAAATGACAGTAGCTTATGAAGGAAAAACACACTAAGATAGATCTTGCGATTATTTAAGGACGGTAGATCCAATAAGCGTAGCCTGTGATCATATGGTGGCGAATAACTATTTGAATTCCAGTTTCGGCCAAGCAGTCCGAAAGTTAGAATTTGTTTTTGAACATATTGTTTTTTCCGTGTTTTTAACCGATGTTAAATAGATTAGTCGATATGTTTTAAGTCACAGGGTTCTTACTTTAAAAATGTGACTCTGAGTCTGTGGACGGATGGACGGACAGGCGGTCTTGGCTATATCGAGTCTGCTGATGATAAAAACGAGAAGGCAAAGCTAACTTTGACTGTGCCGAAGTTTTGATACACTTGAAAAACTTTACTCCAACTGATTTAACTGGAAAAATATATATAGGATATAGATATCAGATATTTAAAATTTTAAAATTATTGATAATAAAAAATTTGACACTATAAAAAAATCTTTTCTTAGTAAAACACATTTTCCGACCGATCGGTCCTATTGCAGCTATATGCTATAGTCATCCGATTTTTATAATTTTTTTCCAAATTATGTGAAAGCATATAAAACTAATATATACCAAGATTGGGGACGCTACGATAAAAAACAAAAAAGTTTTTCTCACTAGAAGTAGTTTTTTGACCGTCAGTTTATATGGCAGCTATATGCTATAGTCATACGATTTTGATAAATTTTTTCAGAATTGTGTGGAAACATATGAAACAAATATATTCTACGATTGGAGACGCTACGATGGAAATCAAAAAAGTTTTTCTCACAAAGACTTATTTTTCGACCGATCGTTCCTATGGCAGCTATATGCTATAGTGGTCCGATTTTGATACATTTTTCCAGAATTATGTGGAAGCATATAAAACTAACATATACCAAGATTAGTGACGCTACGATGGAAAACAAAAAAGTTTTTCTAACTAGAACTAGTTCTTAGACCGATTGTTCCTATGGCAGCTATATGATATAGTCATCCGATCCGGCCGGTTCCGACATATTAGTTGCGTGCAGTAAACAGAAGACTCTGTGCAAAATTTCAGCTCGATAGCTTTAAAACTGAGAGACTAGTTCGCGTAGAAACAGACAGACGGACAGACGGACAGACAGACGGACAGACAGACGGACAGACGGACGGACGGACGGACAAGCGGAAATGAACTCAGCTCGTCGTCCTGATCAAGAATATATATAGTTTATAGGGTCGGAAATGAATATTTCTATGCGTTACAAACTTCTGGGCAAAATTAATATACACTTTTCAAGTGTATAAATATATATATACTTTATAGGGTCGCAAATGTTGCCTATTGTGTGAGTTTTCTGCTGCGTGTACGGTATATTATTCTAAATATTCTTTACTTGCTAGTGTTTCTCCACCTTAATCTAACTTAAGGGAGTCTTCTACCTTTGAATAGGGTTATATGAGTGTTTTTAAAAAAATTCTGCAGGGAAAACCATAAGAGCTTTTCCAGTTTAGTTTTTTTGTTTTCTGTTATTTATTAATTAAATTAAAAGTAAAAAAATATGTTGGATTTCGAGGGCTGTTCAAAAAGTTATCAATTAAGGTCTCCCAAAAAAAGGTCTAGAGGTGGTAGCCATGATTCCGGGATTTCTGGTTATCGGAATTGAAAACGGTAAATGAGGTTATGATCAGAATTGATGTAATTCTGGCCCTTACCTCAATCATATTTATCAATATTTTAAAAAAAAGTTTTTTTTTTCGATTTTTCAAGATTTTTATTGTAGTTTAGTGTAAAAAAAAATAGTAAAAAAAATGTTTTTCCTCTTGATTGAGGTACGGGCCAAATTCATTTATCAATTCTGCGACGATTGCAATATTGGCTGATCAAAATCGGTTAAGTAGAACTGGCGCAATCATGGCTTACAGGTCAAAAAACGTGGTTTCGAAAAAAAGGCGCTTTAAATTTTGAGCAAGGTAAATTAGGCTCACTTTAGCGAGAACATTGCTTCACTAAAAAGGCTTTATCTGCTAATCTATTTTGAATTTTTGGAAATGGTTTAAAGGGGATGAAAGGGGAATGTCCAAGCTATAATAATAATGCAAAACTAAAAAATCTAAAAGTTTTTTTTCATAGGTAGAAGACCCCCTTAAGCAAGGGATGCATTTTCCACAGCATTATTAGGCATTTGTGAAGATATTGGTTCGTGTTCTTCTCGGAACTTTAATAGGATGGCTGAGAATCCAATAGATACGCTCTGTTCTCGAGGAACCTGTGTTTTAAAAATCTCCAATTACCACTGAACCGAACCAGTCTAAATTTTCTGCTTTAATTTCATATGCCTGACTGAATTTTTCCAGCCTGATTTGTTTTTTTTTTAAACCTAAACAAAAATATTATTTTATATTCTAGCATAACGGCGTCTTATCAAGTTATTTTGATTTAAATTTTTGTGCATTTCTGTAATGGCATGTAACAAAATACAAGGCACATAAATTGCTAAAGCAAAGGACACATTTGGGGGCTGTCTTAATGCCTAAGCAAATAAACAACAACAACAACAACTTAGTCTCCACACTCCTTCACTGTTTTTTGTGTTCAGTTGCTGTCGTCAGTTGGCTTCTCGCTTTTCTCCTTTTTTTTTTTTGTTTGCAATGCCAAATCAACCACCACCGACGCAGATAATTTGCCAAGGGAGTTAGATTGGTCAGGGCAGGGGGTAGGTTGAGGGTTGCGTGCCTGTATGTGAGTGTGGGTCAACTCAACGCCATGACCTAGTTTTGCAGCAAGTTTTTCAATTTGCTTGAGAGTGTGAGAGCGAGAATGTGCGTAAATGACTTGGCTAAGGCCAAAAGTTTATTCCATAAACTACAATACAAAGAATGTTTGACTAACGACTACTCATAAAGCTTTCAATGGTTTTAACTAATATGTATAACACCCCATCCCATCCCACTAGTTGTGCAGGATCAGCAGCAGCAGGCCCAGCAAGACACAAAAGTCTCGATCCCGCTGAGCCAATGCTGCATTCTTCTCGCTTGCCGCTTCCGCTGGGTTATGCTCGAAATGCATCTCCTCGGGTCGAATGCTGCGTGGTTCAGTATCATCCTCGCCGCTGTCGCTGTGAGCCTGTGGTGATAAAGTCGTGCTCTGATTTAAAAGTAAAGCCAACTGCAGACGCTGTAACGGCGTCAGGAGTCCTTCCCTGGATGGATTCATGGGACGCTGCCAGTGGGGGGGCGGCAGAAAGGGCTCATAGGTGGCTGGAACTTGATTTGCATGGTAGCCATAGATAAACATTTGCACAAACAGTGAACTGGTGTTGAAGTCCGTGATTTTGGCTTTCAGTGTGCAATTGGAGTAATGACTGTATTCGGCCACTGGTGCGACATAGTCCAACGCGGTGATGTCGGAAAAGTGCTGCAGTGGGAAAATCATATTAGTTAAAGATATTTAACCTAAATTCCGGCGGAATCAATCCAACTCCGTCTAACTGTAGCTTTAAAGCAGAGCTGGCCACGCCATGACACCAATACTTATAAAACAAATCATTTGTCAAAAAACAACAACCGCAAAATAAGATGTAGAAAGCAGTGCTGTGTTTTTGTGTGTGTTTTCGTAGGCCCGGCCTAAGTTTCGGTTACTTTGTGTGCAACTCTGCTTTTTCGATTTGCTTACACTCACATCGAAAATGACAAATTTAACATATGTGATATATTCACTGTCTATATAATAGAATATAACCGAGTGATTGGTCTCCTCCTTAGAGACATCCGGTGACGTTTGATATGTCTCATACACCAATTCATCACCTAGGGATAGTAAAATAGTAAGACATTTGAAGTTCAATTGGTGAATTGAAATCACTACCTACCCATCTGTCTGTGTCCAATTTCAATAATCTTGTCTTTGGGCTCGAAATCTGTACTTGGACTGAATGGCGCCTCTGTTTCCTGCTCGTAATCATCCACCTGCAACATTTCATCGCGTTCGATATGATCATAAGGGGTATAATCATCCTCATAGTCACGATAGGGCCCCAGTTCACCCTCAAATTGTTGATCACGATTCAAAAGCTGGGCAGGATTCACATTCAGCATAGTCTCATTATAGCCAAAAATCATAATTGTCACATCGAAGGCTGGTGGAGGTTCCGTGGTACTTTTATTGGTGCCACCAAGCTGATCACGCCTACAACCAATTGATCCACATAGCTGAACTTAACCTCGGCCGAAATATTCTGGAAAAAATTAAAAAAAAAAAAACAATAATGAGAAATTGCAACTTGAGTTTTGATACCTCAAATGACAATGTCACACATAATTCACGAAAGCGTTCGAGGCAAATAATATCAAATTAAGATTATACTTTTAAAATCCACCACATTCACAAACAACTGGCTTGGAAGAACGCTGCAGTCGAGTGTCCCGACTACGAAACTCCATGTGCACTTGATTTTGTGTGTTGTCATACGAATTTATACACATCCACATACACACACTACACAGACGCACTACGCGTGCCCACCCTCCCAATTGCCAATGGGATTGTCATTCTGATACAAATTAGTACACAGAGGGAAAAAACCGAGAACATTGGACTCAAGATGAGCACAATCGTTACCAAAAACAGTGTAAGAACGGGAAATCTCATATGTAGTAGAATGTTCTCACTTCAAGAACATTTTTTTGAGAACGCAAAAACTTGAATTGAGTTGTTTTTGTTTCGTTTTCAAGAACATTTTTTACTTTATATGAGAACAAACAATACTCATTTTAAGTAATTTCGTTCTCACTTTGAGCTCGTTATATACTCTCGTCTGTCAACGCTTGCAGCAGCGCGACCACCGGGCGCCGGCCACACAAGAAGAAGCAGATCAAAGAGAGCTAAATTTCTCTCTCTCGCTCGCTCTCTCTGTTTTTCAACCTGTTTTTTCAACCCCCGTATAGTTGCGAAATACCATTACCCAAAGCCAATGTGGCACGCGCTCACGGAATTGAAAGTCAAAAAGGCAATTATACTCCGATTGAGTTGAATTTTGCTCATTTCAAGAACATTCTGAACATTTGTTCTCAAAAATTTTGAGAAAAATCTGTTATTGTTTTGAGTTGCCGGCAACTTATATTCTGAACAGGTTTTTCCCTCTGTGTATGATTTTGATAACATCGAAAATATTATTTTGATACTATCGAATGATCAATTAAGGTTAAGTATCAATTAAGGATAATTCGATACTCAATAGTTTCAAATTGTTGACAAAATTGTGTTATTTTAATGATTACTTTTTTGGGTGTATGATTAATTGTTGCTCTTTCATTATTAGGCTAAAACGAGAGCGTAAGTTGAAGTCGGCCCTGCTCGACTTGAATATACCCATTACTCAGGGTAAGGTTTATTTAAAAATATTTTATTAGATCACAACATGCCCAAATTGTGGGAGATATTAGTTTTTTTTTTTTCAAATTGCGGGGGTGGCAACTCTACTTTAGCTCATCCGATCGGGAAATGATTTATGGCGGATTGATAAGTAATGATGATTAAAATATATGTCTAGAAGGTTCGAAGCCCAGTCGATATAACAGGGCTGCCCATATTCGACGGACCCATTTTTTTTTTTTTTAAATCAAAGAAAAAAATAAAAATTTGGCGGTTGGCAATCTTAATCATTTAATTTGTTCCAAGTAGATTTGTTTACATCAATTTTTGAATATGATATCTCTCAAAAGGCCGCCTCTGGCGTTGATGGCGTATTGTGCCCTTTTGCAGCATTTCCATCGTTTTCGCCAACATTTCGGCCGGAATAGCGGCTATTTCTTCACGAATGTTGTCCTTGAGCTCTTCTACGGTCCTTGGCTTGTTAACGTAAGCCTTTGACTTCAAATATCCCCACAAGAAGAAGTCAGGCGGCGTCAAATCGGGCGAACGCGGTGGCCAGTCCAAATCACCACTTTTCGACATCAAACGGCCCGGAAACAATTTCTTCAGAAAATCGTTTTTTATGCGACTTGAGTGCGGTGGAGCGCCGTCTTGTTGAAACCAGAACTGCCTCATACGCTTTCGACGAATAATTGGCATCACAAAATTGGTCATCATGTCGCGATAACGCTCCTGGTTGATGGTAACAGCATGGCCATTTTCATTTTGGAAGAAAAACGGCCCAATGACCGTTTTCGCAATAACGCCGCACCAAACTGTGACTTTTTCGTCATGAAGAGGCACTTCTTGAATCTCCTGAGGATTTTCAGTGGCGTAAATACGGCAATTTTGCTTATTTACGGTCCCATTCAATGTGAAATGGGCTTCATCGGACATGATAATTTTGTTCCAAAATTGCTCGTCATCTTCTTCTTGTAAATTTCAACTATTTCAGAGCGCTCGCGTGGCGTGTATTGTTCCATGGTAAAAATCTGCTTGGACTGACGCTTCAAACGCGGTATGTCATTAAGCGATCTGACATCTCTGTCAAAAGTTATGGCGTTGCCAGATGGGTCCGTCGAATATGGGCAACCCTGTATATTCGAGTTGCCACCCTCGCAATTCGGAAAAAAACCTCAATTTGGGCATGTTGTGACCTTCTGATTATCTCGAAATAGTCTTCAACTCCAACCACTGCCGTGTTGCATTAACAAGCCTTTTGCAACTTGTTATTTGATGCTTCAAATGGCCAAAACCCCAAACATTTTACAACACAGTGTTAACAAACACGTTCGAGGCAAACAATAAAAAACTAATTGTTTTCTTAAAAAAAAAAAAAAATCCGCCTTTCATCAATTATAAGAGCAGTTTTACTTAAGGCGGCTTCAATCAAGCATGGCCAGCCATTTTGTTATGCATCACCAATTTGCACAAGGAAAAATGTCTATATATATTTTTTTAAGCAAAATCTCGCGTCATAAATACCTTGAGAAGATGCCAAATTGAAAATGCATTTACAATTTTAAATATTATTTCTTTTCCACTTGTCAGCCTGCATTGCCAAATTGCCTAATTTCCAATAATATTAGCCGAATTGAGAGCAAACTTGCGTTCATAACCCCTGCCAATTTTCAATTATCGCACCATCTGTAAGTATATTAGCATATTTTACGAACCAGCCGCTCATAAACCCCCTACAACTCGCCCTCAAATACAAATAAACAAAAAAAAAAAAAAAAAGAAAAAAAAAACGACAAGAAAATATACCAAACATTGAGTCCCAACCGCCTATACTATATATAAAAATATACATCGCTCTGGCCGAATCTTGTTGTCGTCTGCAATGACGAAAAAAAAAAAATTGAAAATTCGTTTCTATTTCTGTTCGGGGAATATGCAAAAATAAAAAGCACGAGAGGTCAGATCTGTTGCTATTTGTCCACTTACTTCCTCCGATACAATTTCAATGTAGGTAATTGGCTCGACTATCTCATAGTTGAAGACCACACTGGGCTGTTCATTTTGGATGGCTGGACGCGAATGCTGGACATCCTTAAGAAGCAGTTGATCGCCCAGAACGCGCTGGCCAACGCCAAAATACCGTTTGCCCGCCACGCTGGTGCCCTTTAACAGAGCCAGCCAGGCCAAGAGTAAAAACCAAACAACTTTTGCACACATTCTGTTTTTGTTAAATGGAACACTTTTCGCGACGAAAGTTCTTTGAACGCGACGCGGCAAGCGTACATTGGCAACTGAGCTCTGAGTTCTGAGTGGCAGCCATGTCGGCCGCTGGGCGGCGCTCCAAGTGTTGACTGATCGTCTCACATATGTATTTTAAATAATTCATTTTCGTTTTGGGAGCACCCGGAGAGCGGCAGAATATTTGGGTGAGCTAAGAAAGCTTTTGTACTTGACCCCAAACACCACACAATCCAGCGTGTACGTACGCCCACTATTTTGTCAACGACCCTAAAATAAACACAAAATCACTGCCCAGGCAAGACCAGCAAACCTTTCGCATTGCGTTTCAAATTGGCCGCAAAATGCGTAAAAAAGACAGGAAAAAAATAAAAAATACAAATTTGTGTGTATTTGATTTTAAAGGCATTTCAAAGAAGGGCGAACAATGTTTGATGAATTGTTTACTGTGTATATTTATTGAAGAGAAAACGGAAATTTAGTTTATAAACATTTCATCTTGACATTGACTGGAAAAAAACTTTTGGTAATACCCTTGGAAATACGAAAGCATTTTCGAATTTAGATACTTCTTGGAAAAATTGAAAGATACTAAATATTAAGTAAAGAATTTAATGTTTAATTTTTTTTATTAAATTTTAAACTGAAACACGAGCATTACAGATATTAAGCTCTGTTACAACGTATATGCATAAATAAGAAAATCATAATTGTTGCTCTTTAAAGAATGCTATGATTATGAATATGAATAATTAAAGAAAATATTAATTTTTAGTAGCCTTAACTCTTGTTATTTTGGTATACCTTTGACTGGTCCGACAATCTGAGAAAATGCACAATATGGATTATGTAAGCTGCCATAACTGACTATTAACTATCTCGTTCAAATAAATAATTCTTAAAAAAAAGCATGATTTTTTAAAAGTAAGTGATAAAGGAACAAACAGGGCTATATCGACACAGCTGTTGATGCTGATCAAGAATATTTGTATATACAGGGTTGCCCATATTCGACGGACCCATTGTTTTTTTAAAAATCAAAGAAAAAAATAAAAATTTGCGGTTGGCAATCTTAATCATTTAATTTGTTCCAAGTAGATTTGTTTACATCAATTTTAAATATGATATCTCTCAAATGGCCGCCTCTGGCGTTGATGGCGTATTGTGCCCTTTTTGCAGCATTTTCCATCGTTTTCGCCAACATTTCGGCCGGAATAGCGGCTATTTCTTCACGAATGTTGTCCTTGAGCTCTTCTACGGTCCTTGGCTTGTTCAACATAAACCTTTGACTTTCAATATCCCCACAAGAGAAGTCAGGCGGCGTCAAATGGCGAACGCGGTGGCCAGTCCAAATCACCACTTTTCGACATCAAACGGCCCGGAAACAATTTCTTCAGAAAATCGATTGTTATGTGACTTGTGTGCGGTGGAGCGCCGTCTTGTTGAAACCAGAACCTCATACGCTTTCGACGAATAATTGGCATCACAAATTAGTCATCATGTCGCGATAACGCTCCTGGTTGATGGTAACTGCATGGCCATTTTCATTTTGGAAGAAAAACGGCCCAATGACCGTTTTCGCACTAACGCCGCACCAAACTGTGACTTTTTCGTCATGAAGAGGCACTTGGAATCTCCTGAGGATTTTCAGTGGCGTAAAGGCAATTTTGCTTATTTACGGTCCCATTCAATGTGAAATGGGCTTCATCGGACATGATAATTTTGAGTTTTCACAATTGACTCGTTTTGTTGAATGTAAATTTGAACTATTTGAGTGCGCTCGCGTGGCGTGTATTGTTCCATGGTAAAATCTGCTTGGACTGACGCTTCAAACGCGGTATGTCATTGAGCATCCGTATTGGCGTTGCCAGATGGGTCCGTCGAATATGGGCAACCCTGTACTTATGGGGTGTAAACGCCCGTTGGCATAACGCCCGAAATTACAAAAACTTACAATTGTCATTGTAAGTCAGCAAGCGTTGCTTAAAAAGTTAATTTGCTGGTCTATTAACGACCACTGAGCGAACCTTGGCTTAATTAGTTAATCATTGATGTATGAACAATATGCACATAAAATGGCTAAAGTTTATGCAAATAAATTTAATGCAGGGTTTCGAAAAAATTAGAAGCTGTTGCTGCTTCCAAACCAAAGACGTTAGTGGTATGTGGGCTTTATTGATATTTGTTGTATCTCTGTGGCTTTGACCTGTTCATCTTGACTTACCAATTAAGGGCAGGAAAAGTAATTATTTGCAACATTTTTGGAATAGTTGTATTGAGTAAAACTTGTAAGTTTGTCAAAATATCGTTAAGGCTGAAATGACACACTTACAACCAGGATGGAAATAAGCAATGGTTCGGTTCTGTGGTTCACTGAGTTTTTAAAACCACT
>JAEIFT010000541.1:0-175398 GCA_018904225.1 Lordiphosa mommai | reverse complement strand
AACCAAATTTAGGAATTCAATCATTGTGCGGTTCGAATTGAAGGGCAAATCAGCTCGATTGGATTTGGAATGCATTATCTTCTTCACAAGCGTTAATATGCTGCTTCATTTTCCATATTCCATAGAAAATCGGTATACATATTTAATTATTTTAAAAACTTTACTTGGTTCATTTTATCCTGCGCTTATATCACTATAAATGCACTCAAAGTATGCTATGTCCATGAAAAGAAATAATTTAAAAAAAATTATTCTTTTATATTTGCCTTATATTAAAAATCTCCAACAAGGGCCCAAATAGTTTTTGCGAAGGTCCGTTTGGCGGGTTCGAACCAAAATTTACCAATTTTTGAGGTTCAAAAATTTAAGGTTTTGGTTCGAACTTTGGTTCGTTCCAAGATTTATCAAATTTGTATAGAAGAATAATTAATTTGATAAAAATATTAAAAAAATATTCAGAATTTCTGAATTTTTGTTTACTTGATCATGCGAATTAAATTATTTTCAATTTAAATTAATAAGTATTATTTCATTGAGCAATTGTTGGTCTACGCTTCTTTTATTATCAGTAAAATGCATGAAACATGACCAAGTTGAACGGGTTTCCCTAATTCGGGCCTTAGGAATCAAACTGAATATGAATGAATTGATTTAAATATCCTCTAATTTAATACATTCACAGTTTATATACATATATATAAAATATAATATTTAATAAGAAATTAATTTATTGTTTTAGAACCACATAAAAAAGGGTTAAATCTATTTCTTTAGATTTCACGAGAAAAATATATAATTTTTTAAAAGTTGGTCATATCTTTTTTTTCGACTTGTTTTATTAAAGCAAATAAAGTTAGCATACTTTAAAGGGCATTCATCATGATCAATTTTATGTTTATAAATATTTCGTTCCAAAGAGTTGCGGCTGTTCTTTTGAGTTTTTCTGATAAATTAATTTATTTTTAATATTGGATACCAATATCCCAAATAAATTTTCCTCAATAGATCGGTAAAAAAAAACAACAAAGATAAATCTTTTGCAAAGTTGAAGTTAGCTCACCTTCTCGTTATCTCTAATTTATGGAGCGGTTCGGGGAAGAAGCTGAAAACAAGCAGAATAAAAAGTTTTTAAAGTTTTTTTTTTGGCATTGTAAAGATATCGCTTTTGTAGAAATATCAAAGAGCAAGCATGTAGAATTAATAATAGACTCTTATAGATAGAAAGATTCTTTATTATGCGTTTACAGGAATCGATAATGGCATGGCTTTTTGCTGTCTGCCCCAGGTTAAACAATCACGGAATATTTCTTAAATAGATTTTGGACTCAAATTTAACATTAATATCATTATAATAATAATAAGACAATAATTAATCATATTTATAGGATTCTGCTTCGCCGGGTCTAATGCAGAACTACTGCTCTGGACTGCCCCGCTCGTCGCGAGATTCCCAATCGTTCCTATCTAAATGCTGTTATTATAAAGTTTTTATATTTCATTATTTTACTAATACAAAGTGCTAGCTTGTCCCAACCCCTTTTTTAATTATATTAGTTATTTATAGTAGTTAGTAGTACTATTTAGTGTATTGAAATCTTAAGCAGTATAACCTTACATAAAAGGTTAAATAGGTGGTAAAGGTGACTGGTTGTGTACAATTTTTAATTACAACTTATTATTAGATGTTTCGTAGGTGCGGTCAAGCCCAGGCCCAAGCCAAGCACAGTTGTCGAACACACTGCATTACGCACCGCAAGAAACCTAGGTTTTGCTGTCTAATAAGCCCGATCCGCGAAACTAAACCCCTTTCCAGATATAATCATCTTAAATGTTTTTTAAAATATTAAATGTATTTGAATTTATTTAAGATGAGTTTGATTTAATTTTTTGACAAAACACAAGAAAAAAATTTACTGAGAATAAGTTTCGTTTATTTTTTTAAAATATATTTTGAAATTGTTCGTCCAAAAAAATCTTTTAAACTAACTTTTAGTGTATTCATATATTTCCAACCAAAAACCAAAATTGTTTCACCACAGCCCAACATTTTCTGCTTGGCATGAAACAGTGATCAGGTGGCACTGGGCACAGAATTTGCCAAAATTTATAGCCCCAACCACTCATCATCATCGTCTGGCGCACAGTAACTAAGCGAGTGAGTGAGTGAGTTGGGTGGGGGGTGGGGGCAGGCAATCAAAGCGTGACAGAGTGCCAACTACATTAGGATGGAAACTCCTCCTGTCTGAACTCTCACGCTTCAATAAAGCAGAATTTCATTCGCATTTGACCCCTATACTAAAACACATTGGATCAATTTTTAAAGAACTTCCCACTCCACAGAAACCCAGCGAACCAGTTCATGTTTTGACAATGTCGTTTACCTGACACATTCTGTTCAATTTCAAACAAACTGAAACAGACATTTGGATGTAAGTCTGAGAACGTGACGGTTACAAAATGTATGCAATGGGGCAAAGTGAAACCTCACACATAATTTGTTATTAAAAAGGGTTAAATGTGGCATGTGAAATACTTGAATGGTAGATAAATGGCAAACAATCAGAGAAAGTTTTTGCCCTGGGCAGTCAAGAGGAAAGAACAATTGGGGAAAGAGAGGGAAGGAAATACAACGACATTAGGATGCTCTAGAATGTAGTTAATTGGTAGAGTTAAGGCAAGAAAATTAGAAAAATATAAAATATATTAATCATTTATTATGGCTAAAGCCGAGTATTTGCAAAAAAAAATTAAGATTAAAATTTTCCTGAACTCGTTTAAAAAAGAAAAAAAAAAAAAAAAACAAAAGCAATCCTGAATACAGAAAAACAGGGGCAGATATATTCAAGATTTTAATTTTAAGACTAAGCCAGGAATTTGCTTAACAATTTAAGCTATACAGTTTAAGCCGTTTATGCTTGGTCCAAGTTTACGAACTCATATTGTTCCAAATGTTCTTATTTGAATCTCATTTGAGATCACTTATTTGAAAATTAGGGACCGAGAGCGTAGCAAAGAGTGACAATCAGAATTCGTTCTCTCTTAATTTTTTGTCAAAAGCTGAGAGACTGTCATATAGATAAATAAACCTGTGATAACAAGCGTGTACGATGAAGCAGCACGTTGAAATGCGATATAATTCATCTTCAGTGTAAATGTTCTAAGTTTGCTTTCCAGACAAAACCAACAAAAGTTGACAATACATATAAGTTTTTATAGTTCTTTGTACTTCAGAAATCTTAAGGGGGTCTTCTACCATTGAAATTTTTTTTTAAATTTTTTTGTTTTGCGTTATTGCCATTTTTGTGGATCAATGTTCTTACTAAAATGAGTATTTTTTAAGTTGCTCAAAACATGAAGCGCGTTTTTTTCGAAACACGGAAATTGTCGACAATTTAAAAAAAAAATATTGAAAAATAGGATTGAGGTACTTGGCCAATTAAGGTCTAAAAAAAAAGGTGTAGAGGTAGTTGATTCCGGGACTTCAGGTTATCGGAAATGAAAACTGTAAATGGGGTTATGATCAGAATTGATGTAATTCTGGCCCGTACCTCATTCATATTTTTCAATATTTTTTTTCTTAAAAATTGGCGGCAATTTACAAAAAAAAATTAGATTTTTCAAATTTTTTTTCTAGTTTAGTGTAAAAAAAATATTAAACAAATTTTTTGATTGAGGTACGGGCCAGAATTACATCAATTATGCGGCGAATGCAACATGGCTGAACAAAATCGGTTCAGTAGAACTGGCCCAATCATGGCTACCAGGTGAAATAATGTGTTATTAGCAAGAACATTGCTCTAATCAAATAGCCATATCTGCTAAACTATTTCGAATATTTAAATATGGATTGAAGGGGATGAAAGGGGAATGTCCAAAATAATAATGCAAAACAAAAAAAATCGAAAAACAATTTTTTCAAAGGTAGAAGACCCCTTAAATGGAGATCGATAAAATAAAATGGATGTAGAATTTACAATGCCTTTTCCAATCAGAACCAATATTTTCTAAAACATTAATTTCTTATTTTGGCGATACAAACCAAGTTTAAAAGGAATCCGATTATAAATAGAGCCTTTTTTCCCTCTTTTGGATAGAATTTTCTAAATTTTTACCTGCCTTAACAAAGGTCTATGTAAATTTTAAGATCTCTGACGTAAATCTTTGACGTTCAAGTTGAAGCTTGTAACACGCAAACGACAGGCAAAATGGCAGCCCACCTCACACCCAACCGACCGAGGGATGCATTTCTTATACATACTGGCCTGAGTTAAGAGTTAATTTTAAAAAAAAATGTAACAAAATGTTTCCATACTTTTTTTTTCTTAAATATTAAATTTCCCTGCATTGCTTCTCTAAACTTTAAACACAGAGTGCTTACTCAAACCAATTTCAGAATTTTTTAAATCATTTCCTTTTTTTTCATTTTTGCTTACACAGAAAAACTCTAGTTATGGGGGGCAAAAAAAAAAACAACATGTAAATAACCCAACTGAGGATTAGCATAAGCGTGTCGTCGGCTTTGTTGGTGCAGAGCACATCGTGAAGTAGAAGAAGAAAAACAAAATTAAATTAATGAAGCATAACAAGGAATTTCACAACAGAAAAAAAAATAAAAATTTTTAAAACTTTTCTTTCATTGTTAAGCTTTTCCATTTGAGTTGCAATCAAATTTATCCCTTTTATGTTTCAGTTTTGGGCAAACTGTTGCTTCCAGACGCTAAGGAAAATTTATGGCTTATCAATTTTCTGCAAAAAAAAAGGTCAGTGTCTGCCATAGAGTTGCTTCAAGGGTCGAAAAGTGGCAAAATTCAATTAGCAGCTGTTCAGCCAGCTAATGAGCTTTGCTGCCCCTAGCAAAAGTTGCGCATACGCAACGTGGTATCGACTGTTAAATGATTTTCGAGCCCGAACCTTAAGGGTAAAGAATAAATAAATTTTAATTAAATTCCTGACGTTTATTCTCATAATTTTATCCTTTCCTTCCTCAATGTCAACCCCCCCCCAGCTGAAGTAAGTGTTGCTGCTATTTGTCCAGCAATCTGGAAAATTTGAGCAACAGAATCATTTCCTTTCTCTTTCATTCTCGCTGTGTGACAGATTGTTTGTCTTGCTAATTAAACTTGCGTAAAAGCAATGGCCATTGTACTTGTATCTGCCAGATACTTTGTGTAAATCAAAGCAGGTGAAAATAAGGAGTGGCAATTTGTTGCGCTTTAATAATGTTAATTGGCTACGGTTTCTTCGTTTCCGGGGAAAAAAGATGAGAACAACTTTAGGATGTAATAGATTTTTGTAACTAATTGGGATAATGAACAGGAAACGATGCTAAGAAAATGGATTAATTGAACTTTGTTAGATAATTTTTGGGTAATGAAAGAACAGATGTTTATAAGTTAATTCTGAGTGTCTGAATTTTCTATTGTGAAATTTATTTTATTTCTAAAACATACAAGTCGAAAAAGGATATTCAAGAAAGAAGCTTTTCCTAACTTACCGGAATAGTTAAACGAAACTAACCGTTTCCAATCAATATGCTAAGTTTTGAAAAATATCTTTCCGCATAACAAAAAATTTAAATAAAGTCGGACTTTTTGAACAAAGTAAATTTTAAAACATTTCAAACCCCTCCAACTGCAATTGCATACCCATTATCAGCATCTGCTCCTTAAGTAAGAGAGAGAGTTTGCTTTTAAGTGGGACGATCTGACATTTATTTTTGTTGCCGCCGCCGCCACCACCCACAAAAACCAGCAGCTGCCGCTCGCGCTGTGTTCCATAATGTTTGCAAAATTGTGCGGAGTAACAATAAAAAACGTCATGACAGACCAAGCCAGCTATAAATACTTACAGTCTTTTGCCTGCAATATCGAAGACACACAGTCAGGAAACAAATGTCAGACAATTGTCAATTCAAAAATTACGTATACGCAGTCATGGCTGCGGCTCATTGATAGTTTGGTTTTTTTTTATATTCACATTTCTTTCCTTTCGCTTCCGTCTCTTTTGAATTCAATTTAACTTGTGAGTGGTTTGCTTAAGTAAATACATGATAATATTATTAACTTTTGTCTGGCAGTTTTCAGCAAACGGTTCTGAAGGCAACGGGAATTGGCCTAGGAAATGTATTGTTCGATTTTCTGTGTGTTGTGGGTGAAATGGTGCATGTGTCAGTAATTGATTGGTTGCCATGTTAATGGCATAAAGGGGCGAAGGGTAATGTAGCGCACTGAGACTTAAACATAATGTTGTACATTTGGGATTGAAATTGTATGTCAATTAGCAGAAATTGATGGAAAATTATTTAAATCAAATTTAGAGCAGGTGGAAATATATGTTTCACTTTTGCACATAATTTCATAAAGTTTCATGCAATGGGATATTAAATAAATTTTTCGTTACACGTGCCGGACTCAACTTCACCTGACTGTAGCTTGCGATGATAAATTTAAGATAAATAAGATAAATTTTGCGATTATTAAGTTATGATAAATCCAATAAGCGTAGTCTATGCTCATATGCACAGCAAGTGGGAAACGATCATTCCAATACATGTGTCCTATATATGTGGATTGGCTTTTACGTCATTGGCCCAAGCTCAGAAAAAAACCAAGAGGCGGAATTCTCTAAAAGTAGTACGATCGGTATAGAATTCATATCGTTTTGTTTTAAAAGTACACTTTAAGTATTTTTGTTCTTGAGCGTACTTGGATTAAGTTCGAATCATTCTTAAAAAAACCGCTAATTTTATTTCAAAAAGGAAGAACAGGATTCCTCTAACGAATTGTAATTTTATGAAAAATCTTCGAGCATTAAGCAAACCAGAAATGGCATGCGCTCTTAACGTGTTAATTCGGAAATTCAATGCGCTAAATGCTTACAAGACCTTTGTTTCGGCAATCCTCTGGAAGCATAAGGGCACCATTTGAGATTTTTCGTTGCAAAAATCATAACTTTTGAACGAGATAATCAAATAATTTGATTTCCATATGATACGTACGTTGCTATATATATTTCTGACATAATAATGAAAACGCGAATATTTATGATCTAAAAGAAAGATTTATACACTTTTGCATGCGCTCAAACCAATTGTCGAAGCACTTTTCCCACCCGATTGAAACACCACCAAAACATGGTTTTTGAACTCTTCAACAGAATCTTCTGGCGACGAAAATCGTTGACCACGCATTTTTCCTTTGATGTGGGAATAAAAAAGAAGTCATTGGGGTGCCAAGTCAGAGCTGTACGGCGGATGACCCATTTCGACGTTTTGGGCTGTCTAAAAGGCGCTGGTGTGAGGCTGATGTGTGAGCTCTTTCTTGTTCTTGTTTTTCGAATTTCTCCGAAGACTTCAGGCAAACAAATTGTGGTGTACCACTGCAGAATTGACCGTCCTACGTTGCTCAAGCGGAACAGTCGCCACATGACCAGTTTTACCGAAGAAACAGGCGACCATTTGCTTCGAAGTGCTTCTTCCACGAACGACTTTCGTTGGATTTGGCTCGTCTTCGAAGACCCACACGGTCGATTGCTGTTTTGTTTCGGGCTCATAAGCATAGATCACATTATTAGTCACCTGTGACGATCTTATAAATCGTCTTTGAAACATCAGCGATTATATTTTTTTAAAAATTTCTTTGCACCAATCCACACGAGCTTTTTTGAGCGATTGTCAAATTGTGCAGGATCCAACGAGAACAAAACTTTTTACGCCCAGGTGTTCATGCAATATCGAATGTATGCTGGTGGAAGAAATGTCCAGGGATGCCTCTATCTCACGGTATGTCATATGACGATCTTGCATTATCAGTTCACGCACGGCATCAATGTTTTTTGGCACAACGACTGTTTTTGGACGACCTTCACGACCTTCGTCTTCGAGCGAGCGTCGCCCGCGATTGAATTCATTAAACCAATTTTTCACAGTGCTATAGGATGGTGCTTTATCGCCATACAAAGATTTAAGTTCAATGAAGAAAGTTGGAAAAATTGTACTGAATTAATTCCATATTTTCCATCTTCCCTTTTAAAAACAACCCACAAATGAACGTTGGTGTTACAAAAAACCGTTTTAAATATCTCGTAGTGAATCTAATAATTTAGACACACAGAAACAAATTTTTCGGTTGAAAATCGGACTTTGAGAGCAATAAGAATTTACTTTATTAGGCAAGCCGCCATTAAAGCGCTTGGTTCGATATCACCCAACCCGGTATCGGTAAATGAAAGTCGCAAATCTCTTCAAGAAAGGATTCTTTCAGATACCTCATTTGTGTCTTAGGGCACAGGAACACAAAGGCCAATTGCAAAGCAGACCACCACCAACCTTCTTCCCGGTAAGCAGACAGTCGGTATGCCCATGGCATCGTACACGCTCATTACACGAGACATATCCGAACAAACAGCTCATCCACATTGACAATTAGTCACTTCATACAGAATTACACAACTGACCTGGTCAATTTGCAACGAAAAGCGCTCATGCAGGCCCTATGCAGGCTCAGCAGTTCATATTGCGCTGCAGTGGTTATGGCTTTAACAGGACACTGTCTGGTGGGAATCTATGCCACCACTTCTCCAGCAGCTGCAGATACGAGTCTGTCTTACACATCTTCTGTTCGTAGTTAGCCCCGAGCCTGAGACGACATAGTAAAAACTTCCCTCCAACTCCGAGCTTCATCAGGGCATCCGAATGGACCTAGACTTGAAACCGTTTCAGTCTCTGAAAACTTGTTTTTGACGATGAAGGATTTGAAGATATGGCAACTTATTTCATTTGCAGAATTTCTGTGTACATATTGTAGAAAAAAAGCTTTAGAAAGTCGCCTTTTTGAAAAATATCGTAAACTATCTAAGCCAAGTTAATTTATTCGAGCAAAAAATTTAGATAAATGTTTCTGGCAGAGACAGATTTTTGTCATTAAAAGCAAGAATATTGCTGAGTTTTTTGTTTAATTTTGCAGCGCATTTTTTAGTTCTAAAAGGGCGTGGCTATAATTAGGCTCCAAGCTAAATTATTAATAAAGTTGCTTCTGTATATTTCTATCCTATGCTCTTGAGCTTATATGACAGAAAATATAAAGCTGAATTGTTATTTAAACACAAACTATTATTTTTCACCGCATTAACGCAAACCCGTATCTATTTATAAATATATATATGGTAGATTTTTGGTACTATCTACCTTGTCAATTTAAATTAAATGAAAATAAATGCCACTAAAAATTGTCTAATTTACAAATTTGGTCATATAAAATGCACATAAAGTTAAGCAAATAAATTGCATCAAGCATATAAATGTGGCTTGCCTTTTTGGGTTCTAAATTAAATAAAAACAAGTTGAATGAAATTAAATGAAATTTTAAAAATCATCAAATTCAATTCCTTTCCGAAACTGTATACCCTTTGGTCTGTCTCAGAGAGTTATTACTCGACACTTTAACCATAAACTTGCCACTTCATGAGCACACAACGCCTCATTACTCATGCCAAATCTGCTGGCACTTTCGCACCTTCCCTAATGCAAATGCAAATACATAGTTAAAATCGCTCTCAACGGTCAAGATGTCAACTCTTTGGCTGCGGCTTATGCAACAGCTCAAATTAGCCATGCAATTTGTACTTAACAATTTACAACGTGACGAAGGGGCAGCTACAACTGCTTCTTGGCTACTTTTGCGCAGAGGCGTTTCGAGTCCGAAATAATAAAATGGCCAAGGACTTAAACCGAGACGAAGACGACGACAAGCGACAAGTTTATCACTTGTTAAGCCAAAGTTGCAGGCCGGGCACAGATGCTTTGCAAGCGTCCAAAAGGAGCAGCATGCCCAGAGACAGACAAAAAAAAAAAGACCATGACGATGGCAGCGACGAGTGGCAGGCGCAGATGGGTGCGGCAGATAAGGAACTATGTACATAAGTAGTAGGTACCCAAAATAGATAGGTCGAAGTCTAAGCTGAAGTCTGTGGCAATCTGCATGCGAGGAGAGTACCATTTTGGGGTTAAGATGGATGTCAAAGTAGCGAGAGAGAGCGAGAAGGGAGTGAGACTGTGGATGTCTTCCAAGAAAGGTTTTTGTTAGGCAACCAAAACTTCTGTTATTTAGGCATACATTTATAGAAGCGGCGAAGTTCAGACAAAAGTCTATATGGCATTTTGAAAAAGGATTCTTACCTTTTTTTTATTACTAAGCTACACATCATGCCCGACCGTAGAGCACTTTTCCTTTGAATAATAACTTATGCATTACATTGCACTAATAAAACATTTTTCCCGCTTTTTTTTACTTTTCACTGATTTTCCTTGCAAATTGCGAAAGTTTAATTTTCCTGTTATTATTTTTTATTTTAATTAGGTTTAAGGTAAGTTTTTATAAAAAAAAAATGGTCCAGGGTTTGTGCGTATATGTGTTAATGGTAAATCGTGGTTCATTCTTTGCCATCGTAGTGACAATTATTTTTAGACTTTTGTAATCCGGCAGCATTCAGTCTAAAATTTGTTTTATTTGTTAATATAATGTGTGTTCTTTGTGAAATGCTTAGAATTGTCTGCCACAAACTGCCACTGTCTGCCAACGATAGTATATATTTCAGGCACTATGTCGGCTTGCAAATATTACTATTTTTTGGTAGACACTCCGAAAATTTCACAGCTTACAAATTTTGGACAGTTGAGGCGTATGTTTTAGCAAATGTCATTGATAAAACAATAAATGCATTATAAGAAATTAATAATTATTATTAAACAATTTGAACAGCAAATTGTTTGAAAAACGGAGGTTTACTGAAAGTTTTGAAAAAAATACAAAGTATGACAAAAAAAAAGGCAATTTATATGAGTTTTGTTGGCCCACTATTTACGATTGGACTCGGTGTTTTGAGTGCATCACACCCATAGTTTATCGCCTTCCAATCAAAAATTGCTAGATTCGCGGCACTGACAAGGACATCGGCCATAAATTAAAAAGAGGTCCAAAACGGGCTTAGGTTCGAAATGGAGTTAGAGGTGGATGTTCCAATGTCTGGTTCCGGGAATACAAATAATGACAAACCCAACAAACGTTTCTTTAAAAACTCTCAGATGTCTTCCCAAATAACAAGCTTAAATAAAGCGTAATGCTACGTGCTATAGCTTCTGGGCGTGAAGTGAGTACGGATGCGGTTTGTGAAGAAGTACCATTCCTTTTAAATGCCTTCTTCGCTTTACAAAATCTTAGTTCATATAGCTAATATAATGTATACTGGGTCTGTTACCAATGGGAATGGGAAAAAATTACGATTTTCGACAGAATCACGGGAAAACACTTTGCAGGATTTGAAGAACGCTTGCTTATACTTATCCGAACCATTGATCAGTTCTCTGTTTAAAGCTGGGACCGAAAATAACAGTTATGGAAGTGAAAAAAATTACTACGCAATATGGATCCCCTGATAAAATGGAGAACATGAATTTTCCTACTTTTGAATGGCGACTCCTTTTATCACAAACAAATTTTGAAATTGTTAAATTATAATTTTTAAATAAAAATTTTGTTTTAACAGTTAAATGGTAATTTTTATATAAAAATTTTTCAATAACAGTTAAAACAAATTTTTATTATAAAAATTTTAATTCATTTTTATTTTGTAATTTTTATAATAAAAATTACTTTTTTAATTGTTATGCAAAAATTTTAATTATAAAAATTTTTATAAAAATTACTAATCTAGTATGTTTGATTAAATCTTGTATCCTTCTATCAAAAACATTCTAATATTTACTAACGCCTACTAGATAAGTAATTTTTATAAACAATTTTATAATAAAAATTTTTCATAACATTTAATAAGTAATTTTTATTATAAAAATTAATTTAAATTTGTATAATAAAAATTAGTTTTAAATGTTATTCAAAAATTTTTATATAAAAATTACCATTTAACTGATAAAACAAAATTTGTATTTAAAAATCATAGACTAACGATTATTTTTAAATTTTTATTTAGAAATTAGAAAATAATTGTTATTTCAAAATTTTTATCCTAAAAGTTATAACAGTTACGGTCCCTAGTTTAAAGTCCTTTCCGATTTTAAAAAAGAACATTAATTTAAATGTAGATGCAAAAAGGCTTCTTCTAAATGTGGTTCTGAGTGTAATTCAGACTCTGAATATTTCATTTTTTTTTATATTATTATTATTTGAAATATTATTTTTATAAATTTAATTTTCTTTAAGCAATAAAAAAATTTAATTCCAATTTATTTCAATTAAAAAAAACCATATATGGGATATTCCATATAAACTCAGATACCAAAATTTTTTTGTCTCCAAAAAATTGTTAATCTTTATCATTTAGAAGGACTATATATGGATAAGAATACCTTAAAATGGGTTTCCCCCACCGACTATAGTTCTCAAGATAATGCGAAAAAGAACAAAAAATTTAAAAAAAAAATCATTACTTTTGAACAGAACATCGGACTAAAACGATCCAAAGATAAATTTTTGTAATTTTCACGTAAATTTTTCGAAAAAAAATATGGGACAACTCTAAGAGTTAAAAGAGTTAAAATCCAATTTTATTCTTTTTCTTGGAAAGGGCCAAACGATATTTGATTCGAATATTTTTTTTTTCAGATTCAGAATATATGTATGTAACTAAAAAAAGTTGTTTCAAGATGGAAGACAGCGCGAGTCCACGGGAAAAATTTTTTTTTGTTTTAAACGTTGCGTTTTCGCTGTTTTTTTTTCAATCAAGTTCTCATGCGCTTTTCGGAAAAAACAATTTGGGGTACAGTGCTGCCAAAGAAAACAAATAAAAGCGCGTGGTTTTTTCATCTTTTAAAAAATATACAATAATATGGAATAACCCATATTTTACATTTTTTTATGTAGTTATTAAATATTCCTTTATTATATAACATTCAAACAAAAAAACAGCTATCCGAAATCTTTATAATTTAAGCAGTTATTAGTTTTCTTCGGCTATATAAGCCATTTCGCCTACTGAGCCTCCGAGACTACATCTCTTTGCAAGTTTTCATTCAAACCGATCTTTCCAATAAGAGATTTGTGCGATTTAGTTTAAATTTCAATATATTTTAGCCACGGTATTAGCAAAATTTAACCTCACGCTCTTTTCCAATATTTATAATGTAAGATATATACAACATTTGTGCCTACTCTTGCCGGGGTTTTCACCAAATGGTATTCTATTCGTGTAATTATTATTTTGGTTGTCAATGAATCAGTTTGAATCCAGTGTATTATGTATGCATTATTTATTTCACAGTCATAAATTGAAATACAAATATTTTTTTAAATCGCTCTTGATTAACGGCTATTCAGTTATTTGACCAAACGAAAGAAAAATTCAGTTTTTTATAAAAACGTTTTTTTTTTAACAAAAACTTAATTTTTTTCAATGAATTGCTTTTTTGTCAATAAACTGCTGTACTCAAAAATCTACTTTATGTATTTGTATAAGTTTTTAATATAGAATTTATTTTAGTTCTTTCCGTAGGTACCCTTACATATTATGTCATATCTCGAGTTAAAAACTTTAGATGGAGTCAAGCAATGAATAAAATTAAAGGGTATAAAAATTCCAAAGAAAGAAAATTTTCCAATCGATTTAGTAGTTTAAATGCTGCAAGCAAAAATATTAGAAAAAAATCTTTTTATACCCATTACTTGTAGAGTAAAAAGGGTATACTTATTTCGTGTATGTAACAGACAGAAGGAAGCATTTACGACCCCATTAAGTAAATATATTATTGATCAGCATCCATAGCCTTTTCTGAGCTAGAGCTTTCATTTTTTCAGTATAGACTTGCAATTGTCTGGAAGCAGATAAAGTCTGTTTTAATTTTTTGAACGCCCCCGCAATATAAAAACATCACATCTCCCATAATTCTGAAGTCAGATTGTTCGGAGCTTCTAGATAATTATTTTAATCATAATTATTTATCGATATCGAAGTCGAGCAAATGCTTGTAGCATTCAAACTACCAAACCGATTGTAAATTAATCTAGTACGCGAATATTGGAAATTTCTTAACCTTTCAATTTGTACCTTTGTTGACTCCATATAATGAATCTTGCATCTCAGCTTTTTAATTTTCTACTACGGTCTGTTTGGTGTTCCCAGTTAAATAAGAAGCATCAAGGTATCAGATAGAATTCTAGTTAATTGCCTTATTTTAGATGCAAAATAGACGAAATTTTCGGGTTTTGTGTTTAAATAAAAAAGATTTTTCCCACCTGCCATCAATTTAATCTCTAGTCTCTCCCTATCTAACTCTTCTCCTTAGAAGCGTCATTTTTCAGTCAACTCTGTCCACTTATGGCTGCAAGTGGGGTCATGGCAAGGATTAAATAAGATATCGGCTTACAAAGTCAGAACTTTTTTTTAAAAATGACTCAAGAAGGAAAACTTTTTCTTGGAAAAAAAAAGTCTGTCAAATCTGAACAAAATCTTTTTCATTTATAAAAAACAATATAAAATAAACTAGCCAAATGAAGTTAATAAATTAGAATAAATGAAAGTAATAAATAAAAATAAATTGAATTTAAATCAGTATTTGCATACAAAATAAATTTGTATATTCTGGAAGTTGCTTCTAATTAACACATAATTTAGGTTCCTTACATTTTGTTAAATATTTCTGATTATTTCCCAGTTTCAAGGAGATTTAACAATGTCGAAAATTTTCATTATTATTCTATGTTCATAATAAACAAATTTTCAAATTAACACAATTAGCACATCCATCTAATGCATGCAATGTGAAAATTCTCACACTTCAATTGTCCAATTTTCCAAGTGAAATTGACCCACATTAAAGTTCACACCTAGAAAACCCTTATCACTTGGCCAACATATCAAATGGGGGAAATTTTACTCACTTGATTTTCTATTTGTAAATCATCATTCCATTAGCATGCAACTCGAGTGCAGCTTAAACACTTCAAGTCGATGTCCACACGATCTGTTGCCAGTTTTAATTTGTTGTAACTGTTGTGTAGGTTCTACTTGAAACAATTTCACACACTTCACCTTATATTTTCACTTCACTTTAAACGAAATATTTCTAAATATTTCTGCAAAATTATTTTGCCCACATTTATGACATTATAAATCATTGGAATAATATGGATAGGTGGTTAAGGTTTTACCGCAAACAAAACATTTTTGTTGTTTTTTTATAATCAATTTACACAATTTACAATTTTGTTTAATGGAGCGCAATGAGGTTTTGTTTTTGTTTTTATTTCAATTTTTTTTTTTTGTGGTTTGAGCCAGCTAATTGCCTGAAGCAGTAAGGCAGCCAACGCTGTCAGCTGTTAAGCAGTAGCAGTTACTATTTTGTATGAAGCCACAGAGCGACCGTATGGGACAACCGCATGAGATGAAACTCGTTTGTCGACTGAATTCAAACTTTTGGGGCGTAAGCTTGGCGCATGAGGCAAGTTTGAAGCGAACATGTTGGCTGAACCGGACAGCCAGCTGCATGCTGTGTGGGTGGGCAAGCTGTTGCTGTACACTGAACCAAAAAAAATGTTATGGTAACTAATTGTGCTGTTCAAATTTATATTTGTAATAAAGCGATTTATATTAAGGGAAATTAGTACAAGCGAATTATTACAATACTTGAATAAAAGAATATAATATGTACAGACCTTCATTTACGTTTTTATTCATCAAATTGTGGCATTACTATTTAAAATATTATAATGGAGCCGTAGTAAAAAATATACTAAAAAAAGACACGTTAATATAATGCTAATAAAAACGGTTCGGTCAAATGGTCAAATTAATCAAAATTTCTAACATTATGAAGCATTTTCCAAAAAAGATTCGTGTTAAATTAACATTACCATTACAATTCCTTTTTTTTTGGTACTTACAAATTTAATTATCATTACAATTAAATTTTTTTCGTAAATAAAAATTTTATTACCAATAACAAAATTTCATTAGTTGTTTCCAAACATTAAATATTTTGTAAATCAAAAATAATTGTAGTAATATGAAAAACGAAAATGAAATTGCCAATAAATTAAAAAAAAACGAGACGGCAAAGCTAACCTCGACTGTGCCGAAGTTTTAATACACTTGAAAAACTTTACTCCAACTGATTTAACCGGTAAAATATATATAGGATATAGATATCAGAAATTTAAAATTTTTTAATCATTGATAATAAAAATAAAAAAAAAAACGTTTCTTAGTAAAACACATTTTCCGACCGATCAGTCCTATTGCAGCTATATGATATAGTCATCCGATTTTAATAAATTTTTTTAAAATTATGTGAAAGCATATAAAACTAATATATACCAAGATTGAAGACGCTACGATAGAAAACAAAAAAGTTTTTCTCACTAGAAGTAGTTTTTTGAACCACCGTTTCTATGGGAGCTATATAATATAGTTATCCGATTTTGATAAATATTTTCAAAATTATATGAACGCATATAAAACTAACATTTACCAAGATAAGTGACGCTACGATAGAAAACAAACAATTTTTTCTCACTAGAACTAGTTTTTTGACCGACCGTTTCTATGGCAGCTATATGCTATAGTGATCCGATTGTGATCAATTTTTCTAGTATTATGTGAAAGCATATAAAACTAACATATACCAAGATAAGTGACGCTACGATGGAAAACAAAAAAGTTTTTCTCACTAAAACTTATTTTCCGACCGATCGCTATTCGATATAGACATCCGATCCGGCCGGTTCCGACATATTAGTTGCGTGCAGTAAAAACAATACTCTGTGCAAAATTTCAGCTCGATAGCTTTAAAACTGAGGGACTAGTTCGCGTAGAAACAGACAGACAAACGGACAGACGGACAGACAGACGGACAGACGGACGGACGGACAGACGGAATTGAACTCAACTCCTGATAAAGAATATATATAGTTTATGTGGTCGCAAATGAATATTTCTATGCGTTACAAACTTCTGGGCAAAATTAATATACACTTTTCAAGTGTATAATAAAATTTTTAAATACCCAAAAAATCGTAATTTTAATTGTAATTAAATTTGTAAGTACCAAAAAAATCGTTATTGTTATAATAACTTTTCTTTAGTTTCTTTAGTTTTAGTTCAACAATGCCACATGCCATGTTCAATGTTTGGCAGGACCACAATTTGGATAAAACGGCAATATCCAATTGGAATTTTGAACGTCGAAAAAAAAGTACAATAACGAAGAAATGAAGAAAATCAACTCTTAACCCGCTATATCTAAGCAAATCAAACGATGTGTGGTCCCATATAGGCGGGGTCGGGTTTTTTTTTGCCAGTATTATAAAAACTACCAATTTAAAAATATCGCCTTTAGCCCATTGTTCACCTGTCCTTTAAACAGTTTATTATTATTTATAATAATCTAAGCCTCACAGCCCACTGCAATTAATGTTTCGAATTTTCTGTTATCTTATTGTATTATTTCAACAACCAAAACAGTTTTCAGCCTGTAACTGAATATTTTTAATGGATTGGCTTTGTCAAAAGATTTTTTCTGCAAAATAAAAAAAATTTCTCACTTCTTCTAAGAGCTTTCTAATAAAAAATTATGATTTTTGCTCTTCCAAGTATGCTATGTTTTACAATTAAGAAAAATATTTATTTTTGAGTAGCCTTTATTCTAATTATTTTTGTATACCTTTAACTGGTCCAACAATCTGTGTAAATGCACAATGTGGATTATGCATGATACTGCCATAATTGACTAAAAATTATCTCGTTCAAATAAATAATTCATAAAACAAATCAAGTTTGCATACTTTGAGGCGCAAAACTCCTGATTTTTTTAATAGCATAAGCGTTGTAACAGTCAAAAAGATATATAATAAAAGAAAGAAAGTAAATTCGCCTACTTGTTAGTCCTTCACACTTTCTACATTAATTTTGCATTAAAAAATTCATGATTTTTTTCATATCCTCGGAAAAAGAGCTTAACAGACAACAGAAAGCTGGTTTTGTATAGAATGCTCCCCTAAATGGAGCATAGAGCAAAAGTATTAATGATAATCTTCAATTAATAGTAACTGCTTATGACAAATGCTGCTGTTATGGCTTGAAAGCATTTAGGGATTCAGCACAGAATTAATAAAATAAGTCCTAAAGACGATTTCGTACCATGCTCAAACCATTCCTTAAACTTGGCTTGTTTGCACAACGCATGTACATGTTCTTAATTTTTTGCCTTGTCCACGCATCGCTGGAATATTTTGGTGTCAACTACGGGAAAAAGTTAAAATGGTACAAGATACACGGAAGAGCGCAAGAGCTGAGGCCTTTATTATGACTCGAATGCCTTAGACGGGAAAGTTAACTGAAATAGATGAAAGTTTAAGCACTCGAACAGAGGCTGTAACTTTGGTAGTTGCTATGACAATTTTCCTTCCGTTGATTCTTAGACCTTTGGCAATGGCGCTCTAAGCTCTGGTCTGATGGCGCCCTAAGCTCTAAGGTCTGAAGACCTTGGCTTATCCATGGAAACCCTTAGGAGAAGAATAAATAAACATGTTTTTATGACGAAAACAATTCAAATCGATGAACGAATTCATCTATGAAATTAGATAATTACACATTTAATTCACATAATTTTGATTTAAAAAACACACGAAATTCAAAAAAAAATTAAAAGTGGTTGATTTTCTTCTATAATCGAAGGAGTACATCAATAAGACGTTATTGTGAGAAATATCCATCTGAGCAAGCCTGTCTTCGGGAGGGATTCCTTACAAAACTCTGCAACAGTTCTCTGTTAAGATGCTGTTAAAAAAAGGCGACATTACAGAGTCTTCGGCTGATGGAAGGTTTTACAAGGAAAAACTTAAAAATGAAAGTTTATTACTTAGCCGTTTTTACCATAGATTTCAGTGTTTTTTTCGAATTTCGAAAATGCACATATTTTTAAAGTATTGAGCTACATATCTCAAAAACAATTAACTTTAAGTATAATTTGTCTGATTTGTAGGCCTATTTATTGGCAGTTATTTTCTATATTAAATTGTTAAAACGGTGTCAGCAATGGCCAAATATGTAAATATTTCGAAAAAATCAATTTTTTCTCTCAAAAAACGAGCAAAAATTTGTTTTCCTCAAATCTGTAAATGGTTAAAAAAAAAATCAACAAATTGTTTTTTTCTTTTACACTTACGAATTTAACTTTTTCGAAGAAAATATGGTATTGATGGCGAAAATCTATAGATAAATAGCCAATATGTGAGCAATTGAGAAAACGTAAGAAGAGTGAAATTTGACTATTTTACATGTTTATTAGAAAAATGCTATCTTTTGCTTCGTTTTTTGCTCAATGTAAAAGTTTAAAAAGAAGCCAGATTACAGAAAAAAATCAAGAGCAAAGCCGAAGGCGAAGAAAAAGTCTAAATATTTTTTAATAAACACATAAAACACTGAAATTTGACTGTTAGTACTTGTACTCAACTGCTAACTACTTCTTTATTTATCCATAGAAATTCTTCATCAATACCTTAATCTCTTCGTAAAATTGATATTTACAAGATTAAATAAAAAAAAAAAAAAATTATTTTTGATACATCCTTTTACAGATTTTAGGAAAAATACTTTGCACGTTTTAGAGAAAAAATATTTTTTTTTTTCGAAATGTTTTTGCTTGTAGCTCTCAAACTATTAATCCTATTAAAAAAATAGTTTATTAGAAATTGCATACTCTTTAAACTTATACCTTGCTTGTCTCTATATAAAATTTCTTACTCGAGATATGGCCTAAAATGTTAGTGTACTTACCGAAACAAACTAAAGAAAAAAAACTAACTCAAGAACGTATTCATACAAAAACTTAATAATTTCATTTCATATTATATTTCATTTATAATATTTTTAAATTTTTCTGAATCATGACTTTGTAACAAAAACATCATATCGGAATAAAACAAATCGCCAACAAACAAATATAAATATACTGAAATTTGGTCAGGACAACCCCAGTTTGGGTTTAGTTTAGCCTAAATAAACTCAACAAATGCAATGTACCAAAAATATAGGTATACAAATTTTTAACTAACTATTTTGTTACCTAAAATTGTATTGCCGTTTACGATAATGAAAAAGATACCATCTTTAGTTGTTAAATGCGGAAAATTTATCATTTTTTAGCAACTATATTTTTGTTGTTGTATTTGGTATTTATTGAATTATTAAGTCTGCGTCGCACAATAAATATTTTACGCTGTCAATCAAAAATTGCAATTCGAAAACTATTCAGTTGTATTTTTCGCGTGTATGTTGCATGTTCCCCCAATATTAATTGCAACATTTACCTCGCTGAAGTCTGTCGCCCACACTGACCGGACAAATAAAGCAAAAGTTGCTGCAATAACTGACGCTGAAGTTGAAGCTACCGGCTATGAACCAAGAAGAACGCCTACCTAGAAAACAAAACAAAAGAAAAAAATTGAATTGCGTCCAGTTAGACAGGCACTCACCTTGTTAGAGCCCTAGCACACCGGGACCTGCTCCAGTCATTCGGTCTTTCAGCTCAGGCCTCACCGAAAGCGTTTTGCATTTTATTTACATTCGAGTTGTGCAGTTGGAAAAGGCGCATGATTAAGCAATAAATTCACACCGAAACTAAAGAAAAAAAAATCTGCATCTCCTTGTGGGTGTTTGCATTCGGTCGTGGCTAACGGTGTCTCTTTTTTTTTTGTATTTTCTATTTGTATTTACAATTGATTTGCATTTTGAGTAATGTGGTTTCCTTCACTGAAAAGCGGAAGCCGTAAGAAATAGTGCGACAAGCTAAAAAAAAAAAGTGAAGGGGGAACAAATATTATGATTAATATGGTTTAGATGGGGTCATTGAACCCATGCGCCGCTGGATTTGACAAGTAAATTAAAGTGAGTGCGACAACAGGTGGCTTTTTCGAAGAGGAAACATGTTGACATTTGGACCCTTGCAAAGAACTTAAAGGATGAGTAAGGGAAACTATTAAAATCTCTGACGCAACAAGAATATAAGAGTTAGATAAGTGAATCATTTTTGCTTAAACATTTGACTTGCAACTTTGTTGCAGTAACATTTATGCAGAGTTCAGCGGTATTTACTTTTGACTGAAAGCATATTTTTCTTTTAATTTATACAAACTCAACCTGAAGCCCCATATATTACTTTGCTTTCGCCTTACTTAGTATTTACATTCTAAATGACTTCATATTGCCAAGTCAAAACAGATTAAATCTCTATTGGTTTTTCAACTTGGCGAACCCGAACCCGACCCTGACCCCAAGGCAAACTTACTTTGGCTATGCCGTTGTTGACGACGATGGAGAATGCGACGCATTGTTTCCACTGATGATCGTTGCCAAGTCCAAGTCGGTGATGATGACTTAATCGGTGATCGGAGTTTTACATTGGTGGGCGTTAAAATGATTTATTATGCCGATTGGACACGCACTATTAAAATAAACTGACTAAATAAAACAAAAAAAACAGAAACAATAAGTAAAGAAGAAAGAAAATTTATTTGGAAAAAAAAACCTATGAAGTTTGCATACGCTTACCAAAATATTTTGGTTTCATTTTTTAAAAGAAAAGCATTGGAATATTTAAGAAACTATAATTTTCTTTTTTAATTGAGAAATTAATCAGGATTGTTTTTGTTTCAGATTATGCTATTATGGTGAAAATGACGCAACGATCATTCAAATTACGACGCTTTTTTATATTCAGTGGATTAGAGTAGCAGTGGGATCACAGTGGATCCATCACACTCAAAACCAAGCTAAAATAAATTTCGTGTGTTGTTGAACTAAGCTAATTTCGATCCGAAATCAAGCTCATTCGAGGTGAAGACGGGATAAAAACAAGAATTCCAGGATTGCTTAATTCCTACTTAAGTCAATCCATTCGAACTTGGTTTGAATCAATCCGAAATTTACGTAATTCTGAAATCGATTCGGATGTGGAACTTTTATTCACTTGCAAAGTGTATATTAATTTTGCCAAAAAGTTTGCAATATGTGGCCCAATATTCATTTTGGACCTCATAAACTTATTGCACGCTGCTAATATGTCGAAACCGCCCGGATTCAATGACTATTTCTTATAGCTGCCATAGAAGGAAAATGGAAAAATGGGTTTCAGTTGGAACAACTTTTTGCTTTCAATATAAGCGGTCCTAAACTGTGCAATCATGCAAAATATATATTTCAAAACTGTTTTGCAAAATTTGGTCAATGTCGGGTGACTGTCCTATGGGTTCAATAGGACCGTTCTTTCAGAAAATAGGTTTTAGTAGAAAAAACTTTATTGTTTTTAATTTTAGCGTTCTTTAACTCAGCAATTATGAATAATATATAGCTCAGCCTGAAGGACTCCGTTGCTTTGGGTCTAAAAACCCCTTTGTAACATAGAATTTATTTTTAAGTTTCAATTATAAAAATTTAATAAATATCAGACCCGATTGGTAAGAAAATGGGACTTTGGGAGTACATTTTTTCGATAGAGATGCCACACTACCATCTCTATCGAAAAAATTTAGAAATATATAATCAGATTCTTAAAAATTTTAAACTTACTAAAATTGTGCGAGATATGCAAGTGTTTTAGAACTTCGGCAATATTTTTTCTGTGTAGGAAAGGCTGAAATAGGATTTATAAACTCTTTCTACTGAGCGGTGGACAGTGACATAGGAGCTGCTGAACGCTCTTTTTTTAATCTACCTAGTTAAGCTGTATTTTCAATTATCTTACGTAGTTCCCATATGAATTTACAATACCTAGAAGCGTCATCTCATACAAACAAATTTGTATATCGGGTCCTTATGGTGGAACCCGCATTTTACAACCAAACCCGCCAGCCACGAACCAACACAGAAAAATTACGAAATAGAATCAGAAAGATAACCCTCTTTTGAGTTGTCCCCCGGCTTAATGAAAAATTAAGACGAGATTCGAAAAACTTTGTATGAGATGTCACCTCTAGGTATTGTAAATTCTTTGGTAATAGTCAATCTGAGAAATTCAAAATTGTTTAATATAAGTGGGAAATCAAATCAAAACTCTCTTATGAGTGTCCCAAGAGTTTTTTGACGGCCAACTCTTACTTACCTGAGGTAAGTATCTCATATGGGACCTCAGATAAGCGCAAATACAGCTTTACTGCTTCTAAACTCAGAAAAAAAATCCGTTCTATATGTACTGAAACCCGTGTTTTTCGTTCTTAATAGTATAGAGAAAAAAAAGATTAAAATATCAAAATTCTGAGCGGGGAAAATATATAATAATATAAAATTAAAATATATACCGGCCAAATCCTAATATTTTTTTTATTAAAAAAATACCACTTTAATCTTAAACATGATATTTTTTCGAACAGGTCAATTTTAAGTGCATCTTATCGGTTTTCTTTTATATGAAAAATGTAATATTGAGTCCCAGATCATATCATTTTTTTTCTGTGTAGGTTAAGTCCGTTTTTTCTTACACTGAAAACGGCGGGCTTAAGTTAAGAACGCTTTTAAAACGTAAAAAATTTTATAGCATACCATTTAGTTTGTATTTGACAGACATTGAAGTCGGAAAATCTCGTGAATTATAACGTATTATAACATTTCAATAAGTTATTTCGTGTGCTTGTCAATCATTTATTTTTGCGTAGAATAACTAATTATAACTGAAACCAAGAAAAATCTTTAAAATACTATAAGGGCTCTGCATCATAAATTTTAAAAACAATAACTCAGTTAACCCATATGCAGTTCTTACTCCAGAAATCGTCAATAAGATACCATAAATTCTATAGGGCGTTAGAATTATAAATATGCCTGAGGGCGCTGCTTCCAGAGGCATTTCCACTGAGCGAGTACGTCACATTTTTCTACCACTATGACAATGCGTAAATCGTATGTAGTCCCCATGGCGAAAATTCACAAATTGAGCTACGAACTGCTTCCCCCCAGTATGCTACTATTTTCTGTTTCCAAAATCAAAAATGGCTCAGCAGTAAGAGGATAATTTGAATCGAATAAAGAGATGATCACTGAGTATTTTAAGGATCTTGAAAAAATCATTAATTTAAAATATAGCTAACTTTTTATAACTCCAATAAAAACAAAATTGCATAAGACCCCCTTTAATGGTTGTGTGCTTTCAAATCCTTGTCGGATACAGGGTGTATGAACGACTTTCTTTCAGTTAAGAAACACCTGAACTTGCTCCCTGATCAATAAAATATTTCTTGGTAATTCACATAGCCTACTTTTGCTCTTTTATTTAAAATGATATTTGCATGGAGCTTTTCCATATGTCAATTTAAATAGACTCCCTAAAAGTATGCTAAGTAATAAAAGTAGTTTTGTTAAGCTGATCAGTGATCAAGTGTCTTTGCTAAACGCGCCCATTAATTGCACTAGGCAACATGGTTCAGTTTATATAAGGAGTGGTAGTGATTCCAGATGATTTTCGTATGCTTAAAATGAATCTGATTGACCATCACGTCAGGATTTTTGGTAATTTGAGCCTTAAGTGGTCAAAATATCATTTTTTTTATCGTTTTTAGGCATGTTTTGCATTTTGCATAACAGATTTGAGGTTGGCGCACGAAAATCATTTAGAATTACCGCCACCCCTTCCATAAACTGAAAAACTTGAATTTAGTCTTCAAATACAAAAATTAAGATCATCTCAATTTGCAGATTTAATTGACATAATTTTTATAATTTTCCATTTGCACAATTCACAGCAAAATCATAATACTCCACGTAACACACAAACAGTTTAAAACGAAAACGCATAATGTCATGTTAAATGATGATGTGAAGGCAGCCAAAGCCCTAAAACCAGAGACGGCAACCGCGAATGGAAAAACCAGTTGACTGTGCGACGTTCTCACTCTTTGCCCTACTGCTTCAATTTCTCGCTCGGTTTGTCAAGCCGAGCTTGATTTGCTGAAGTGTTGGCTGAAGGTTGGTGCGTGGGTGGGCGACAAGGTGACAGCGGCGTTGTCGTCCTTGCCTGGGCGCCGGATGATATATCACAACCGTTTACAGTGGCTGCGGAGAGCAGGTGTGTGCGTTGTGCTTTTTAGCCGCTTTAACGCTGCATTGCCATCATCATCATCATCATTATTATCATCATTTTGAGTAAGAGTAAAGAACGTCAGGCATTTATTTATGCACTTGACTGGCGAAAGTGGCAAAGGGGGCAGCCTCTTAATGAGCATATCATATTTCACACATGTCTGCTTGTCACCATCCTCCCTTTTTCGACTTTGGAGTGCAAATTCAAAATTGTTTTCGAGTGCACTCGTCTTCTATTTACCCGCTATGCTTTGCTATGTGAAGCTGTTTGGGAAATTCTAAGCCCGTCAAATGGTTCCTTTTCAAAGTTAGTTAAAGTTTGGTACTGGGCTACTTCAAAGTCATTTAACCCTTTAATGCCTGATTATGATATTGTGCCCAAAAAAATTATTTTACAGTTAAGGCGTCCTTCCAGATGGCATAAAACTTTATTTCGGCACTATGCTTCATATGAATAGAAGCACTTTTGAAAACTTTGAAAGCTGAATGCTTTAAAAAAGCTGTCTTATTTAAGTTAAAAAAAATTGTTTTCAGTTGATTTCATTATACGTAGGTTGCTATATATATTTCTGGCCTAATAATGAAAACGCGAATATTTATGATCAAAAATGGTTTTATTGTTTTTCAAAGTATTCTCCAGCAAGATTTATTTACTTTTGGATGCGCTCAAACCAATTATCGAAGCACTTTTTAAACTCCGATTGAGACACCTCCAAAACATGGTTTTTGAACTCTTCAACATTATCTTCTGGCGACGAAAATCGTTGACCACGCATTTTTCCCTTGATGTACGGGAATAAAAAGAAGTCATTGGGTGCCAAGTCAGGGCTGTACGGTGGATGACCCATCAATTCGACGTTTTGGGCGGTCAAAAAGGCGCTGGTGTGAGCTGATGTGTGAGAGCTCGCATTGTCATGGTGCACAATGATCTGTCTTCTCTTGTTCGTTTTTCGAATTACTCCGTAGACTTCAGGCAAACAAATTGTGGTGTACCACTCAGAATTGACCGTCCTAAGTTGCTCAAGCGGAACAGTTGCCACATGACCCGTTTTACCGAAGAAACAGGCGACCATTTGCTTCGAAGTGCTTCTTCCACGAACGACTTTCGTTGGATTTGGCTCGTCTTCGAAGACCCACACGGTCGATTGCTGTTTTGTTTCGGGCTCATAAGCATAGATCCATGATACTGTGACGATCTTTTAAACGTCTTTTGAAACACCGCGATTATATTTTTTCAGAATTTCTTTGCACCAATCCACACGAGCCTTTTTTTGAGCGATTGAGTTCATTAAACCAATTTTTCACAGTGCTATAGGATGGTGCTTCATCGCCATTCAAAGATATAAGTTCATCGTTGCACTCTTGTCGTGATAATCCACGTCGAAAATTGTGAAAATGATTGCACGAAAATTTTCACGCGTTAATTCCATTTTTCTGCCGAGGTTAGTTTTTGATTAATCGTTAATCGGTATCAAACGTGGTCACACATGAAAGAGTTGTATGGAGCTTTTTATCGATAAAAGTCGAAACTTTTGAATGCTTTTTAAAAGCTTTCTTATTTAAGTAAAAAAAATTATTTTCAGTTCTTTTCTTTATAATTAAATTTATTAAAGAAATTTCTTAATTTTAATCAAATATAGACCTCAAATTTAGAAACATTATTTTTAATTTTAAAAATTTTTTGATCAAATTTAGGAAAATAATTTTAAATGATAAAGAAGATATTGTCCAAATTTTAGAAATATGTTTTCATTTTTTTAAAAACATTTTTTAAAATTTAAATTATTTTTTTTTCGTTTCTAAAAAACTTGTCCTCAATGCTAGGTATTAGCGGGTTAATATGCCACAAAAAAAAAGCAAACCTTTAGCCATAAAAATCAACTGGATAAAACATACATAAAGTTTAAGGTAGGGTAAAAACTTGGCAAACTTTTGAGCCAAGTAAGGGAAAATGTTGTCAGACAAGTGGAAAAGTTTGATGAGATTATTGAAAAGAATTTCCACATGTTGTCCATAAAGTAGGAAAATCAGATTTTAAGTTCAATTTTGGTTGTTTACATATCCATCAAAAGGCAAACTTGACGGCTCAATTAGCCCTAGCCAGAAATCTCATACCAATCAGGTGGGTTGGGGAGGGGTAAGGTGTGAAATTTCACATTGAAGTTTAATTGAAAACCTATCTTGACTCCATCACTCCCTGCTGCTGCTGCTGCTGCTGCAGCTGCTCTTTGTAAAGGAAATAAAGTCTTGGCTGGCGGTCGTTAACTATGATTTGCAAGCCGTGCGGCAGTCTAAGCCTGGTTACGTGCTGCTAGCCTGCTCCTGCTGAGCTGTAATGATAATTTCGCATGACGCGCGGTTCGTTCCCTTCTGCCGCTGCCGCTGCTGCTGTTGTGGTTAAAATTTTTATCGCCAAAACATGACGGGCAAATCAATTTTTATTATTTTATCGCCTCGCGTCTGGTATTAAGCAGCTTAAAAATCGACACGGTCGAGGCGCAAATCTCGCGAATCCCGCGAATCTATCTCATAACTAAGCGCACTGACAAGCAGGCAATCATCATCATCATCATCGCCATCATCCTGTGACCACATCATAAGGCACGTCAGAACAATAGAATCCAACCTCAACAATGCGCAAAATCATTATCAGTAATTATGCATTGTTCCCGCACTGACAATACAATGAATGCAACTAGGAATGGGAATGGGAATGGGTATGGGAATCCTTGTCTGGCTTTTTTTTGTGCTTTTTTATATTTCTTGTTTTTTGATTGATTTCGCTGATTGCCGCTGGCCTTGAGCTGCCCCCTTGTGCTATTAATAGATCTCTTCACCTAACACCCCGGAGTCCCCGAATGAAGATGTTGAATTTATGTTCTCTTGTGCAAACAAAATTTTGTACAATTAAATGGCTGCTAATGCGATTTGCACCACACCACAAGCTGGCGGTAGGCCTTATTTAGCGAGCAATTTCCAAATTAACTGATAAAACGCCGACGAGGAGCCACGCCATGCAGAGATTGGGTACCCCTCATAAATCACTCAGCCGTTGGCTCTCAGTGGTTTGTGTATTTGCTATGCAAACTGCAATTGGATTGACGCTAGGTTTGGGGTGTGCAAGAAGAAGGAATCCCCCATTCTGTATGAGGTCTGTCTGGTCTAGGCCAATGAAATGCTTAAGAATTAAAGAGTTCTAAGAGCAGGGGTTAACTGAAAAGTTATTTGAAAGTTTAATTAAAAACGATTTATTCGAAAAACAAATTTGAAGAGCAGTATGAATGTTCCATATTTTAACTCGCAGAAAATAGATATTATATATTTTTAAACATTTCCTAAAACTTCACCAAGTTACAAATTTTCCGCTAAATGCTAAAAAATTATTTTTATTTATTGCTAATTGTACACTAATACAACTTAATGTCCCCTCATTTACTACAGTTACAGATCTCCTAAATTATTGCGCATTCAAAAGTATTGGTTTAAAATATGGAAAAAATACCACTATTTCCCAATTTTTTTGATTACCAAGTTCACATTAAATTACAAAAAAAATTTATTGTTGGAGAACAAAAGCGTAAGCATTGAAAAACAAATATTTTTTTTTTATTTTTTGAAATTATAATAATAATTTTTAAAATAAATATTTTGTGAAAAAATTCCTACACTTTTTAGTTTTTAGACCAGAGCTGTCCAATAGAGTTGTACCGATTATTATAAACTAGTTCGACTGAACTACTCATTAAAATAAACGAATGAACAAGGTCTCAGTTTTTCAACAATAGCTCATTCTTTTTGAACTGAAATTCATAAAAGCGCTATAGCTTCTTGGCTCACCAAGTTGATCAAGAATTTGAATGAAAAGTGTTAAAAAAAATTAATTGGTTACAAAAAAATAAATTCGGTTAAAAAAATGAGCTGAGATCATTAAATGAGCTATAGTTCAAAATATGCTCTATAGGTAATAAAAAGAGCTGTAGTTAAAAAACTGAGCTATAGTTAGTTAAACGAGCTTTAGTTCATAAAAAAAGCTTTGGTTCATAAAAAGAGCTGTAGTTCAGTAAAAGAGCATTAGTTCATAAATAAAACTATAGTTCTAACACTATCTATGGTTTATAAGTGAATAATTCATTAAAAATGAACTTATTAACTAGGCTTCAAAACGAACTAGAATTTCCAACTCTAGTGCCCAACGTTTTATTTTTGTAATGTACAGCAAATGTTAAACTTGCTGAAAAATCTAAAAAAAAAAAATTATAAAAATAATTCAAAAAAGTAATGATGTTATTAGATTCCTAGGACCGTTAAAGTCGGTCATGTACATTACTTAATCTAAATTAGGGCTGCCACTCGGTTTTAAAACGAATTGATTTGAAATCGGAATTCCGAACCACAAAATAATTGAACCTAAGCCTGTTCCAACTCAAAATTTATAAAGTTGTAGTTTAATATAAATATGATTTAAAAAATAAACTCCGCAATGTTGGAGCTTACCAAAGTATTAAAACCGAGAGCGTAAGTTGAAGTCGGCCCCGCTCGACTTCGATATACCCGTTACTCAGGGTAAGGTTGCCCAAATTGTGGGAGATATGAGGACTTTTCAAATTGCCGGGCGGGAACTTTTCTATCGTTCATCTGATCGAAAAATGATGTATGGCGGATCGATAGGTAATGATGATTAGAATATATGTCTAGAAGGTTCGAACAATTTATTTTCAAAATTGTGGGAGATACGAGGTTTTTCCATATTGCGGGGGCGGGAGGGGGCGTGGCAAAAATTTGAAACAAACTTGATCTGCGTGCAGAAGATACAAGTCTACATTGAAAAAATGGTAGCTCTAGCTCTTATAGTTCCTGAGATCTAGGTGTTCATACAGACGGACGGACAGACAGACGGACAGACAGACAGACAGACAGACAGACGGACAGACGGACATGTCTAAATCGACTCGGCTATTGATGTTGATCAAGAATATATATACTTTATGGGGTCGGAGATGCTTCCTTCTGCCTGTTACATACATTTGCACGAACTTAGTATACCCTTTTTACTCTACGAGTAACGGGTATAAAAATATATAACAATTAATAATATATATATTTTAGAGACTTCAATGGCACTGAAAAAATGCATATAAATCAACAATTTTAAAGTATTGGTCAATAGCAGCTTTAAAGTATTGCGCGAACTGTCTTATCAGTGGCATCGACTAAATATTTATATTTATATATTTATCATCCTTGCGCTACAAGTCACGAGAGACTAATAAAAAACTGGTCCAAGAGGTTTTTGACGTCATGAGTTGAGGTGAAGGTTCTCCCATTCAAAAAATATTGCAGAGACCGGAACAAGTAATAGTCCGAAGGTGCCAAGTCTGGACAATATGGTGGGTTATAAAAATATAGTTTTTAAAAATTCTTATTTCTGAGTGATAAAACAAAAGTCTTTAATACGAGTTATTTATTGATTTTTTTTATATAAGTTTTCAAAAACTGTTAGTACATGACTTTTTAATAAAAGTCTTTCGATAACTGTTATTTACCGAGTTATAAAATAAAACGCTTTAATAACAATTATTCGTAGAGTTAAAAAAAAAAATATTTTATAACTCTTATGTGCGGAGCAAAAAAATAAAATTCCTTAATAACTATTATTTTGAGTGTAATAAAATAAAACTCTTAAAATAACTCTTAAATGTGGAGTTTTATTATATATGTTATAACTGTTACGTCCCTGTTATAATCAACATGACACAAGTCTAAATGGAATAGGCTATTTAGTCCTCAAAATTTTATTTTTTCTGGTTTGGCATATAAATACATAGAAATATTGTGTGATTAGGCAGAGAGATTGAACCAGCGAGTGCGATTCAAATCTGCGATGACTGAAATTATACATCATACTTCTGGGGTTCCGCAAGGCCATTTCTATTTAACCTGTTCATCAACAAAATTTCTCGAGTCTTGTCGAATTCTAACGCGCTTAGTGCTGGGTGTCGACTCAATCGTCTTCCTCTTAATACTGCAAACTGTAACGTCATAACATTTTAACGAACCAAAACCGTACTTCTATAATTATATAGCATCAATGGGGAACCCTTAGATCGTAAATATAAGGTAGAGGATCTAGAGTATACTTTTTGATCCCAATATGAGCTTCAAACAGCCACATTGCGGTAACTTGCAACAAGGCTAAAAGTGTGCTTGGTTTTATCAAATATCATATCTCTGGTCTCCGCACTATCTTAATTACCAGGAATAAATAGTATCAGTTCCCCTCCCTCTTCTTGGTTTATTGTTTTCCCCCCCCCCCAAAAATTTTTTTTATTCAACCTGCTTTATTAAGTATATCACGTATTATCTGTAATTTCATTTTTTTGTTTAAAAAAAAATTCATAACACTTTTCCTAAGGGTTAAGAAATAAGTCCGTTTGGCAATTCCCACTTACTTTCTACAAAACAACTTTTAATGAAAGTGCAAAAAAAAACCCCCCCCACAAAAAAAAACAAACCCAAAAAAAAAAACCCCTCGCGTGAAGGTACAGTGTACAACAGTATTACGAAGTTTGACTAAAACACAATTTCGTAATTTAATTTCTTTTTTAAGTCGCCTCCCTAAGGTCCTTGTCTAGAGAGTTTGGCGTTGTTGGGTCATAAATTAAACTGCATTTGGCTATTTTTGTGGTCATTAGGCACGACTGCAGTTTGTCTGTTTTTGGGCTTGTACCTAAGACGTCTCGGCTCCTACTTCTACCAGTTGCAGCAGTCTCCTTTGGTTCTGGCCCAAGACAAATGCTTCACAAGTTTTAATGAAGTCTTGCATAAAGTTCTGCTCTATGACTGGAGGAGAAGTCGACAATGACTTTATGCGGAAATGGCAATATGAGTTATGTGTCTGTTGCTCTAGCGCTGTGGCGGATGGTTTAATTTCGCTCGCTATCTTTGTGTTGAATGCCCAGCGCCTCAGACTGTGCTACACTTCAATTAACATAATTAATGTGCGTGTCTGTCTTGTCCGCCTCCGCCTTCTCCTCATCTTTCCCTTTTCCGATGTAAGACAAGCCTTCAACATGTTGCGCCTGGCTTTTTTCGCTTTTCAACAACTCAATTTGAGATGCTTGCACCTTTGCCACTTAATGAACAATTAACTAAGAAAAACTACGTTTTATGAGTGGGCCAACCTTCTGCACACTATAGTGTAACCATATTTGAGTTGGCATTGTTTCTGGTTTCTGGCTCATTAAAAATAAGTACTTAAATCTAATTGGTGAGGCGCCTAATGATTTGACGCTGTAATGGAGTAAAGAACCTTAATCTTCTCTCCAGGCTTAAGGTGTACACAATTTTCAAGATTATATTACATATTAAGCACATTGCATGACTTCACTTCAAGGTCAGGCAAATAAGCATAGTTAGTGTTTTAGGTGTAATGATGCTATCAAAAAGTTTACACAACTCTGGGGGAAATCTTTGTCAAGATCAAGTAAGCAAAATTTTTGTTTTTAGTTTAACGACATAAAAAACTGTGTTAAGAATTTTTTAAAATAATAATTTAGCTTGCGGGTGTAAGAGGAGTTGAGGACACGAAGCGAGCCGAATTCGATTTGTTTTAAATGATTTCTTGAGCTGAGACGGTAAAATAAATTATTCAGTAAATTAATCATCACTGATCAAAAACAACAAATAAAATGCGGATGAGCTAAACGTTGATAGTGGGCCAATTTCTGCATTGGAATTGAATCTAATTCTAGCCTCTGCCTCATTCTTATTTTTCAATATCAAATAAATTGGCGGCAATTTAAAAAAAAAAATAATTTTTAAATGTTTTTTGTGGTTTAGTGTAAAAAAATAGTAAAAAAATGTTTATCCTCTTGATTGAGATACGGGCCAGACTTACATTAATTCTGCGTTGATTGCAACATGGCTGATCCAAATCAGTTCAGGTCGAAAAACGTGGTTTCGAGAAAAACGCGCTTAAAGTTTTGAGCAAGGAAACAAATTTACTCACTTAGACTGGATTTACACGAAGCAAACTTTATGATGTTTTTGAAAAAGCTCTTGCTTGTAGGAAAGAGGCGTAGACGGGATTTACACGATAAAGCAAACTTCATGAAGTTTTTGAAAAAGCTCTTGCTTGTAGAAAAGAGGCATAGAGGGGCAAGCAACCCCACCACACCTCTTTCCCACAAGCAAAAGCCGCATTTACACGATGAAGCAAACTGCATGAAGTTTTGGCAAAAGCTTTTGTTTGTGGGAAAGATGTTTGGTGGGGTGGCTTGCCCCTCTTCCCCTCTTCGCCTCTTTCCTACAAGCAAGAGCTTTTTAGAAAACTTCTTGAAGTTTGCTTCATCGTGTAAATTTCGACTAAGACCGCATTTGCACGATGAAGCAATCTTCATGAAGTTTCTCAAAAAGCTTTTGTTTGTGGGAAAGAGGTGTGTTGGGGTGGCTTGCCCCTCTACGCCTCTTTCCTAGCCAGAGCTTTTTCAAAAACATCATGAAGTTTGCTTCATCGTGTAAATCCCGTCTAAGTCTGTGTTTACACGATGAAGTAAACTACATGAAGTTTCTGAAAAAACTTTTGTTTGTGGAAAAGAGGTGTGGTGGGGTAGCTTGCCCCTCTACACCTCTTTCCTACAAGCAAGAGCTTTTTAAAAAACTTCATGAAGTTTGCTTCATCGTGTAAATCCCGTCTTAATCAAAAACATTGCTCCACTTAATTGGCTATATCTGCTAAGCTATTTCGAATTTTTGAAAATTGTTTGAAGGGGATGAAAGGGGAATGTCCAAGATATAATAATGCAAAACAAAAATATAAAAAAAATTTCAAAGGTAGAAAAGCGACTGCCGAATAGCCTGAATAGAGCCATTAGATGAGGCAGCATAGAACAGAGCTCTCTTATCTGATTATTCCTCTTTAGTAGCAGCTAGAAATTGTTGCAAAATATTGCGCTGAAGCGCTTTTAGGTAATCATTTTTTCCATTTTTATTGACCTTAATGGTCCAGTATGCCAATATCTACCAGCAAAGACATTTTAAATTTAACTGACAAACCACCTAAAAAGTCCAAATTAAATTTAAGCTCTTTTTGTAAAGCTTTTTGTCAAAAGCTTTTGCGTACATTAAGTGGCGCCCTCTATCAACCACTAGAAGCAACTGCTTACTCAACGCTAAGTGGAACTGCTTATAGCAACCAACAGATGGCCGCGGTGTGAAATGTTGCTAAGGTCTGAGGACGCTAGTGTAAAATGTTGCCAAGTGTCAAGAAACTGAATTAGAACAAAGTTTCACAAAAACAACATCTCAACACCCACATAATAAGTTGGGAAGTTAAAACTCACTATATAAACAATAGAAATGTCGCTAAAGCATTTGTAGCTAAAATCACAAAAATATTCAATAAATATTTGCTTTTATTGGGCATTTCCTTACGTTAAACGGCTGTTATGTGCGCCACTGTTGGCATACCTGCTATTGGTAAATACTGCACAGATAACACATGGCAACAAAATGACCAACTTTGGGAAGTGCAGCCTTGTTGAGCAAAAATTATAATTTATTTATGTGCACGTTTGTCCCATAAGCTCTTGTTTTCAAGATACGGCGGAAAAAACGGATTTATTTATTTATTTTACAAAATTCCTGATACTACAAGTACTAGTTCATTTTTCCCTCACGAATTTCTTGTGGTCACAATAGGCATTCATTTCTGGATTCATGTGGCCTATTCGACAGAGCATATATCAATGCTTCTGGAAAAAATCAAACGCGCAATATTCGACAATGCGAAAGGGTCCATTATGGCCACTGAAGTCAGACATTACTAGATTTATGAATATTTTTACAAAATAAATCTTCCCTGTTAAGCTATAGCGGTTGGTGGATTTAAATTTTAGCCATTTTTCCTGTAGCCAATCATATATTCTAACTATGTGAATTTTTCGCAGATTTGCCAAGTCCAATTCTTCCATTTTGGAAAAGAAAAGAGGGTAATCATAGCACGGTACCTTGCTCCATTGACTGTAAAATTGCAAATTTCATTATTTTTTAAAAAGAACGTTCCATAGATGCCGCCGGCACACAAACCGCACCAAACAGTGAATTTTTTAGGATGCATAGGCTCTGGCTGCTCTTCAGATCAAATTCAGCAATACTGTTTGTTGACGTACCCATTGATCCGGTCGGTTATGACGACCATAAAATGGATGTATTTTGCAAAACACATTTCTCACAGATCAATATTGATAAGAAACTTCTATGATTTAAATGCCCTTTTCGTTTGTTAGTCTATTTATGGTGAAATGGCAAATCTTACTGAGCATTTTTGGCCACGTTGCCACATGTAACGAATGACGCGTGATGTGTCAAAAAATATACACTGAAAAACGAAATGCCATTAAAATCACCAATGTCAGGATAAAACGCCCATATAAGACCATAATAAAAATAATCGACGAAATAAAACTTTAATGTCCGGAATATACACCCATAGAGGTTTTGTACGGATTTCACTATGAGGAAAATGAAAGAATCATACACATGAGATTTCACTTGTGTGAAAAACGGAACAAGCCTCTATAAATGTTAGAGCTAACAGCTTTTGCATGTAAGTAGGGTGTATACTAGTGGTGCGCGCGTGACGTGAATTTAACGTGTCACGACGTGTTCGTGAGTAAACTCAGACTTTCGTGCGTGTGCATCCGTGATCCGTGCGTGATTCGTGCGTGTTAAAGTTTTACTTCGTGAATATAAGTTATGCAGCATTCACGAATTTTTTATCGGCCCAGTCACACACACACACATGCAAACAAACGTAGACTCTCTCGATTTTGCGCTTCTAGCTAAAACCGCCACAAGAACGACAAATTTCTGCATGTTTCATGGCCACACTGATAAGTATACCAATAGAAAATAAGTGATTTAGCCACAATTAAGGTATTTGAATAGAGTTATATGTCATTTATATGATAAACTGGTACGGGCACACACTATACATAATTGCGTTTTATTTTGTTACATACATTTTTTACAGGGAAGCATTTTTATCGTGCGTGATCATTCGTGACGTCTCGTTAAATCGTGAATGAATCGTGCGTGACGCGAAACGCTGAAAAAATTTCGTGCGTGAATCGTGCGTCAAAATATTTTTATTTCGTGAATCGTGCGTTACGTGAAGGAAAAATCGCTCACGCGCGCACCTCTAGTGTATACCATAGGCATATCAAGTTTGTTTCAGATTGAATGGATCTCAATATTGCAGTTTTTCATTGGATTTTATCATGTCTTAGAAGCACATTTTATAGGCAGTATCTAAATATATTTGAAATCCATGAAAAATTCTACCGTAGGGTACTTGGTTTAATCAAGTTTCTTTATTTGATCCTTGGAGGTAGGAATTTTGTATAGGAATTGCAGTGACCGAACCCTCTTTATCTTCTTTATATTCTTGAAAACTTTAGCTCGAAAAGATGATGTAATGTTGTAATTAATGGAGATTTACTTCTCTGAACCAATTTTCAATTTCTTCTAAAGTTTTTCTATCATCAAAAGAAAATGCATTTGTTTTACATTTGTTTTCAATACAGTGCGTTGTTGTTGGTTGCTTTTTATTAATATTATTAATTGTTTTTTTTTTTATATTTTAAATATAGTTTACTATATGCAGCTATATAATAGGTATTTAAAATTTGAATACTACACACATTTAGTTGCTTTGTCATTATTATTATTATTTTTAACTTTTATTTTCTGTTTTTAAACTAAATACTTTAAACTAATTGTTGTAGTTGTTATTGTAGTTGCTGTTGGTTTTTATGTTGTTTCTTGTTGTTTTTTTGTATTATTTATTTGTTTATGGTTTTTGCTACTCTAGGGTGCTACAATACGTATATCCGTTTAATTAATTATACAATAAATTTAATTTTAAACAATTTTCATGCGAGAAATTTGTCGAAAACATTTAGAAAACTATATAATACAATAAAGTCTTGGCATTAAAATGTATATAAATTGTTTGAACAAAATAATTAAATTATTTTGCGCTGGTTTACAGTTTTGTTTTTTGTTTTGTTTTATCCTTTCTTTTTTTTTTGTTTACAATTAAAAATAAATTAAAAACATTTTGCTGTTTGTACTCAAAACTGCTGCTACACCTTCATCTGCTAGTTTGGCCTTTCATAAGAAGCCCATATCGAGGGCCGTGTAGAGGGCTCGAATATCGCTATGTGCTGAGATGCGCCAGAAGGGGAAATTCATGGCCTTGGCCGCTGATTCCTCTTCGGCACCATCGCCAATCACCACATAGGTGCTCTTGCGGCCAAAACGTGTCACAATGCGCTCATAGCAGGTTTCCTGACCTGCAAAAATAGAGAGAGAGAGAAGGTGGATAAGTTGATTGGTTGGAAAATTAAAGATTTCCGCTTACCTATTTTGTGCGCACTGTAAATGTTCTCAATGTTAAATATGCTGCCCAGTCCAAAGAGCAAAACTTTGGCCAATGCCGGAGCCAATTGCGTTGAGGTGACCAGCACATTGACGCAATTCTCACGCTGAGCAATCATGCTGAGACACTTGAGCGCCAAGGTGGACCAATTATCGGTGGCCACCTCGATTTCTGAGCGTATTTGAAGCCAGGCTTCACGTTTGGGTCCCAGTAGAGTGCCAACACTGCAAAGGGAGATGAAAGAAGGAAATGTTAGAAAAATATTTCTCAAAAATAAACGAGATCGTGACTCGACTTCGATATACCCTGTACTCAGGGAAAGGTTTATTTAAAAATATATTATTAATTCACAAAATTCCTAGCGTTATTATTTCATTTGCTTAGGACTCGACGATAGTACATCTGATGGAAAAAAAATTTATGGCGGATCAATAAATAATGGTGATTAAAATATTTGTCTAGAAGGTTCAAACAATCTATCTTCAAAATTGTGGCGGATCAATAAATAATGGTGATTAAAATATTTGTCTAGAAGGTTCAAACAATCTATCTTCAAAATTGTGGGAGATATGAGGCTTTTCCAAATCGCCGGGGTGGCAACTCTACTATAGTTCATCTGATCGAGAAATGATGTATGACGGATCGATAAGTAATGATGATCATAATATATGTCTAGAAGGTTCAAATAAACTATCTTTAAAATTGTGGAAGATATGAAGTCTTTTCCAAATTGCGGGGGCGGCAACTCTACTATCGTTCATCTGATCGGGAAATGATGTATGGCGGATCGATAAGTAATGATGATTAAAATAAATATCTAGAAGGTCCAAATAAGCAAGCTTCAAAATTGTGGGAGATATGAGGTCTTTTCCAAATCTACTATCGCTGATCTGATCAGGAAATGATGTATGGCGGATCAATAAATAGTGATAATTTAAATATATGTCTAAAAGATTTGAATATACTATATTCAAAATTGTGGGAGATATGAGGTATTTTCCAAATCGCAGGGATGACAACTCTACTATTGTTCGTCTGATCAGGAAATGATGTATCGCGGATCGATAAGTAATGATGATTAAAATATATTTCTAGAAAGGTTCGAATAAACTATCTTTAAAATTGTGGGAGATATGAGGTCTGTTCCAAATTGCGGGTGGCATTCTCGTGATCGATCGGAATGAGTTGGCGGATCAATAAAAAGATGATTAAATATAGTCTAAAAGATTATAACTATCTTAAAATGGGGAGAGGTATTTTCCAAATGCCGGAGTGGCAACTCTACTATCGTTCATCTGATTGGGAAATGATGTATGGCAGATCGATAAGTAATGATGATTCAAATATATGTCTGGAAGGCTCAAACAAGCTATCTCGAAAATTGTGGGAGATATGATGTTTTTTTCATATTACGGGGGCGCGAGGGGGCGTGGCAAACATTTAAATCAAACTTTATCTGTGTGCAAACCATACAAGTCTACATTGAAATAATGGTTGCTCTAGCTCTTGTAGTCTCTGAGATCTAGGTGCACATACAGACGGACGGGTCTATGTTGACTCGGCTATTGATGCTGATCAAGAATATATATACTTTATGCGGTCGGAAATGCTTCCTTTTGCCTGTTACATACATTTGCACGAACTTAGTATACCCTTTTTAATCTACGAGTATGGGATATAATAATGGCTAACTAGCGAATTTCCTAGCGAACATTAGTAAAACATATCGCCAGTACTTTTAAAAAACCCCCAGAACTCTATATCTAGAGAAATGACTAGCCACTAGTGGTTAGTAAAACGTTTAGTCACTGGCAGAACAACTGGGACATTCGCTATTTTGTATCTTACTTTAAGAAAGAAGGAAATCTGGACACTTGAATCATTTAAATGTTGAAAAAAAATCCCCAAAAAATTATCAAATTGTTTACTCACTTTCCCCTGTAGCTGTTGTAGATATCCTTAATCTTGCGATAACGAAACGCCAGCTTGCGCATCCAATCCACACCACCACGCACTCCCGTGGGCAGGCATAAGTTAGGCGGTGCTCCGGGCGGTGTCCCAGTATGAAAACCATCTGTGGCAAAATTATATGCACTCAAGTCCTGTCCATTATCATCCGAACTCACATCATCGATATGCACTTGATCGCACTCCTCGATCTCGTTGAAAAAGAAATGCGTATCGGCCAAATTGAAGACCATCTCCTCCATACGAAAGGCAATGGTCATTAGGGTGCTATGATCTTTGGTATAACGATTGGCATAGCTGCCGGAGAGGAGTGTATGAAAGATGATTAGAGTTTCATCCAGATCCCAGATGAAGACACGTTCCGGCGGCTTAACTGCCTCACTATTGCCCGTATCGGAGGCGGTGCTACGTGTGGGACTTGGCTGCTGATGACGACGTCCACGCGCACGTCCCGTCTTGCCAGTGGGTGTGGTTTTGGTGGCGGCTGAAGTGGAATTGGACGAACCACCACTGGAATTGAGCGTGGCACAGGAGGCGGTAGTGGTGGCTGTACCGCCCAGATTTCCACCCACTCCTCCACCCGTGTGGTTTGGCGAGATCGGCATGGGTGAGTGCGGCGAATGATTGGACTGATTGACGGGTGTGGTGGAGTGTGTGTCCGTGGGACTCTCCGAGAGATTCGACGAAGCGGCCACACCATGAAAGCCATGTCCATGACTGTGACTGGCACTCGAACTGGGTGAGCTGACGGCATAGGGTGAATAATTGGCGGGATTGTAATAGTTGCCATATTGTTCGTTATAATAGCCGCCATAATCCTGTTGACTGAAATTCTGATAGCCGGCATAGGGATTGCTATACAATTGGGTGTTATTGTTGGTGGAGCTGGCATAGGTGGGTGTTAGATAGGCGGCCGCTGCTCCTGGCTCCATTTTGGCCTGACGTGCGGCAGCGGCTGCATATGGTGTACCATAGCCGGAGTAGAAGGGCGGCGGGGTATACTGTTGCATGCTGTTATAATAATAATAATCATGTTTGCTATCGTACACCGCCGCGGCAGCTGCGGCCACAGCCGAGGAGGCGGCCGTGCTACTCTCCAGCGAATTCGAGGCACTGCAGCCGTACAGATTTGCTCCACTTTGCGCCACTGCCGATGATGACACAATGCCATTATCCAGCGAGGTATGTAATTGCTGGCCAGGACTACGGGACTCGGATTTAACTGCCGCCGTCGTGGTACTGCCATCATGCGTCCAATGATTCAGGCCATTATCCTCACTTACTGTCACGGCACCACCCACACCCCCGCTGGCCTGCTGCTGATATGTGGAGAAACTACTGCTGGCTGATTGGGCAAAATTCGAGGCGGATGCAGCCAGACTACAGCTACTCGGCTGTGAATTCGTGTTGGCAGTTGTCGCATAGTGTCCACTCAGCGAGGCCAGCGAACTGATGGTCGGCTGTAGTGGTTGACTTTGTGGCGGCAAGCCTAGGGGACTACACTGACCCGGCACACCCACCCCAACGCCCACGCCCATGCCCACGCTGCCGGCACCGGCGCTACTTGGTCCATTGCTGGCCAACACGGCGCTGGGATGTGTTTGCTGTTGTTGTTGCTGCTGGGGTTGCTGTTGCTGCTGCTGTTGTTGCTGTGACAAATTGCAGAGGCTGCAAGGAAAGAAAGGGAAAGAAAGCAATTTAATAAAAGATGTAAATTGAGGACTCAAAGCCCAACTGATCCTTGTTTATACATCGCATTGTGATATTAAATTTCTAAAAGAAATTATATTTTTTTAAATAAATAAATTTCTGTTTATAAAAAACAGAGCTGCACTTCTCTTAAGGGGTTATACGCTGTTGGCATTTCCAAAAATACAAAAAAATATGTTATGCATTTTCGGAATGTACATATATATTTAAGTATTTTCTCTGAAAATTTCAAACAAATCCGGTAAATATTTTTGAAGATATACCCATATTTGTTAGGACTCTTTAGGGCTACAGACACATTATCTTCTTATACACACGAAATTCTGACTTTACCAACTGTTGTTGCTAAAGTCGTATTCGAAATTTAAATAAAACGAGAAGGCAAAGCTAACTTCGACTTTGCCGAAGTTTTAATACACTTGAAAAACTTTACTCCAACTGACTTAACCTGTAAAATATATATAGGATATAGATATCAGATATTAAAAAATTTTAGATCATTGATAATAAAAATTTGATACCATAAAAAAAACTTTTCTCAGTAACACACATTTTTCGACCGATCGGTCCTATGGCAGCTATAAGCTATAGTCATCCGATTTTGATAAAATCGTCCAGACTTGTGTTGACGCATATAAAACTAATATATACCAATATTGGTGAAGCTACGATGGAAAATAAAAAAGTTTTTCCCACTAGAACTAGTTTTTTGACCGACCGTTTATATGGCAGCTATATGCTATATTCATCGGATTTTGATAAATTTTTCAAAAAATATGTAAAATCATCTAAAACTAATATATACCAAGATTGGTGACGCTACAATGGAAAATCAAAAAAGTTTTTCTCACTAAGACTTATTTTTCGACCGATCGTTCCTATGGGAGCTATAAGATATAGTCGTCCGATTCGGCCGGTTCCGACATATTAGTTGCGTGCAGTAAAAAGAAGACTCTGTTCAAAATTTCAGCTCGATAGCTTTAAAACTGAGAGACTAGTTCGCGTAGGAACAGACAGACAGACGGACAGACAGACAGACAGACAGACAGACGGACGGACGGACAAGCGGAAGTGAACTCGGCTCGTCGTCCTGATCAAGAATATATATAGTTTATGGGGTCGGAAATGAATATTTCTATGCGTTACAAACTTCTAGGCAAAATTAATATACACTTTTCAAGTGTATAAAAATATTGAAAAATAGGGTTAAATCAAAGGTCTGTTACTCTAACTCTTGCATTAACCTATGTCTGAGTTTATGACCCAAATGGACAACACAAACAGACCTATGGTATAGAGTTTTGAGATGCCTAAGCAATTGATTTCCCGACTATATTGTTTAGAAAAGTGATGATTCTATATTTTGGCAATACGAATCGCATTCCAGTTTTAACCAAAAAGGGAATTCATAATTATGGTCAAAGGCAAATAACTTGAAATGAATATGAGCTAATAAGTGTTAATTTACAGTGTTATTTCATTATTCGGCATTCACCAAGTTCTTTAAGCATCACCTAACCATCATTTTTCCAGTACCGGCCTACACAACGAAAGAACTTTCTGCATGGGTGGAGAATACCTTAGTGTAAGTGATTTGATCTAAATTATCTAATGGCTTCCTTTAAGAAAATGCCCAAGCAAAAAGTGTATGATACGGATCAAATCGAAGACCAAATAATATTAATTTGCATTTTCATTTGTATGACCTTGCCGTTCATCTTCGATTCATAAATGATATGTTTTGCCTTTAAAAATCAATCTAGATCCATCATAGGATAAAATTACAATAAATTCTAAATTATTGATCGTATTACCTAAGTTTTTCGGAATAAGAGTTTACCTTTACATAATTTGTCTTTTAGATACTTTAAATATGAAATTAGTATCCATAATAATGTATCATAAGTGTTGATCTATATTTCTGTATTCATTATACATCTTATAGCCTAATTCCATTGACACATATACATATGTACTTATAAATTGTTGGTGATGCCATAGCAAATGTACATTCTAAAAAATAAAAGTTTGGTAGTTTCAGGAAAAAAAACCTCATAATGTTCGGAGCTAATGGGTCAATATTCTAAAATGTTTAAATATGGAAGAAAAAATTTTGTTAAAATATGTACATATGAAAAAATGTGCATATATGTGTCAATGGAATTAGGCTAGAACCTCCAGCGAAACTTGATTGGGGGAGCGTAATGAAGAAGTGTGATTAGAGAGAAATATTGTATTTCTTATTTCTTCTCGGCCCTTAAAGATCATGATAGGATGGGCGTTCTAACAGCTTTGTGTCTAGTGGAATCATCTAGTCTCTTCGTTTCTGTTAAAACCCAATACTGTAGCCTTGAAATCCTGCTCTCTTCTACCCTTCTTCTGTCCCTTTTTCCGCACGCGAATATTTTTATAAACTTATGACATCAGCAAACGAGCACCTAACTTGGTGGTTATATTTCCATAAACCTACACCAGCCGATCAGACATAAAAGCCGAAGCCAGCGCGTGCTCCTCCTAAAGTTATCTACCACCTGCTCTATTAAATGTACACGTTATATGCTACAGTTATGTATATAATTGTATAATTTTATAAGTTAACAAATATTTTCACCTATATATTCAGTTTTGGATTTTTGTAATCGTCCGTAAACCACTTATAAAGCTAATCCACACACAATTTAATCATGTCATGATTGACTTAGGAGACATTAAGGCTTAATCGGAATAATTTGCTTTATATATCAGGTTTGTAAACATTACAATATTTTTAGATCAATTTAATGTCAAGCCAAGATTTTTATTTTTTTATTTTGGTACACTTGCAAACAGCTGATGAGCTGATTAAAGCAATTGTATAGTATTTCTTTTTAAATTAAATACATTATCAAAATACATTTGTTGTCCAAGTCAGTACTTAATCTAAGCCCAGTGGACCCATTTTTCTTCAAGAAGGAATCGGTTTATTATTTGAGCCTTCTAAAAAATAATAAGTCGGCGTATTTAAGATTACTATTTAAGAAAATTTTGGGAAAAATACCTTAGATGGACGTCGTTGCAAGAAAATTTGTTCAAAATTTCTAAATCTGAGTTCAAAATTCTCAAAAAAGTATAAAACAGGACGATCTTACAATTTAAGGAACAAAACGGTATAATTTCAATTACAAACATTCTTAAATTTAATTTCATTTTATTTTTTTCAAACTGATAGTTTGATCTTTGATCAGTTAATTAGACACACAAAAGTATCTGCCAGTTTGTTACTCCGAGTATTAAGAAAAGAATTAAACTCAAAAGTAGTAAAAGTTATGACTAAATATGTTCATTTTAATACTTTCTGTTTTTTTTAGTGTATGAAAGCAAAGCAATGAAATCAAACAATTTGAAGTGAGCAGGGTAATTCGTGGCACTCGACACTAACAATATTTTTTTAACAATATTCTAATATTTAAATTACCTACAAAAAGTTAAAATAATTTTTGTTTCATTGTAAAATATTTAAGAATTACCAAATGTTAACATTTATTGAAGTTAATGTTACTAAAAAGGTATTATGACACCACCTAAAATACACACCACAGCTGATTGTTTTCCCAAAAATGAATGTATCTATTAACTCCAACTTAATGTGGAGTTTCAGCTCCCTTTAATTGCCCAGGAAAAGGATTAAATTACCAAACTGCCACCCTCCCGAAAAAAACCCATCATTATTTATATGCCTCAACATTTTTCATTGCTTTGATTTTTTTTCCTCGTGATTTATACGATTTTCCAAACGAGTTCGTTTTTTTATAGAGCTCTTTAAAATTAGCTTACATAATTTGTTTCTACTTAAAAAATAATAACAAGAAAAAGAAAAATATTTGTCGCATTTAACATTTGCTGCACACATGGTCAGAGGCAGGCGGCGGGACTTGTCTGGCAGAGAGCCGCCTCTCAAGTGCCTTAAAAAAGGCCTTTCAAACGATTTCCTTTTTTCTTTTTGTTTTAAAGCAAGTAAACAACAAAAAACCCATAAGAACGACAGAGAGAGAGAGCGTAGAAAAATATTTATAACACTTGACAAGATTTCGAGAGCTCTTTGGGACTGGGGACACACACTTGACTTTTGTTGCCGACGATCGACAAACGACAACGTGCCGTTAATTTTATGGCTGTTTAAAGATTATTGGAAATTATTTTATGAGTTTGCCTAACGAGCAAAGGCATAATGATGTGTAGGGATGCTGATAATGACTTTAAAGGGGATACTTCCTGAGAGTTGACTAGACTAGATGCTTGAATTTATATGTACATTATGTAGGTGAGAGTATAGACTTAATGACCAATTAAAGTTGGTAGAGGACTTTATAAATTTTAGTTTAGAAATTTATGGAATATATTTCAAAATTTTATTTACATGAAAAGTAAACAAAATGTCCTGACAAGAGATGGGTGCGTGTCGGATATTTTCTACACGACACGACCCCAACACGAAAGGCTTTTTCTTAGCACGACACGCATGACTTAAGTCAATATAAGAAAATGTTGTGCTTGAGTTAAAAAAGCGCTTTTGTAGCATTTTTTTAACGAACGAAAATTTCTTGATATAAGAATGAATGTTTTTATTTCAAATGTACACCCAAGTAAAAAAAATATTGAAATTTTAGGTACTCTGACAATCGATTTTTTTCTGAGCGTGCATACTCGAAGAATCAATTAGCAACAGTCTCTGGTCTCTTCACACTCTCCCGGCTGCAACAAGTGTTCATAAATTTTGACAAAAACATCTTCTCTCAATTGGATTTCAATTGAAAAGCAGGCACCGCGTTTTGCATATGTCCGTTCCTCAATAATAGCCATAGCATACCCGTACGCCACACATGCCTGTGAGGCAAGTGAAAAAAATTCAAAGAATTTCTTGCACGCTTCAGCTGCAAAACATAAAAGACAAAAAAAAAAAGAAAAGAAGGAAGCAAAAAGGAGAGTGTCAGAGCACTTAACACTTGTCGGTGCGGCAGAGATCCCAACTACTTAAAGGGGCTTAAGGGCGGGCCATGATTTTTCCGGCTTAGTCTTACCAAGAAAGTTCACCAGACAGTGAGTCTCGTCTCATTGGTTTGCCAGCTCCATCAAAACCATAAATAAATAAAAAAAAACTCACTCAAAGTTTTTGGGTTTTCCTAGAGCGCACGCGTCGTTTTTCACTTGGCAGCTGCTCCCCCCCTTGCAAGATAAATGTTCCAAAACAACTTTAGGTGTCAAATTCCTTAGGAAATTGGGCACTTAATTTACATTTACCTTACTATTTTTTTGTTATGAAAAATTATGACAAATTTTTCCACCAAAGGGGGAAATCATTTTTCTTTACACTTACCGATTGCGTTCATGTGTATCCGTATGCTCTGTCTTGGGACGTTTAACCTGCAAAATAACAGAAATTGAAGTTTTTTTAAACAAATATACAAATATACGTTTATTTTGCTGCCGCCAACAGAATTTGTTTATAAACAACTTTATTCACCTCTGCGTCTGTCTCGTCCAAAATGCTGAGCTTTGCTTCAATTTTATATAAATGAAATTTTTATTTGGGTTATGGCAAAAGAAACAGCACATTTTACATAATTTTTTTCCATCGACTTAAGCTGGCCCAGCAAAATGTGCGTGGGAAAAATCGTTTTGCTCACTTGACAATTGTGCCCGGTTCCGGCGCCATTTGCCAAATAAAAAATTGGGTAGCCCATGTGACAAATGAACGACAAATTGCTGTTGATTTGGGGTAGAAGGTAAGCAGCAGGTGGTCAGCGAAAAAAGAATATGCCAAGGATTTTGGGTTTGCTTAGTAGTAGAGAAGGGTATAAGGCTATCTTAAAACCAGAAATATGAATAGCATGAGTAAAAAATAAAAACAGAAAATACAAGGTAAATAGAAGACGGATTCTAGATTAAAACAAATAAGAAAATTGGTCAAGCCTGACTGTAATATACCTGCCAATGTTTGTATATATCTAACACATTTTAAGTGTGGGGCCATACAAGTTGTTTAAGTGACCGGTGCTGGCCCAGCATAATTAATTGATTTGCTTATAACTCGAATATCGTTCATTTGATCGTAAAACTATTTACGGTACATCAATAAGTAATGAGGATTCAAATATATGTCTAGATTCTATATTCTGTTTATATTATCGCCTTTATAATAAAAATATTTATAAACAGAAAGCTTATATTTTTGGAACCATACTTAATCTTCATGTTAGGATTCTTGAGTGAAAACTAATTTGATTTAAAAAGGTTATTTAGAATAAATATAAGGAAAAACGGAAAAAATCTTGTAAGTCTGCGTAATTGACATTTCTTATAAATACAGTAAGTCAAGAAAGTGTTTAGACAAAGAAACAAATTTAAATTTGTTAACGTTTTTTTATAAAAGAGGTTTCTTTGATTTTAATTTGTGATCCGTGAATATAGGTCATACAGTATTCAGGATATTTTGTTTTGTTTTTATACACTTGAAAAGTGTATATTAATTTTGCCCAGAAGTTTGTAACGCATAGAAATATTCATTTCCGACCCTATAAACTATATATATTCTTGATCAGGACGACGAGCCGAGTTCATTTCCGCTTGTCCGTCCGTCCGTCTGTCTGTCCGTCTGTCCGTCTGTTTCTACGCGAACTAGTCTCTCAGTTTTAAAGCTATCGAGCTGAAATTTTGCACAGAGTCTTATTTTTACTGCACGCAACTAATATGTCGGAACCGGCCGGATCGGATGACTATATCATATAGCTGCCATAGGAACGATCGGTCTAAGAACTAGTTCTAGTTAGAAAAACTTTTTTGTTTTCCATTGTAGCGTCACTAATCTTGGTATATGTTAGTTTTATATGTTTTCACACAAGTCTGAAAAAAACTATCAAAATCGGATGACTATAGCATATAGCTGCCATATAAACGGTCGGTGCAAAAAGTAGTTCTAGTAAGAAAAACTTTTTTGTTTTCCATCGTAGCATCACCAAACGTGGTATATATTAGTTTTATATGATTCCACACAATTCAGGAAAAATTTATCGAAATCGGATGACTATAGCATATAGCTGCGATAGAAACGGTCGGTCAAAAAACAAGTTCTAGTGAGGAAAACTTTTTTGTTTTCTATCGTATCGTCTCCAATCTTGATAGATATTAGTTTTATATGCTTCCACATAATTCTGAAAAAATTGATCAAAATCGGATGACTATATCATATAGCTGTCATATAAAGGGTTGGTCAAAAAACTAGTTCTAGTGAGAAAAACTTTTTAGTTTTCCAACGTAGCTTCAAAAATCATGGTTTGTTTTAGTTTTATATGCTTCCGCGTAATTCTGGAAAAATTTATTAAAATCGGAAGACTATAGCATATAGCTGCCATATAAACGGTCGGTCTAAAAACTAGTTCTAGTGAGGAAAACTTTTTTGTTTTCTATCGTAGCGTCCCTTATCTTGGTATATATTAGTTTTATATGTTTTTGCACAATTTGGAAAAAATTTATCAAAATCGGATGACTATAGCATATAGCTGCCATAGGACCGATCGGTCGGAAAATGTGATTTACGAAGAAAAGTTTTTTTTATGGTATCAAATCTTTCTTATCAATGATTTAAAAATTTTTAAATATTTTATATCTATATCCTTTATATATTTTACCGGTTAAATCAGTTGGAGTAAACGTTTTCAAGTGTATTAAAACTTCGGCACAGTCGAAGTTAGCTTTGCCTTCTCGTTTTATAATTGATTCATAATAGTATTCCAAGAATTGATTGGTTTTTGATTGCTGCTCCTGCTCCATTAGGATGATTGGGATCCCCATGCAAAATGGAGGTGGTTTTCGTACAACACTTAGCTACACAACAGTGGGTAAATACATACTGAATGCGGTTAAATATAGAACAAGAATCAAGCAATTAGTAATCATATTTATAAGATAACTATAAGTTTCCAGAGCGTGGGGCTGATGGCAATAATGCCATGACTAAAATATGGATATGTTTTTATTATTTAATAAAGAACCACGCTACTACATTCATACAAACGTTATCTTTCTCATTCTTGCGCTTTTAGCAAAAGGTCTCCGCTAATTTCTTTAACTGGCACGGGCACACTTAAATTAAAGGAAGGCAACAGTTTCACAAATCAAAAATTTCGTTTGCGTTTCCACAAATCTGACTTGAAATATGTGAAAAGAAAGCTTATGAATAGAAAATAAATTCATTTTTTTAGGTGCGTGATCTTTCGTGTCCCCTTCTTAAATCGTGCCTGAATCGTGCGTGACTCGAAACGCTTAAAAAATTGTATCCCTATATCGTGCGTCAAGAGATTTTTATTTCGGGAATCGTGCATTACGTGAAGTAAAAATCGATCACGCGGGCACCTCTAGTTTCTTTAATTGTTAAAATTTGTGTTAAATTTTATTCTGGTTCTGAAAGGTTAGGTTAGGCTAGGTAAGGTTGCAGCGGTTGCTTCAACACACTTAGGCAAGTTGTGATGCGGACTTATTTGCTGGTCCATTTCTACTATTTGTGGGGCCTAATTTGTTCCAATTTCCTGAGTTCCTTTGTTGTAGGAACCTTTAATGGTACTAGGTCAGGTTTCGCCAAGAAGAGAGCAGAGAAAAAGAGTGAAGGTAATTTCACCGATGTCGAAATGCTATCCAAGAAGCGTAGATTGAGTTTAACTATCTTGCCAATCAGTCAAGCATAACTTCAGCAAGCAACCGGCTCATTTGCATGTGAATTGCCGAATGCATTCGGCACCCACGGGCTAAGCCTGGTGAACTCTGTTCTAGGTCCATCCTGCTACCTTTATGAATCCTGAGATTTTTCTTGAAGATATGTTAGAAAGTATAAGCCGAGTAATTTCTGTCTTCGACGACCCAGAGCTGGACACGAGCAGCAGAAGTGTGAGGCAGATTCCACTTCTTCCTCGTCCCTGCAGCTTCTGCAGAAGTTATTGTAGAATGCACCTAGTCTAGCGCCATGTGTTCCGACCAGCAGTGACCTCAGCTGAGCATGCATAAGTCCGGCCAGGTCAGTCACGCTGTTCTGCAGGAGCTAACTGAGTAACTTTCTGCTCGTATAAATATTTAAGATGAGGCTGCACGTTGCCATGGGCATACCTACAGTTTCTTTATCGGAAGGGAGGTTGCTGGTAGTGCCTTGTCTCGCAAGTTTGTTTATACGAAAGCTGTCGAAATGTGGAACACAACACGGGATATCAGTTATAATTGTAAAGGTCAAAGTTTTAATTAATTCTGTTTTTCTTAAGAATAATAATTTTATGTAAAACTTGACCAATAAGAACGATTTGATTCGGGTTTTCCGTAGTTCCACCGCTCTGAACTTTTATCCGAAATTCCTAAATTAATCACTTTCCGAACCTGAAACCAAACCGGACCATGATGCAAACCAGTTCTGAACCGAATGGAAGAAAACCCTACCGAATCGCTAAGTCGTGCTCTTAAGCCGAACCGCAAACGAAACTAATGTTCTTTCGAATATGCTGAACCGAACCGCAAAGTAGACGTTTCGGTTTATTTCATTGACGTGTTTAATGATAATTCTGTAATATTTGAAATTGTTTTTAAGATAGTGGTAATGATTCTCCCGTATGCCCAGATTACGCAATGTGTTTTCTAGGACTCTTTAGGACACTAAAGGAATTTTCTTCTGCTTTCCCATAGTAGAATAAAATTCCTTTGTACCAAAAATAGATCCACCGAACACCTGAACTGTTGATACGTGGGGAACTATTTATATTTCGGGAACTGGTTACCCTAATGCCAATAGCTCAAATTTGGTAGTACCAAAATAAAGGTTGACATTTTTGAGCATAAACGGTCTCACTAAGTTTTGATGTACAAGCGCTATTTGTCTTATTTACAGTTATATAAAAAAAAAATTTGGCTTTAAAATGAAAATTTCAAGAGAAGGTTTTCGTTGGATTATTTTTCGCAACTTTCGACGTGGATTATCTTTAAAAGATATTATTGGGTGCTAAATCAGGGTTGTACGGCGGATAACCCATCAATTCGATGTGTGGCCGGACAAAAAGTCGCTTGTGTGAGATGATGTGTGATGGAGAATGATTTGCCTTCTGCGGTTGGTTTTGCGAATTTCTCCGAAGACTTCCGTCAAACAAAATATAAAGTGGTTTAATAGGAATCTTTATAATTCACTGAACCGTATCAATCTCATCTCTGCTTACTATGACCATAAGATTTAGTGTCACAAATTTTTGCACGCAGATTTAAAAATTTTTAAACTTTATAATGATTTTAGATCAGGCGTAGATCTAATTGGAAATTAAATGTATTCTCAGATATTATATTCCTAATTAAGAAGGTTGTTCTTTATTCACTAGATTTCATTAAAATAAAGATCAATCAGAAACACCTAAGTTTATTGAGACCCCTAAGCTCATCACAACACATCAAATCTCAGCTCTTTTTCCTACAAATTTTTCCACACTTCAAACAACTCAATAAGCTCAACTCTAAATCTTTTAATGGGAGCCACAACATAACACAGAGGAACATTAATGGCTCTTGCACTTATTCCGCAGAGAGAGGGAGAGAGAGAGAGAGCGAATTCAATTTTGTGGAACCGTCACGAACGGGGGATTGTCGTCTGGACCTGGCTTGAATATGGTGGGGCGGGGGGTGGGGAAGCTTACGTTGGTTTAAGGAGAAATATTAATAGAGCATAAATTACGGCTCGCTCTGTCTGTCTCCGCTGGTTCATTCTTTTTCCCCAGTTTATGACAATTTAAAGAGCCTGACTTTGGACTGGGGACATTAATCACATTTTAATTAAGTTTAAGCCGTAATCGTAAAAATTAACACGCCATAATTCAACTGCGACAATACGCGCTGCATGTAATTTATGTGAGAGGCAATTGGTGTGGCGGGGGATGGAGTCAAAATATTGATTATGGTCTCGTCGATTGACACTTGGCGATTGTACACAAAACGTAATTAACGTGCCAAAGTGTTAAAGGTGCATAGAGAGCCGGGATACAAATTTTGGTTGTTTATTTTGATTTTGATTTTTATCTGTGAGGGGGTCCCGAGTCCCAGTTGAGGCTTAGGGCCAGGGTTAATAAAAAATTTGTCGCCGTTGCCTTTTGTTTGCCTTTTCTGTGTTTTAATCTTCTTCTCCGGCCACAACAGCAGCAGCAGCAGCCCAGAAGAGACAAAAACAGATTACGATCATTGGAATTTTTTGTTAAAGATGCTTGGAAACAGGTCTTTCTCTCTCTATCTCTCTCCATGATGAGGTTCTTGTCCGTTGTCTCTGTGTTAATGTTTACGTTGTCAGCTTGTGCCATAAATTAGTTTAGTAAAAGGTTGCGTTGCATTTGTATATACAAATATTCCTTTTTGCATTCGAAGATGCCAGATTCCGTGCAACACGCAAAGCTCAAATCTCCCCGGGTTTTTGTTTTTGTTTTTTCATTTGCTTAAAACGCTACCGTTGAAAGTCTGCGCGTGTTTGACCACGACAAATTTGCCCCGAAAAAATATTAGCGAGAAAAGATGATGGACAGTTCGTGCGTGTGGTCAACTGAAGCCGCTCAACGTTTTTTGTGCCCAAATTCCCGCACCTGGGGTTGGGCTCTCCATAAGGAGACGTGCCTTTTGGCACTGAGCTGTCTTCGATTTATCTGGCTTCCGTTCAATTTGCATTTATTTTATTTTTTTGTTGTGGGGGGCAACTTCCTTTGTGCATTTTTATTGACATTTTTGTCAAGCTTAAAATTTTCATTTTTTTTTTCTACTTCGATTTTGCTTATGGAATGATTTAGAAAATCAATTGCTTGATAATATCTTAAGTAAATATTACCTATACTGAAAGAGTATAAACACTTAAAATTATTCTATTAAACCCAAATTTGTTTGGTATTGTCTTTTAACGATAAAAGTAGTCCAGGGCTTGCCAGCCCATAACCACCGGGGGCCGAAGTCACTCGTGTTTTCCACACATACTCAAGCCGAAGTTCTGGGTGTGTAAATTTCTGAGCACAGTAGAGAGCAGTCGACTGTGGAGTAGACGCAAAAAATTCACTTCAAGAAAGAAAAGTGTCTCATTATTTTTACTTAGCTTAGAAAATACTTGTACCTTTTTTAAGAACTAAAGGTTATTAGTATAAATATTACGATTTTTTATGAACTTGTATGGTATTGTTAGTATTTCTTTGTGATTTCTTATTAATTAGTGTAATTTATTGTCGTAATCTTTATTTTTATACACTTGCAAAGGGTATATTATATTTTATTACGCACTGAAGATTGCGTTTTCGACCCCTTTATAGAATATACATTATTGATTAGAAAAGAGATGAGCGCGGTACAGGATTCTCGCAGAAAACCCGAATTTTCTCGAATTTCCTGAATCTTAAAATGTTCATATTCAGTGGGAAATCACATGGGAATTTTTGAATTTGGTAATTATAAATTCATCTTGTGACGTCCCCAACATTTCAAGTTATTTCTGATCTGCCTGAGGAATCATTTCAATTCGGGTCCCGCGTTTATCTCTACACAGAAAAAAAAAACTGTGCCATTCGGGCTCAAGTCAACACCAAACGGGCTCAATAATGGGTTGATCCCGGAATGGCTTAAACTGAGCCCTAGTCGGGATAGTCGCCCGATAAAAGTTAAAAAAATTTTGAACGCCCGAGAGAGATTTTTTTTTTTTTCTTATAAATTTGCATATATATCAATAATTGTATATTTGGATTCACTTAAGACTTCTTTTATTTGAAGAAACATATATAAATAAATTAATAAGAACGTACTTTAAGTTGCCTTGTCTGGGAATCGAACTCGGGACCTCGATACTGAAGAACGTCTGCGTCTCAGCGCACTCGACCGCGCCGCGCCTGCCAGACTAGGCACCCAAAGACATACAAGAGCGTTTGCTCCAGACGACAAAAGAGAGAAGCCAAGAGATCAAATTTGCTGTTGCTCTCAGCTTGTTCGCTCTCTCAATCGACATTTAAGCCCGAATCGGATTAAAAACAATCCCAAACGGGATCAATTACGGATAATCAATCCTAAACGGGCTTAAAATTTCAATCCTTCCGTCGGGATTAAATCAAGCTTTTTCGGCTTAAATATATCCCGGCATTTTTTTTTCTGTGTAGTTCAGAACGATAAGACAAGTCTTCATGGCAATGGCAAATGCTTAGGCTCCTTTGTCAAACAACAACAACCTTTGTAGGGTTTGGTGCTTGGTGCTGTGAGCACCTCTGAGCTATTTGTCAACCCAAATTAGGCTATCAGCTTTATAAGCTAAAGTTTCTATTAGAATTTTTCTTTGATTTCACTGTGCATATATGTGGGAACCAACAGGATCGCAAAACTATATCATATAGTTGTTTGGATAGCTCGGTCTAATAACTGCTCTCAGACAGAACAATATTTTAGTTTTTAGTACGCTACGCCGATGTTTTAAATACCCTTGCAGTTTTTGAAGGGCGCTACCATGATAACAAAAAATTTTTTCTTTCTAGAACTAGTTTTTGCACCGACCGTTTATATGGCAGCTATATGCTATAGTCATCCGATTTTGATACATTTTTCCAGAATTGTGTGGAAGCATATAAAACTAATATACACCAAGATTGGTGCAGCTAAGATGGAAAATAAAAAAGTTTTTCTTACAAAAACTAGTTTTTGGACCGATCGTTTCTATGGCAGCTATATAGTCATCCGATCCGGCCGGTTCCGACAAATGTACAGCGTATTTGTATTTAAAGACTTTTTGCAAAGTTTGGTCAAGATAGCTTTAAAACTGAGGGAGGAGATAGCATAGAAACAGACGGACGGACGGACAGACGGACAAACGGAAATAAACTCAGCTCGTCATGCTGATCAAGAATATATATACTTTATGTGGTCGGAAATGCTTCCTTCACTGCGTTACAAACATCGTGACAATTTTAATATACCCTCTGCAAGGTTATAAAAATATATATAATATATATAATTCGGAGAAGACTAACTTTGTACAATATATCTTAGTTTTGTTTTCAAATTGTCTGTATTACAATATTCCCAAATATTCCCAATTACCCAAATATTCAATTGAATCCGATGCCCAACTAAAATTATTTCTGGATCCACGGAATTTTAGTATATTCAACTTGTTGACATTTATTTTGTTTAAGTTTTTTCACATTTGCAATTTATATGATGAAGCAGCGCCATCTTCACCTCATTTCTAAGTGTAATCATTTATTATGCAAACGTGTTTAAGTGTGACCATTCGATTAGTTACATTATTGCTGAGGCCATTAAAATAAACAAATCGGAACCTGAAAAATAACGAAATCAAGCCTTAATCCCGTACCGATCCCAACACACGGCTATCCCGTCCCGTTCCGATTCCGAACATTTTTCGACCAATTTTGAAATCAATCCCGTCCCGACTCGATTCAGTAGTTTTTTCGGGTCCTTCGAGACCCGTCATCATCATATTTATGGATGAAGGTTTCTTTCCAGATGACATAACAATATTTCATATGAATAAAAACACTTTTGAAAAGCTCTGAATTCTGAATGCTTTTAAAAGGCTGTCTTATTTTTATGAAGCATTGTGCTGAAATACATTTCTATGCCATCTGGAATGAGGCCTTGAAAACGCATCTATTTACAGTCTAACATTTATATTACGAACTTTAGTATAATTAAGTTTTTTTATCCAGCAATATCGTTAAATTTTATAAAAAAAAAATTTTCCATGTGTTCTACAAATCGCTTTCGACACCAAAAACGACCCAAGTCGTATAGGAATAGGGTCGTAAGAGATTTGTAGAACACATTGGATTTCTATATTACGAATTTTCTGTATAAAATTTTTTGTTTTGTTTTGGTTCCCTTAAGATTCGCTTTATGAAAATTTAAATGTTCTAAACTATATGATATGTCGATCAATAGTTAAAAGGAGCATACTCATTATTGTTATCCTTCATGATCTTTGACATTAAAAGGTAGTCTCTACCCTTTAAGTATAAACTAAATATGATACATAAAATATTGATTTCACAAATCGACTTGCGCTTTATTTTCCATCCCGAACTCGTAATATAACGAACTTTTCTAACTTTTTAAAAAGTAACTTTACTACATAGTGCACAGAAAATCATTGAAGTACTCATAAAATTGACTTAAGTCAGCCTTTTTCCAAAGAGATGGGGTACACTTCGGGATCAGGTTCGGGAGGTCATAAATTTAATCGAACCTTAAGGGACCCAAAAAACTCGAACTGATCAGTTCTATATTATTTTTCAGTTCTTAAAAAAATTTAGTATTAGTTCCGGTACGTGATACAAAACGCTTAATTTGGGTTAAGGGTTCCGTTTTCGGTTTAAATGCCTTTTAAGAGCTTAATAATAAATCCATGTTTTTCAATTATCTTACTGGTTATTAAGATGTTTTTTAAGTAGAGCTAGCATAATTTAGATTAAGCTTCAAAAATGTGTATATTTGCGATATTTTGATCTAATTTCAAATTCAATCAGATTTGATATGGAAATAAACTTCCCAGTTTGTTTTGACACTGCATTTCAACTTATCATCACCTCGTATCAGCACTTTCTCATAAATCAAGCTCAATATACAAATTATTTATGCCTGTAACTGGTATCACAAATCAAATTATTCATCATGCTCTCGTCTAATAACAACATCGAAACAACTTTTCAATTGACATCACCAGCTGGTCTCCTAATGTTAGGCGAAGCCCCACAAATTAACCACTAACCAGCAGCTATAACCGCCGGCAAAGCCACCTACATAAACACACTTCCATCTCCTCCTCCTTCTTCTCCTGCTACAGCTGCTGCTGCTCTTCAATAACCTCAACACTTTTAAAGCTTCACTTTAAATCTACACAATATGGTTTATTGTTTGTCTTTTAGATGGATTACCTTAGGTTCGATCATTTTATCTATTAATCCACAACGTGGGGCAGCATAGTTATATGGCATGAGGGTAACCATTTTGTATAATTCACTTGATTTTTGTTGTTGTTTTGTTGATATTTAACATTAAATCACACACACACACACATGCAGTTGGAGGAGTACACCACACGAAACAGTAAAAGTGGAAGCAAAATGAATCTTGTAGATAAATAAGACAGCGAAACCGTTTCACGTAGCGTCCGCTTTGAGTAGCTCGAGTCAACTGACAAGAACTGAGCAAACGAACCGCTGGCTGGCAGCTCGGAAACCTTTTGAGTGTAAATCTCGGCATTGGGTGGAAAGTGGAAAGTCACTCAAAAAAACGAGTTTGCCTTGTGCGGTATGGCCGACTCTTTCCCACATTTTTTCGGTTCGTGCAATGGTGAAGTATCTGTGTGTGTGTGTATTTTTTGGATTTGGCCCCGCCCAGACCCCAGAACTGAGGGTGGGTCTCGAGTAGAAATTTTTTTTTTTTGGCATGCGGGCGCCTTCCATTGTCAATCAAACATTTTCAAGCCGCTGGGCAAACGCCATTATAAAAATTAGACAATTTATGCACATAAATTAATTTTCTAATTCAAATTGAAATTGCTTTCGAGCGCCTCTTTTGGTGGGCTCCCATTATACAAATTAATAAACTAATCAAAAAAAATGTCAATAGAAACCGCCAACTAAATTTTTATGACCATCGTAAAACCACATATATATGATTTTTGGGTAATTCAAAACTTTTGCATTGAATTTTAAAGGAGCTCCGCATTAAAAATCATGTAAGACGAGTCGAAGTGTGCCCTGTGTGAGTATGTGGGGGGGATTGCATGGCATGGTATAGTTATGCGTATCGAATGGCCCAGCGAGTGCCATAAACAAATTGGCGTCTAATCAAAAGCAGAAAGAAAAAAAATATAAAAGAAATGTGAATCACTTTCGCTACCAAATAGGCAGTTCATAAACAAGATGGTGCAGAGATAACAATTTACTGTGGTGGAAAAACAAAATGAAGTGACTAGGTGAAAGGTAAGCTGGCATCTACTAAATTATATCAAAGAGTTGGTCGAGAAACTATCCTATAAATACTTAGATTTTTATCATTAAAATAAGATAACCTATACCTAAATAATGTCCTAACCTTATTAAGGAAAAAAATGGGATCTTAAATTATTATTATAATCTTATATTATAGATCGTTTTATTTTTAAAATTTTAAGACAGTTTTGTTTTTTGTTTGCTTGAATTACGTTTAAATCAATATTAATCGTAAAAATGTTTGCTAATAACATTGAATATAATAGCATTAATCTGTGTAGGTCACTTTCTCTTGTGCGAAAATTACAAAGCACAAAAGCCAATAGATTGAGAGAAGCTCGGATGATATACCCATGTGTTCTACAAATCGCTTTCGACCAAAAAACGACCAGATTCCCATACGATTTGGGTCTTTTTAAAGGGCGGAAGCGATTTTTTTTTCAATAATAATCAAGACAGTTCCCGTTTTCGATGGCAAACTAATCTTGCGAAATCGATATTAGTAAATGTTCCCGTTTTCGAAAATACGTTGCGCTATTTTCCGACTAAGTTCAAATTTCTATAAATCTTCATTCGACTGTCTAGTTGGCAATTGACAAAATATCATGTCATATCTAGTAAATAAGAACATTATCAAATTCCGATCCATCAATTTCGGCATATGGGAACCTTTTCTTGATTACAAAAAAAGTATAAAAATGTAGATTTGAAAATATTGAACCTAGTCGAATATTGAAATTGTTTGTAATTGATTTTGCCTGGTTTAATTACTGAATTCTTTTCTTTTAAATGAGTGCAATTACTTTTTTTCTCACGTTTATTGAGCTAGGTTTTTCAGCGCTTATTATTGACAATGAATTTGCAAAGTTTTACACAGAGAAAAAGTTATATATTTAGATGATCAAATGGATATTAAAAATATGAATATTCTAATACCCCATTTTTCATTCAGTTGAGATTTAATAGTATCAAATTGATTTTAGATTTGCATCCAATGGAGCTAAAAAAAAACGACTTAAGGATATAAAAATTAATATTTGAATAAAATAAAATAAATACCTGGCCTGTGCTGTAACCCCAAAGTGCCAAGCCGAGCTTCTCTCAATCTCTTATTGAATATTCTTTAAAAAAAAATATATTATACTTTCCAAATGGATCATAATGGATCTTATTTTTCTGTGTAGGATAGTCTTGACTATCAGGTAAGCAATAGATACCATATTTAAAACGGAGCGTATCATAACTCATAACTTCCTTCCAATAGTAAATAGATCTCATTTTGTTTGTACACTTATTTTGCAATGACCCTCGTAAAAAAATTTTGTAGAAAAAAAAACGATTTTAATTCGTCGAATTGTTTTCTTCTTCTTTGGCATTATTAATTAATTATTAAAAAGTTTTGATATTTGCAATTAGTTGAAAATCTATAAGTAATATACAAATTCTTTAAAAATATTCTGCCATGCTTAAATTTATTATATGTATAGTTTTTTATGCTTAAAATGTGTAACAACATTCCAAAAGTATCGATCATCCAGCCATTTAAGGCCATTTATGTTGGAAAGCACTCGAGGAAATCCTTGCGGATTCCCAGAAGGAACGCAAACGATTTCTGAATCTGTTAACTTAAATCGCACTTGTTTAGAGCGATGGTCTAGGTATTATCTTAATCAGTTAATAAAGCTGGATGAAAGAAACACTAAGGCCCGGTTTCTCATCATTTGTTTTTGCTTAAACGCAGACGTTTTCTTAATATTCACATCAGCATCATTATTAATCGAGTCAAAGGTATATAATGTAATAAGTTCATATACAGCCATGCTCCCATTTTCACTTTCGCAAAAATTTTGCGATTTCAAACCGGTTTTAGGTGCAAATTTGGTCTCCAAATCGCAAAATGTTTGCGAAAGTGAATATGGGAGCCCGGCTGATAATAACATTTTTCTATCTCCGCACCGGTTGAAATAATTTTTAGAATCATAGGTAATAGGTAATATACATCACAATTTTCTTCACAAAATTCATCACAAATTTCTTACTTTTATACCCAATCGGTTCTCAATTTTTCCGTTCTTGAAATAAGCCCACGTTCTCAAAAATATACCATCCGACGAACAAACTTGGAAAATTCGTTCTTAAAATAGTTCTTGAAAAATTAAGCTAAAATTAAGCTCTTCAACACTGAGCTTAGACATATTAACTTGGTACGGTGGTGAAACTGTCTAAGACTCCTGTTATATATAAAAACGTGAAAGATGGCCCTGGTTCAAATCCCAGATATAAAAAAAAAAAATTTCATCATAAGAAAACTAGCTTACTTGCGGCATTTTATTAAGGTAAGGGTGTTTATGGTTTATAAATGAAGAAAGAGTGGGTCGGAGAGTGCGGGGGAGGTTAGCAAAAATTGTGTTTTCCGTTCTAATAACAAGACCGGACGGTTCTTAAACACGGAACGTCCGGTCTCAATGAAAGCGTTCTTACTTTAAGACCGCCGTTCTTAGTATAAAATAAAAAAACGGACTTACCCTACTATTCAGAACGAAAAAGCCGGTTTTCGGTACATTTAGAACGGATTTTTTTTTAAGTGTAGTTAAAAATAATGTGTACCTTTACAATCACTGGAAATTTACATATCGAGATCTAACAGCTACAATAACGTAAGCACCTTTTGTTTTAAAAAATTCTGTTAATGCAAATATGATCAGCAATGTCATTTTCATCAAAAATTATTTTTGACGCTTACGTTTTATTATCGGTTAGGGCTCGATATGATGTCAAGAGAATTAAGGACTGTATCAAAAAGAAACTGCACACAGCATTTCTTCATGCCGTGTGAAGTACCGCTAAAAAGCTTGAATGATTCTACATATTTAACGTATTCTCCCTAGAGATGAACACGACACGACTGTAACACGAATGGCATAATTCAAACAAGCAACACCACGTTCGTATTTTAAGGAATCAATACTGACACGAACGTAAACGTGTGACAGGAAGATAAACACGACACGCGCCCAACTCTCACTCCACTATTTGCCTCAAAGTTTTGACGCTACCGCGGATCTCGAAAATATTCTGCACAAATACTGAACCGATAATAAAATTTTGTATTAAAAGATAACTTATTGTAATAAACAAAACGTTAAAAGTGCTCAAAATATTTTACTTCAGTTCGGAGAAACCTGTTCTTCAAAATTTAAGAAAAAAAAAACCGTTTGAAAAATGTTTTAAGAATCAAAATCCGTACGTCTACAAACAGTTTGAAGATTCTAACGTTCTTAGATGTTACTTATAAGAAATAAATTTATATCATTCAGTTTATTTTCATACCCTTCTAATTTTCAATAAGTAAAGGATCAAAAGAATTCCATTCATGCAAATTTGAATAAGAATGAAAATCTGTTTTGCTCTTTCGTGCTGGCCTCAACATATTTTGTAATGTTAAATCTGGCGCATCATATCATATAATCTATGAAAAAAAACAACCAAGTTATTTTGTGCTTCAGTTCCTTTAGCTCTGCTCATTTGTTCTATGTAGTCGTACATGTGGTTAATGCAATTTGCATTTTTTGTTTTATGAATCTCTTGGCTCAGCATTTTCGTTTTATGATTCGATGCATTTCGTAGTCCATAGACATTGCACTATGTCTCAGAGGTTTGGTATTCGCTGACAAATGTAGAATCGATATCAGCGAAATAAAGCTTGACCCAATTCTATGCGGATGACGCATTTCGTGTGACTTGTGAACTTTTGGGCCAGGCGAGTGTTAAAGCCAACACGACAGCTGGTGACAACAGACAAGCCATTCGCCAAAATCACATCCTTATCTAGATTACGAACGAGCTACATAGACTCAGGATCAAGTTGTAAGAATTCAGGCAATGTGGGCAGACTCTCAGGTGTTCGCACATACAAAAAAAATGGCGCCCGAGACCAGAGACCAGGGACCAGGGCCATACCTTTGCTCCCCCTCGACATTTGTAAAATTAATACAGCACTGGGGAGGTCCAGGCCGATCAAAACTGAACGTAAATCTTAAACACTTTCGAGGTGCCTGCAAGCTGCTCGATGCTCCATTGTGAGGCAACGTTGCAGTCGCACGATCAGCACGTTCAGTGGAGAGGGACAGGATGGACAGATCTCGGCAACCGGTCCACTAACAAATGTGCAAGTCTCAGCAACATGCCAAAAGGCAACCGCACAAAAAATAATCTGCAAATGCAGCAAATTGTGCGCAGATTTGTTTACAGAAAAGACTCGGCCCGAATGGGGCGTGGGGAGGGGACTGCTGGGGGGCTGCTGCTGATCGCCGTAGATATAATTGACGACATGTTGTCTCACGATCGTGCTAAAGCGATTAAGGCACAAAATTTAAAGCCCCCAAAGACCAAAGCGAGCGTCAGCATTTCCATGGGTCATGCATTTACTTCCTCTACAGCGGAAAATTGGGAAATTCATTTGAATTTGTAATTAAGCAAGAAACATGATTGTTTGATTTGAATTATAACTATTGAATTTCGTTTTCTCTTTTATTTTATTGTTGTGGCAGTTGGGAAAAGTGCATTTATTTTTGCTAGAATTCCAAAGCATATGAATCAATTTTCGTTTTTATTTATTGTTTACTTGTAATTGCATATGGCCGTTTAAGTCTAAAGAACTGTAAGCCTTATCTTGTTTATTTAGACACCTTAAAGGCAACAATTACAACAAAACAAAATAAAATGATAAATGCAAATAAATATACAAATTGGCTTATCAAACGGAGGGATAGTTTTACGTGCTATAAAAATATTATTTTAAGTTTACATTAACTTAAGTTTGGCAATTAATATGGAGTGGATGGGCAATAATAATTGCTATTTAGACTTTATCAAATCGTTTGATAACGGGGAGACATTTTAAAAAATGAAGCAAACTAAATTTGAAAAAAACGTAAGTATGCCTATGGCAACGTGTAGGCTCATTTTATGACATATCTTTGAGCTCAAAGTAAACCAAAATGGCAAACGCACTCAACCTATAGAATCACTAGGCAGATATTCAGCTGTAGTTAGGTCCTCTTAAAGGCACTAGCTGGAAAAGATGCAGGTCGTTTCCCACTTCTTCCGTTTTTGCACTGTCCTGATTTGATAGAGACATAAACATATAGGCTCTCATTTTCTAATGGACGTCTTTTACTGAGACAACGCTTAGTCATCAATGTGGTTTCATCTAAGCCTTCTAATACGCTGTTTAGACCGGCCGCATCATTGAAATTTTCCGTTAAACGGAAGGTGCGGAATTGTTTCCCATAAGAAACCTGTGGATAGAAGAAGAGCCGCATGTTTAATGATGCGGCAATGATGCGGAAAGAGTGACCGTACATATATTGAGGAGTATCGAGTATTGTTTCACAGCGTCGATAGCGAGCAGCTGATTCTCAATCGAATTTCGATAAAAAAAAAAAAATTGGACCGCGTAGTTTAAAAAAATAAATGATCCGCATAAACAAGCTCTATTTTTATTTTGGTGAACGCAGTGCCGTTGCCAAATACACCGCGTGCCACATTTAAAATATTATCGCTCATAAAAAATTATCGCTCATTTTGGACAGATGCGTGGGAGGAATGGACAGTTAAGTCCTTCGAAATCACAACTGTGCGGGCGGGAAACCCTAACAACTGTTTTTTTCTAACCTAGCTTAACTTAGTTCAAGTTACTTATATCTTCCTTAAAATGGTTTTCTCCTTTCGCTCCTAGATTACAAGGAACAAACTTAAGTACCTTGGTTTCTAGAACAGCTGGTATAGTCCAAGTCTTCCTTTTCCTCGTATTTTGGTTTGGATAATTTTAGATAGGAATTTAATAGATCATTGACAGATTTGATATTCCTTCTCTCTTTAATAAATAAATAAATGACATTTGATATTTGTTTATTCCTTTTTATAGCTCTCAAAAACTTTTATTTCATTATTTTAAGTCTTTTTGAATACTCTCATAAAGAACTTTTTTTCGTTAGAAAAATTACAAAATATTGTGAATTAAACCTTTGTTTTTAATAAATGGTACGGTTCGGGTTCAGGTTCGAGGGATCAAAAATATAAGAGTTTCGGTTCATGGTCCAGTTCGGGCACACCAAAAATCCCGAACCGATTTGATTAAAACTTTTCACTATCACAATATATTTATCAAAAATGTCAAGCTCCTTTACTTATCATTTTTTTTAAGGCCTGATTTCAGATGACATAAATTTTATTTTCGCCACTATGCTTCATATAAATAAGACATCTGTTCAAAAGCATTCTGATTTCAAAGATTTACAAAAGTGTTTCTATTCATATAAAGCATAGTGACGAAAATAATTTGTATGTCATCTGAGAATAGGCCTTAAGAAAAAAGAGGTCAAATAAAATGAAATAACAGCTTAAGGGTGACCATATTTTGTCAGTATATTTGATAAAATTTAGTGCTAAAAGTGTTGTACAAATTCAAAATAAATCTAAATGTTTATCTCATTTGAGTACTAGTCTTAAAAAGCTTAAATTCGAATAAATATTGTTGGTAAGTATTGTGAGCTGAGCTACGAGCTCTGTCCACTGTCTGTAAACCATTGTTATATAAATTAAAGAAACTGCAACTCGCTTAACGGACTCAACTGGGACCAAAAATTAAGGCCGTTAAATGAATGAGTTTGCACCTTTAGAATATTTATTATTTTAAATTAAAAAATGGTTTTTGAATTAAAGATAGACAAGCTTTAAGCTTTTTAACCTAATTTCTACAAATTAATTTTAAAATATTTAGCAGCATTAATGTCCTCAGAAATTTGTGCGTCGTGGCTTTGATAAGGATCAGAAATATACATTTTCAATCTATTCATCAACATGACTAAAAAGTTGATATTAAAATTAAATTAAAATTTAATCACCTCTTTCTTTCTCTTTAATCAACATTTCCATCCTCATCCGTCTTTGTTCATCTCCAAAAGTTCTTTGTTTGCAATTTGCTCTCTACCCAAACATTGATCGTGTAGTCTTCCAATATTGCATTATAAGGCAAATCAAAAATCTGATTTTTAGGATTTTAAGTCATCAAGCAGCGATGGTGAAAAGGACTTTAAGCAGTCAGGCCATATTTTCTTCCAGAACTTGTTCAATGATTTTGATTTTTAACTTTTGTTATAAAGCGTAAAGCAAGGTATGGGTGTCTAAATATCTACGGAGCTGATGCTAGCTTTTCTCAATTTTTATACCCTTGCAGAGGGTATATTAAAATTGTCACGATAATTGTAACGCATAGAAGAAATCATCTCCGCACCCATAAAGTATATATGGTTAAGCAATGATTAATTCCTATGGGAAAGAAGGGAGGGGGGAAACTGAGAGCGGCGCAGTCCAATTAGCTACTGTAATCAAGCAAAGTCCGATTGGGAAATTACCAGTTACCTTTTGCCCTCTCGCTCTCTTTCACGTAAGTTCTACCAATCGCTGCGGTGTTGTTGTTGTCGTTGCTTTGAATTTTCTTTTACGAATAGCTCTTATATCGTTTATCTGATCGAAAAACGGTGTATGGCGGGTCGGTAAATAATGAGTAGTAGAATATATGTCTAGAATGTTTGAACAAACTATCTTCAAAATTGTGGGAGCTATTACGTTTTTTAATTTGCGGGGGAGGCAGGTGGCGTGGCAAAAATTAAAAATGAACTTGATCTGCCTGCAGGTATAAGAATTATATGTTCCATACACTTCAAACCTCTAGCTCTTACCATCTCTGAGAACTTTTCGTTCATGGCTATATCGACTCGGCTATTGATGCTTATCAATAATATATATAGTTTATGGGGTCGAAGATGCTTCCTTCAGGCTGTTACATATATTTGCACAAGCCCAATATACTCTGTGTACCTTCGGTACAGAGTATAATAAATATCAACGGAAAGAAAGTCTGAAAAATGATCGACCTCGGCTGAGATGAGTATGAAGATACTGTTTTAACGACCTTTATAGTATTCAAATAGTAACAAGGTACACTTAATACCACTATACTGAAGATTTAAGAATCTCCCGGTTCTATCATCAATAAACTTTGCTGACGACTGCAGTAAAATAACTGCCTACTCAAGCCGGAATAGCTATAGTAGGAATTAAAAAAACCTACTCCAAAGGCAACCGCTGTGCTAGAGAATATCAAAATAAGAGATTGGAAACTTTTTGACTACTCGCTGCTCAAGCTTATTTATTTCAAATAAATCCAAGCCAGACTGAACAGGAAGATCAAATACCCATCAAGTACGCCACTAATTAAAATCAATTGCTTTCCCCTAACAATTTATTCAGATGTACAGCTTTTTACCCCCACTCACTCATAAATAATTTCCATTTAACATAAATCATTCAAATCTTGCCCAACTCCTGCTGTGCTTTAAACACATTAAGCCAAGTTTAATGTTAATAATTTTATGGATTGCCATAAAAAATACCCACTAAATCGTAAAACTAGCCAAACCCAACTACTGGGTTTAAGCTGAAAAACAAAGATTCATGTTTATATAAATGTTTTCATAAGCAATTTTTGTTGTTTGTGCGGTTTAAAGGGGCATAAAATGAAACAAAGACTTAGATTGTATGTGGGCGTTGATGCCGATAAAGAACAAAAATAAACCAAGCCAGAAATTGCACTTCAAAGAGCACTTGATGTGGATGTGGATGATGATGATGATGCTGACCACCAGGGTGGACTCAGTCAATGCCTCGTTTATGCTTTCATTCTAGTGAAAAAAATTATGCGGAACCTGTGTGTGTTTGTGTTCCAGGCACGTGCCGCCAGCCCAGGCATTGCCATGGTGACCTAAGCAAAACAAACATTGGTCAGGAATTTCATTAAGTCGTTCTCTTGGCAACCAATCCAATTCAACCCACCCACCGAGTTTACGAAGTGTGTCGCCTGTCACTGGGAATGAACATCAAAATGCTGGAGCTTGAAGGGGGAGGGGGAGTAGGTTACAGGTTACACTCAGGCAGTTAGTTACCTGTGGGAACAGAGCGACTCTCTCTAATTAATTTAATTATGCACTCTTGTCTAGCGCGTGTCAGAATTAAATAGTTACGCCTGGGCGAGCACTCATCAAATGCGCCCTCAAGTATGCAACATATGTTGTCGCTGACAAATTGAATTTGTAAATTTCACGCAGCCTAACAACAACAAATCATTTTGGAGACCCCCCAGGGATGCTGTTAAGCTCGATAACTGGGTGGTTGGTAAGGTAATCCTATAGCCCTATCCATGTTACGCTCGTCTGGACGGACTTTCTAACTTGGTTTCAGTTCGTTGAGTTCTCTCTCTCTCTCTCTGTTTCCCTTTTGCTCGAAAGTGATGTGAAATTGTAGACCAAGTTGTTGGGGGGGAGGGTGAGTGGGGCGTGTCACATACACACAATTATTAACACTTATTAATGTTGAGGTTTTTCATATAGATGGCACCCCAGGGCTTAAATTAAAGTCATCCGAAAGTGCCAGCACTTGAGCGTGGAGCGGGGGGCGTTGGAGGGTTGATTTTGTTAGCTCTCATGCTGATGTAAGTAGTCATTAAGATTGAAGTGCGATATGATTTTTTCGCAGCTGGCCATCCTCCCCTTGTGTTGTTCACCTTTGACTTTAGCCTGAGCCAACTCACTCAAGGTTAACCTATTGACAGCTATTGTCCTCTAATTAAACAACAATGTTGACCTTATTCTCAAGATGTCTTGGTTAAGGTTCAGTTAACAAATTTATTTTTGGGTTAAAAATTGCCCAAAAATTTGTGCTGGCTTCTTTGTTTGTTAATTAAATCAAAATTTGATTGCAACCCCCGGAAATTGATTTTTTTTAACCCTTTATATGGAGATTCAGGTGTGTCTTAACCCCGTTTGGTATCAACCCTTCTTGAGATAATCAACTAACCAGACGGGGCAATTGTGTAATTTATAAGTTACAAATGATAAAGTTGACATTTTTAAAGAACTGGAAATCTCTGTAAACTGAAAAAAGATTCTTTAAGTTTGGATTAAGGGAAAAAAAAAAAAAAAAAAAAACTTTTTCTCCTAGAACTAGTTTTTGGACCGATCGTTCCTATGGCAGCTCTATGCTATAGTCAACCGATTTTGTTAAATTTTTCCAGAATTATGTGGAAGCATATTAAGTTAATATATACCGAGATTGGTCACGCTACGATGGAAAACAAAAAAGTTTTTCTCACTAAAACTAGTTTTTGGTCCGATCGTTTATATGGCAGCTATATGATATAGTCATCCGATTTTGATAAATTTTTTCAGAATTGTGTGAAGGCATATAAAACTTATATATACCATGATTAGTGACGCTATGATGGAAAACAGAAAGTTTTTACCACTAGAACTAGTTTTTGGTCCGATCGATCCCATGGCAGCTATATGCTATAGTCATCAGATTTTGAAACATTTTTCCAGAATTATGTGGGAGCATAAAAAACTAATATATACCACAATAGGTGATGCTACGATAGACAACAAAGAAGTTTATCTCACTAAAACTAGTTTTTGGTCCGATCGTTTATATGGCAGCTATATGATATAGTCATCCGATTTTGATCAATTTTTCCAGAACTATGTGGGAGCATAAAAAACTAATATATACTACGATTGGTAACGCTACGATGGAAAACAGAAAGTTTTTACCACTAGAACTAGTTTTTGGTCCGATCGTTCCTATGGCAGCTATATGCTATAGTCAACCGATTTTGTTAAATCTTTACAGAATTATATGGAAGCATATATAACTAATATATACCACGATTGGTGACGCTACGATGGAAAACAAAAAGTTTTTACCACTAGAACTAGTTTTTGGTCCGATCGTTCCTATGGAAGCTTTATAATAAAGTCATCCGATTTTGATACATTTTTCCAGAATTATGTAGGAGCATAACAAACTAATTTATTCCACAAATGGTGATGCTGCGATGGAAAACAAAAAAGTTTATCTCACTAAAACTAGTTTTTGGACCGATCGTTTCTATGGCAGCTATTTGATATAGTCATCCGATTTTGATAAATTTTTTCAGAATTATGTGGAAGCATATTAAGTTAATATATACCACGATTGGTGATGTTACGATGGAAAACAAAAAAATTTTTATCACTAAAACTAGTTTTTAGACCGATCGTTCCTATGGAAGCTATATGCTATGGTCAACCGATTTTGTTAAATCTTTCCAAAATTATATGGAAGCATATAAAACTAATATATACCACGACTGGTGACGATACGATGGAAAACAAAAAGTTTTTACCACTAGAACTAGTTTATGTTCCGATCGATCCTATGGTAGCTATAAAAACTAATATATAATACGAAAAAGTTTTTCTTACTAGAACTAGGTTTTGGACCGATCGTTCCTATGGCAGCTATATGATATAGTCATCCGATCCGGCCGGTTCAGACAAATGTGCTGCCTATGTGTATTTAAAGACTTTTTGCAAAGTTCGGTCAAGCTGCTTAAAAACTTAGGGAGGAGATAACATAGAAACAGACGGACGGACAGACGAACATGGCTATATCGACTCAGCTTGTCATGCTGATCAAGAATATATATACTTTATGGAGTCGGAGATGCTCCCTTCTATGCATTACAAACATCGTGACATTTTTAATTTACTCACTGCAAGGGTATAAAAAAAACTTAACAATCCTATATATTTTGAAGTTAGGTAGGGCTGAGCCTTCAGGAGGATCTGAAGGTCTCTAGCTATGTGCCTGTTTGTGGATAGCTTTATTTGGCTTTTAAAATACATATTAAATAGATAGAGTTACCCTTTTGCCTTCAGTACATTGATTGAAATAAATGTCAATATAAAAATACTGTCTACAGTTGAGTAGCCTTTCCATCTTAAAATTGCTAAGTATTTAGTATATATCTCTGGCAAAACCTAAATAAATTTCACCTGTTCCCACAATAGCTCAAAATATGCTGTCCAAAGTGACAATTGATTGCGTACAGACCTCCGCCTACTCAGCATAAACTATTTCTATTCTGCTTTCCTTTAAATTTAGACCTCAGAAATGAGTCATGACACAAAAGCAGAGCAAATCCTTCAAAAATACTCACAAATATGGTACAAATATTTGCAGTCATTAGTGGGCATTAGGCGTAAAATCCTAGGAAAACAAAAAAAGAGGCCATCCAACGGGCAGGTTGCTCTAATTTTTTTTTGCTTATTTCCTTGACAGGCGACACAAAACAGGATAAAAGGGCTTAGCTCTCGAGACAGGCAGTAAATGTCGCCAGTTGAGCGGATTAGACGACAAACAAAGGAAATAGCTCAGCCACGCGGACGCTGTCCTGATTCCAGCTTGAATGTGAATGTAATTCAAGTAAAAGAAATGTATGCAAATTCAGGGCACATACATATATTTTGTGGTTTCAAATCAACTCGATGATGTCATTATTATGATAAGCAAAATTATGTCGGGCGAATCTGCATTTCATAAGCAAATTTAAGGTTTAATAAATTAATTTATTAAAGAACATTTAATAAGTCTTTACAAAACCTAGAAAATTTATATTTGAATTTTGATCCTATATTATTTCTCAGAGGTTACATCTTTAAATTAACGGTGGCTTATGTTTTATCGATATGCATCCAACTAAAAGAGGCTCCGATTTATCCAACTGTCTACCTTAAGAAGTACTTTCTTGGCATTCTCAAGGCGGCAAGCCCAAAAATTGTTTGCAGAAATAAAATGTTCGGAAATTTTAGGTTATATTTACTTTTATTAGATTTATCGGTAGAAGTTTTATTCAATTTAAATTGTAGGGTGGAAAAATCCCATACAACTGATTAAAGTGTTGGGATGTTTAAGAGTAAGTGAACAAAAATGAGTGGATCAATAATCTGAACAAGTGAACAGGTTCGTTTTCAATCGTTCTATTTTGTTCAGTGACTCTTGTTCAGTGACTGCTCACTCAGTTACTCATTACTCAGTAACTTTTCACTCCATTGTTCTTTTTATACCCTTGTAGCGGGTATATTCATCTTGTCACAATGTTTGTTACGCATAGAAGGAAGCATCTCCGATCCCATAAAGTATATATATTCTTGATCAGCATGACGAGCTGAGTCGATATAGCTATGTCTGTATGTCCGTCCGACTGTTTCTATGCTATCTTCTCCCTTAGTTTTAAAGCTATCTTGACCAAACATTGCAAAAAGTTTTAAAAAACACATAGGCTGCACATTTGTCGGTGTGGGCCGGATCAGATGACTATATCATATAGCTGTCATAGGAACGATCGGTAAAAAAAACTAGTTCTAGTGGAAAAATCTTTTTTGTTTTCCATCGTAGCGTCACCAATCTTGGTTTTTATTAGTTTTATATACTTTTACATTATTCTGAGAAAATTTATGAAAATCGGATGACTATAGCATACAGCTGCAATAGGAACGATCGTTCCTTAAACTAGTTCTAGTGAGAAAAAACTTTTTTTTTTTCATCGTAGCATCACCTATTGTGGTATATATTAGTTTTTTATGCTTCCACATAATTCTGGAAAAATTTATCAAAATCGGTTGACTATAGCATATAGCTGCCATAGGAACGATTGGTCCAAAAACTAGTTTTAGTGAGAACAACTTTTTTGTTTTCCATCGTAGCGTCACCAATCTTGGTATATATTAGTTTTATATGTTTCCACATAATTTTGGAAAACTTTATCAAAATCGGATGACTGCATCATATAGCTGCCATAGGAACGATCGGTCCAAAACTAGTGCTAGAGAGACAAACTTTATTGTTTTCCATCGTAGCGTCTTAAAAAAACTGATGTTAGCCTTTTATATTTATTCAGTGACTCTTTGCTCATCTGTTGTTCTCAATGGAGCTAAAAATTGAATAGATTTTTCAAATCTAAATATTGTAATTGTGCGTTTCAATTCTGGAATGGTCTTTCGATCATTTACATAGACTTTGTCCTTTGTGTAACCCCACAGAAAAAATAAATGAAAAAACAATTTTTAAAGTGTGAAATCTACCCTGATGTGGATTGTGGATTCACGGGACAGAGTCTTAGAGTACAAAGGTAATTTTTAGCCGTTATATGTAATATTTAGTTTGTAACTTTCAAAATGTAGGCTCTATGGGGAAAATCAATAAAAAAAAATTATTTTCCGATTTGGGAAAATCCACCCTCCAGGTCAGAAAATTAAAAAAAAAAATTGTCGCATTAGATTCATTTCACATCTAATTTGATATCTTAAACTAAAGGCGTTTCTTATTTAAGTATCCCTTCTACTACTCTACAACTGCCAAATACTTATCAAATAAATAATATATTTACCGTAAAATAGAAGATAACTTTTTTATACTTTTACAATTTTCAAAAATAAAGAACTTTAAATCTTCCACAACAACCATAATAAAAAAGAAGAAGAATAAAAACTGTGCCAACTGCTGTAATACTTTAGCAGGCAACTCAATACCCAACTGTAAGCTATCAATTACCCACGTATGTGGCAGCCCCTAACGTTCCAAAACGGATCGGTTTCCATCCACAGACCTTGGCCACATTTAACTCTTGCCATGGTTCTTATTTATTACTATTTTTTTTATGATTGTGGCAATTGCGAAATGGGAAATTCAAATAGAAATAAATTGTTAATTATTTCCGTTAAACTTAATTACTTACTAAAAAAAGGCCCAGCCATTACAGAAAGTGACAGAGGGAGAGAGAGAGATGTGATAACAGGTGCGTTTTTTCGCTTGGCCTTTCGCCAAGCCCAATTTTCAGTTTTCCTCTCATTGAATATCGAATTACATTTTACCGCCTCGCCAATCAATGAAGGAAAAATGTGAAATGTGAATGATTTGCTGTTGGCATTTTGGCTGCCAATTGTCCAACGGCTGCTGCACTTTTTCCCATAGAGCCTCCGAGAAAGGAAAAACAAAAAATGTGCAACGAGGAAATATGATATTTTATTTTTTTTTCTTTGCTGGAAAATTGCTAAAGCAGGCAGCAGCAGCAGTAAATTTTTCCTGGTAAAAATTATCAAAAAAAAAAAAAAAAAAAACTGTCACGTTGTCTAACGAGTCAAAGGTCGCACAAATTTGTCTCGAAACGAAAACTTTACGAGCCGCTTAATTGGGATAGGGTACGAGAGAAGGGGGTACAGCTGCCTGTCTTCGACTTTGACTGACACCAGCCACACCTAAGTAAACTCTCTGCGACGGCATCTTTATCTCTTTTCCAAACTGTCTGCCACTTGATTGAACCGGAAATGAGGCGCAACCTCGGCGAAAAAAGATTGACACAAAGTTTTGTTTTCACAGGCTGTGGCACCCACTTGACCCCCGACCCCGTGGTAACGACTCCGTCTTGGAATCAAAAGTGCCGAACCTGAACCAAGGAAATGTTTTACATCAATTTCACAAAAGTGATTCCACGAATGTCGACTCTGCCACCGCATCACACACTTACCCCAACTGTCAAATAATTATGACAAGTTCATTTCGTCGCACTTTCGCTCATTTGTTTAGCTCTCGTTTTTAATGAGAATTTTTGTAAACGGAGGCAAAGTCCCACCAATTATCGGGGCGTTGTAACATGCTGGGCGCTTTTGATGTGACAGCAGATGCGTGTCCATGGCGTGTATTTTCTTCTCTTTTTTTTTTTTGAGGTGTTTTGTGGATGCACTTCAGCGATATCTATATGGACATGCGATGGGGGTGGCTATATTTAAGCTAAGAGGTTGCACAATATTGCTTGGTGCTGGTAACTTAAAAGTATGCTATGAATTTTCATATGCCAAAATAGCTCGCAGAGAAGAGGCACGTATCAAACAGTAAGTCTATGTTAACTAGTCTCTGATTTTAGAATACAAAACTTGGAATACCAGTTTTAAAGGAAAAATCGGCAAATCTTCGTCAACTGGCCCACAAACTTAGGTTTTCAAACGGTCGATTCGTTTGCAAAAATATCGGTTCTCTGATATCGGTCTTTAACAAAATATTAAAATATCGGTTTTTGCGGTCACGGACGGAGTTTAGCGATTCAATGAGCTTGGCTTTAATAAGTAGTACCCGTCAATACCCTGTATCATAGGTATTAAGCTGAATCCTTGTCTGTCTTTTAGTCTATCGGGCCTCTTCTCGTTCCCGAATTCGATCGATCGGAATTGATATAGGTTCTTATTTTTTTTAAAAAACCGGTTGGAGAATTCGGGTAATAAATTTTGCCATCAAGACAGTCGATTGAAGATAAATGAAAATATTAAGTTATTCGTTCAATAACAAAATCCATTACCAAAAATTAAAATTTGTTTAATGATATCCTAGTTTATGTGACAAATACTGCGTTCTAGGAGATGAGAAATCGGACCTAACTTATATTAAATCTTTCTAAAAAGCAGAAAAATATTTATTAATTAAAGTTCGAAATAATCGACCCTATAATCTTCCATATCCCTGCCATCAAAAGGGATATTTTGCCATTTGAATAGATTTGAACAGACTAGGGACCCATATAGCCCATAATACGATGGTAAAATACTCAAAAAGGTGTATCAGCTCTAAAACAATTGGAAACATAAAATCTACTTTATCTTTTTCTTGCTTTACATTTTTTCAAATATTCAAACAAAACTTTCTTAAAATAGGAAATATGCTTTATAAAATTTCGATTAAATTTTTTTGTAGAAGCGAAATTTTATTTAAATCAGGAAAATTAATTTCTAAAATTTGTATTAACATTTTTCTAATATTTCTGTATTTTAGAGAGGATTTTTTGAACACTTGTAAATCCGTTACATTTAATTAAAGGTTTAATATTTACCAAAGAAAAGAATTTCTGCCTTTATTTAAAAAAAATTTATTTTTCGTTTATATCTTCAAAAATAATATGATTCCGTTTTTTCTATATGGGCGAATTTATAAAATTCTAAGATAAATAATAATCATGATTTTTGCCCTTCCAAGTATGCTAGGTTTATGAATGCAATAAAAAGTCATGATTTTTGCCCTTCCAAGTATGCTAGGTTTATGAATATGAATAATTAAAGAAAATATTTTTTTAGTAGCCTTTAAACTAATTATTTTTGTACACCTTTAACTGGTCCGACAATCTGCATGAATGCACAAGGTGGATTATGTATGACTGACTATAAATTAACTTGGTCAAATAAATAATTTTTAAAACAAATAAAGCTTGCATACTTCGAGGGTAAAAAGCATGGTTTTCTAAAAGCATAGTAATAGCGTAGTATATTTTAAATCTTCTTGATTTAATCGTTAACTATTATTCCTTTAAAATAAATTATTCCAGATAATTTAGTGATTTTTTAAACGAATATATACCATTTTGAATGCATGTGTTTGAATTTACATAATGTCTGACTTAAATTTGCTGTCTGAAAGAATGCAAAGCTAAAAACAGTTCTTCGGCTAGTAATTTTTATCAAATTATAATAAAAGTTCTCAACGACACCCATAGTATATTTCTAGGCTAAGGGACATTTCGTCGGTTCGAATACTAGTATTCACAATGGTTTATCTTCGTTGAAAAAAATCGCAGAATTATCTGAGAATTTATTTTGAAGTTAAAGAATACATCTTTCCGGTAATATAAAGGGGGGTTAAAACAAAAGTAAAGGTTGCTCACAAAATATGCCTAAACATGCTCAAAAAAGCCACTTTTGCCCACCAAATTGCCAAAAATCCTGAAGTCATGAATAATTTTGGTAAAAAGAATCGTGTTAAGCTCACGAAAAGTATCTATCTATCTAAGTATCACCAACACTCTCTCTATAAATCGAACCATGTTTTATATAGTTTATTTGTGTAATGTTATTGAATGAAATTTTTAAAAGAATGAAATGTATTATAAGTCATAATCAAATAATTTTACAATACGGTTTATTTTCTGCTTGCAAAGAACATACAATACCAAGATGCGACAAATTAAACAAAATATTTTAAACTTTGTTTCGGTGCGTCGTCTCCACAAACTTCGAAATAAAGTTTCAACTACGAAAGATCTAGAACAATCCCAGAATTCTTGTGTCAATCCGAAAAGGCTCATTATACCCTTGCAGAGGGTATATTAAAATTGTCACGATGTTTGTAACGCATAGAAGGAAGCATTTCCGACCACATAAAGTATATATATTCTTGATCAGCATGACGAGCTGAGTTCATTTCCGTCTGTCCGTCCGTCCGTCTGTCCGTCTGTTTCTATGCTATCTCCTCCCTCAGTTTTAAAGCTATCTTTACCAAACTTTGCAAAAAGTCTTTAAATACAAATACGCTGCACATTTGTCGGAATCGGCCGGATCGGATGACTATATCATATAGCTGCCATAGGAACGATCGGTCCAAAAACTAGTTCTAGTGAGAAAAACTTTTTGTTTTCTATCGCAGCGATACCAATCGTAATACATATATGTTTTATATGCTTCCACACAATTCTGGAAAAATTTATCAAAATCGGATGTCTATAGCATATAGCTGCCATATAAACAGTCGGTCCAAAAAGTAGTTCTAGTGAGAAAAACTTTTTTGTTTTCCATCGTAGCATCACAAACGTGGTATATATTATTTTTGTACCACAAATCTGGAAAAATTGATCAAATGATGACTATACAAAGCTGCCATATAAACAGTCGGTCCAAAAAGTAGTTCTAGTGAGAAAAACTTTTTTGTTTTCCATCGTAGCATCACAAATCGTGGTATATATTAGTTTCATGTACTTCCACAAAACTCTGGAAAAATTGATCGAAATAGGATGACTATAGCATATAGCTGCCATAGGAACGATCGGTCTAAAAAGTGGTTCTAGTGAGAAAATTTTTTCCGTCATCAATTGCGTCTTTCAAAACTGCAAGGGTATTTGATCTATTTTCTATTTTTTTTAGTTCGGATTCTATTTAAAAACCAAGTCTCAGAATTTCGAAATATTTAAAAATATCTACAAACCTAGTTAAAAAACAGTTACTTGAAATACCGCATCTAGATGTTGAATGGTCTTCGATTTTGCTTACGCCTCAGGCATTTTACCCAGATTGTCTTATTTACACTGGTTTATCAGTGGTTGCCTGGACAGCCAGTTGCTCATTACTTGTTATGTCTGCTCCTGCTCCTGCTCCCTTTCGCCCCCGCACTATCCATTATGAGCGTAATTTGAGTGGAGTTTGTTTTATTTTTTTTTTCGTGTGCGAGCAAAGCAATTTGGCAATGTTCATCGTTGCCAGGGCATACAAACCGTTTTTGGGTTTCGAGGAGCAACAACCAAAATGGCGGCCATCGATAACGGTAAAAAGCCAAAAAGGCAACGCCATTTTGTTTGTCTATTTGACAAAAATCGCATAAATGCAAATGTTGATGGCTCGTTGCTGGCTGTTTGTTGAAGCCATTAGCAAATAATTCCAGCAAAAAATTTTTATTCAGCATTGTTAAGCACACAGACGCGAGTACACACACACACACACACAGACAGAACAAATGCCGTCAGGATAATTTCATTGAAATTTGAGTCGCCCAAAAAGGAGCAGGCAAAAATGTACAAAAGGACAACGCCATACAGATGCCTGCCTTGCTCATTTCTACGCCATTATAACAACAAACAATGCAGGCGCAGGGAGCACTCTGCGCAGGGACCAGGGGGACTCCCCTTTGTTTTAGGGCGTGGGCTGCGCTTACCCGCAGCACATTTGCTCTGCGGGTTTTACTCGTTTTTCGTCCTGCGGTTTTTTGCTGGTGGATCTTGCTCCACCTCGAAATTTATTTAAGTGTACGCAATTATATGTAAAACTTGCCGCTTACCAATGTCCTGTGACATTTTTACAACATAATCTGTAAATCTGCTCCGTTTTCCTCTCATTTTTAATCCGCTTTTTGTGTGTACTCCGGCTTTAGTTTAACGAGTATTTACCTGGGCGTGTCACAGGAAGTTGTCGAAATGGAAATGAAAATGAAGATGAAGATGCAGCGGCAGATGTCCTCTACCTGTTCCTGTCGGCGTGGCATTCTTTTTGCCAAATGAACTTGTTTGTTTATTTACACAAAAAAAAAACTTTTGCCTCAATGCTGATGAGCCAGGAAAGATTTCAGTAGCCAATTGAATAAATATACAAAAGTCTGAGCATTGACCAAGACAAATGTCAATAAACAATTTAAGTTGAATGTATACTTCAGATACAGTCATATGAATTCTAAAGCGTCACCGAATCTTGGACAGAGACTGGCACGAGCTTTGACTTAAAGATCGTTTTACTTGGGAGTTTTCAATGTCATTGAGAAATTAAACGAACTGCGCTCGAGATTTAACCCCCTGTGAAAATTTTGGAAATCAAGGTTTATTCTCTCTATATAAAAGATTTTTTCCTTACTGATTGACTGATTGGCAATCTACGCAAAGCCTAAACGGTAAAAGATAGAAAGCTGAATCTTTCACAGAAGTTTCCATATGTGCTAAAAGTTGGAACTAAGGCGTGGTTTTGGAATATAAAACCCCCAAAAGAGGCAAAACTCCCGGAAAAGCTAATCTGGGGAAAATTATGTTTTTCATACGATTGACTTCAAATTCGGATTGTAAGTAAGATATGCGATGTAATTGGCCACGTGTTTTCCCGATTTAAAAAACCCCGCCTACAAGGAAAATTGCCGGAAATTCTATTAGGGGCGGGCTTTTAGAGTAAGCCGTTGTATTTGACCCGATGTTTTTGATACTCGACTTGCAAACTTTTCTGGGTGAATAAATGGAAAATTATTCATGATTCAATCCAATTTTTTTTTTTTTACAGCTTTACTGATGGTGCCGAAGCGAACTGCGCCGGTCAAATGCTGGTTAAATTATATTTGAGGCGGCTGTTCAACGCGCTCACTTCTGACTTTGCTGCTGACACTTAATACGAAAGGTTGTCACCCACTTGTCGACAGTGTCAACGATAATGCACCACACACACACATATATACAAAATTTGTGTACTGCCTCCTTCGCTCTAATTTTCGCGCTCTTTGCAAAAGCTCTCAGTTGACAACGGTACCAGATATAAATACTTTGGGCCCAGGCAGAGAAAATAGAGCTTTATAACTTGTATAATGAATGTGCTCAAACTTTTCTTGGCTAACTCACAAATACTTTTGCAGCAAATGCAATATTGTAGACGTCTCTGCTTCCATTGCCTTCTTAATGATACGATTCTAAGTGCAGTGAATCGTATCATTAAGGAGGCCAACTGAATGTCGAAAAATCTTCACGGACCTTAACTTACAATGAACGCAGGAAAAATAAATCGTTCCTATCCCGTTCGGAATCCAATTATATCTCGTACCGTATTAAATTTTAAATCAATTCCATCTCGATACCAAGCTACAACTTTTTAACTCAATTCAATTCAATTAATTAAAAATTGTTTTTTTTTTAGAAAATTGGCTTTATACGGTAGATTGCGTCCTGAAAACTATTATGTACCAAAGGTACAAAGTAGAGTTGCCATAGTATAGATACATCGAAAATCGATATTATTGTCTAAAAAACGATACATCAATAACGGATATTTTATTAACGCGGTATTTCGAATATTTTTTTGGGATATTTCCGGCGATATTTTTAAGTTCTGGATGGAAGAGAAAGACAATTGCCAGCCCTTTCCGACTTGGCATAGGCATATGTTATTTCACCAGAAAGCTCGGAGCGGTAGGCTTCGACTATAAAAAGTTTGTCCTCGACTATAAAAGTGTGGTTTCCGACAACAGATGCCAAAAATCTCTGTCTTACGATAATTGGTAAAAAAAAATGTTATTATGAAATACATTTTATCTATATTTGTTTGGGTTTGGGAACTTTAATCTGTAGATTTTAATTTCAGATGGAATTAAGTTTTTAATACGCTTGAAATGAAACCTCAATTACCCCAAAAGACCTGTTTATTTTTAAGAAAAAGCTATTTTTTGTTTAAAAATATCGATAATATCGATTATTTTGTCAACAAAATATCAATATCGAAATGCTGTTTTTTTAATATCGAAAAAAATATTTATAGTACAAAGAGTATATTGAGTTGGTGCAAATTTATGTAAAAGCCAGTAGGAAGACTTTCCGACCCCATAAACTATATATATTCCTAATCAGCATCAACAGCCGAGTTGACAAAGTCCTGTCCGTCTGTCCGTATGAACGAAGAGAAGTGTATGGAACATAGACACCTTAAATTTGCAGGCAGCTCGATTTTATTTTCAATTTTTGCCACGCCCACTACCGTCCACGCAAATTTGAAAAACATTATATCTTTTACAATTTTGTAGACTGATTTTTCGAACCTTTCGAACCAAGTATACTACAGTAGGACTTGACCAACTTTCTTACTTGTTTTATCTAAGTTTATTTTTGAACATTTCCCTTGTGAGTGTGTATCGATTTGAAACCAGTTCTGATATTCATTAAGTTCATAGCTTAAATAATTTCTGAGATGTATCTCTTAGTAACTTTTGGTCCAATTTAAAACTATGTTACATAAAAAACCTGTAATGCTCTATTAATGACCGGATATTCAGGGTGCAAGAAACTCACTTATATTTACAGAAATAGACATGCTCAGCATTGTTTTTTTTTTTTCGGTGCGTCTATTCATGTGACCAAGATAAAAGTGCCTTATTTTTAGTACCTTCTGGAAATATTTTGTTACATTTCAATAATCTTTTTGATAATAAACATAAAAGATCATTGAATAAATATATTTTCTGAATAATTACTTCTTTTTAAAATACTTTGATATGTTTAGTTAAGCTGCATAGTTTTTTTTTTTTAATGAAGGTGACGGTGCGTCTAACCTTTTGACTTGATTAAATGCATTTTTTACTATCTTAAAAACTTTCAAAACTTGTTTTAAAATCAGATTAGTATAACAAGTATCCAACTAAGACTAGAACCGTTAGTTGAAAACGTAACAGAAGCCTAGACGCATCACGGTATTTTTTGGAGAATTACCAGCGACGAGGGCGTAACGTGCCACTATGTGCCTCTGGTTGATTTAGGAAGAAACTTTAAATTTGTTGAAATCAAAACCAAGAAACCACATAGGACAAAAGCAATTACTTATTTTTTTTTTTGTAGCAGAATTCATCAGCCACCCTATACATAAGATCTCGGTAATAACCAAGGCAGCAAAAGGTTACAGAAGGTTCGGTCCGGAGGTTCGAATCCATGGAAAAATCTTTTTTAACTTGTCAAATCTTTGAATTTGGTTCGAGCCTTGTTTTAAAGCTTCTTACATTGCTAAGAACTTTTCCCTCTATTTTCGCAGTTAGAATTTAAGTAAATCTGTAAGAGAAGTGACATGCTTATCATTTTTTTGGATATGCTTTTCACAACGTATTATCATTAGTTAATGCTTCAATTATTATGTAAAATATTTAAACCAAATCAGAATTTTATAAGATTCGGTTCGAAGTACTCAAATCCGTTACCGAAAATGGCCGGGGGTTCGATTTTGTACCGGTTAGCAACCTTGGCAAAAACTACATACAACCTATTTTTTTATAAAGATTACCCATACTGGTGGCTTATTCAATCCAAAAGTAATACACTAATTTCTGGAGCTTGCTTAAAATGTTTGCATGAACAAATTTATTAATTCCAAATACACACTTTCGTGTGCCCTATGATCACTGAACCCACACAGACAAACCCAAAACACACCCGCACATACATATATATAAAAACTGTCAATCAAAAGAGATTTAAGATCTTCCACTTCGTTTTGACCTACTGCCTTCTTGTGTACGAGCGTTTGTATTCCACCTTTTTGTGGTTTTATTTCTGGTCAAATGAACTCACTCGATCGACAGGATTTGATGTTTCATCTTTGTGCGTTTTTAAGCTGAAAATTCCCTTTTGACTACTGGGGACTATCTTTTGTGCTGAAACCCAAAGAAAGAAAAGACTCGGCATTTAAAGGATCAATGCAAAGATAGAAATGCGCAGTAGCATATTTGATTTCTTACAGTTCAGTGTGCCCCAGAAACATATCTATATTCCCTATCTAAAGGCGGAATTAATATGTAAGGAGTCAGATTTATGCCATAAGTGGGTGGTCTACTTACTTTGTAGTAATCCAGCGTTGAAAAATTTTGATAGCACGGTACATTATACAACATATTCCAAAAATGTGTTAGGCTTGGCAACCTGGCTCTAATAGCTTGGCTGTAGACAGCACATGGCAAATGATCCTTCAACAATATTGATCACTCTTCACACACACAAATCAATAAACGACTTTTAAAAATATTGTGGAACCAAGCACTTTTTGTATGAATAATTCAACATTTATTTGTGTTAAGTGAGCAGTTCCGTTACGCAAATTAATGTGTGCCAAATTAATTTTTATGATGTGAAATTGTTTTGGATTATTTTGTATATTTTTTTGTGTTGTGTTGTTGTTGCAACGACCGACGGCTTTATCGAGCTTAATTGTTGTCCGCTCTCGACACGAATGTCACATAAAAGCTGCGTGTCAACTAAATTCGCTTACTTCCTCTGGTCTCGGAGGGGTCTGTCGCTAGACTCAAAGCTGTACCATTTTCACTCAGCCGGCAGACACTATGTTTGTCTCGCTCGTTGGCACTGTGCCCTTTGCTCTCTCTCTCTCTCTTTTTTTATGGTCTCGGGTAGGGCTCAATACCATGTGGATTGAGTGAGTTTTTTAGGGCGGCGTCAGGATTCAAGTAGAGTGGTCTTAACGGTATTCTTTAGCAAGTTGGCAACCTGAAATGGATAAAGCTTCCTGGAAAGGTTTTTTTCTTCCACGAACCAATTTGAAAACACTTGATTGGGCGCCAGGCAAAATGTCAACTTAAATTAGGCTCCATATCATCTGGACAGCTACCAAGCCGCTGGTCTTTAGCCAAAAAAAAATCACAGTCCAGACTATTATTTTTTTTCATATTTTTTTTTGGGACCTGGCGTCTGGGCGACGACAATCTTGGAGCCAAGTTATCCCCTTTCTGCCTGACCGCATCGCGACAGTTGTTTAACGTGTTTAATTAGCCCTGCAAATTCAATGAATTGCGACAGTAACAGTTAGGCTTAACAACCAAAAAAAAAAAAAAAAAAAAATACCCCAAAGAAAGGGAACCCTTCTTCTTCTTCCCCACCTTTCATACTGCGCCCAGACATTGGTCAAATATTTGCGCAGCCATTTTGAATTGGAGTCCTCTTGGAGTTGACTCAAAATAAGTTAAGGCTCAAAACTAGCGCATGCGTGGGGGTAGGCGAACTAGTACACGAATGTGGAAAGGGGACTTTGAGGGGGCGTTTTTAATTTAGCAATTGACTTTATATGAGTTAAAACGCTTTAAGAAGAGCATTTTAAAGCGATATAGAAATGTTATAAAAAGATTGTTGATGGTGGGTCAGGTAGAACTTGTATTGAACTTAATTGGCCTCTTTAATGGGCAAGGCAATCAGTCTTTAGAGTTTGACTTGAATTAAACTGATGCACTTTAATATTTGGGGAAGGAATCGGAACGGAACAGGAAATGATTTTGGGTTTTTTCAATGTCTGCAATTTATTTTATATTTTTTTTTTATAAAAAAAATCTTTTTCAAAGATCCATTTTCAAGCCTTAATAACAAATGATCTGCGAAATTGGGAGAAGACTGATTTGAAAATTGGAGTTTGGTTTCGGGATTCGTATAAGTTAGATTTTGTTTTCGACGGAGAGTGTTAACCTAAGGGCGTACCTTGAGGTATGTGTTTATAGATTTGAAGCACACTGATCAATTTCCCTAAACGCTAAATACTTAATAAAAAAAATAGTATTATGAACAAACACATAGGTAAGAGATATAAACAATTAAAAAAAGTTAAGCTTATTCATACCATAACATGATTCATAACCGACAAGAGAATTAATCTAGTTTCTTACTCATGGAAAATGAATATGTATACACTCAGAAAAAAATCAAGATTTACTTGCTTAAACAGGGAAAATTCAAGTAAAAACAATCCCAAAAGCTGACTAAGTTCGAAATTTAAAAATCTGAAAATAAAACTATCATTTCATGATCGTTTTTGATTATAAAGTACTTTTAGTTGAATGATGATGTTTTTTTGATGTTTTAAAATTTAGCTTAATTCATGCGAAATTTAAAAAAAAAAAAACAAAACCCTCTCCTAATCTTAAAATTAGGAGATTAAATTAATGACATTAATGACACTTTCTTCTGAGTATACGAATATGTAATAATGAAAGCAAAAAACTATTTCAGAAACGAACTCAAGAGGAAACAAAATTGCGGTAAAAAAATCGCGACGTTCCCTAAATGCTTGCGATTTTAACCTTTCGCTTGTATGGTTCCACTGTATTAGTAAGGGTAGTATGAAGAGATGGGCGCGGGACGGGAATTTTCGGCCCTCCTGCGGTTCCCAAAAAAATGTCCTGTAGCGGGACGGAACTAAATTAAAAGTTTGTCGTCGGAATCGGGACAGGATTAATTCTTGATTCCGAAACATTTCGGGTCCCGGTTTATTTTTCGGATCCCGTTATTTTTTTAATGAGTAATAAAGTAATCTTTACCACTGCAATGCAAATTTGTTAGTCCGTGTTTACACGATTAAGTTTACTTCATGAAGCTTTGTTCGAATTTGAAGCATCTTCAAAACTTCTTGCTCATTTCGTGATGCAGCATGTTTTGTGAATTTCTATTTCAACTCGCCTGACAACACAAGTAATCGATAAGCAAATAACAAACAAATCAACTCTGGAGCAAAGCAAAGGAGAGTTATCGAAAAACTGCACGATACGCTAGGACATAAAGCTTTGCCAGCTTCGGCTGCCTTCTTTTTAGCTCTTCCCTACAAACAAAAACATCATGAAGAAATTTATGAAACAAACTTCATCGTGTAAATGCGGACTTAAAGAAATGAATGAATGGTCACACTTACACACAAATAAACAAAGACTATTATTATGTTCACTTGAAACCGTCACATCCCGTATTATTTTCCCGTATTAACTTGAAACCGTCTCATCCAAATTGGAAATGTGGAAAAACATATTAATTGTAGAAGTAATGTAATTTAATGTAATGTAATGATTTCGTGCCCGACACATCAGTACAAATTTTCTCTTTCATTAGCATAAATACATCAGTCATTTGTTTTTAAAACATGTGGATTTTGTGTTTTATGTAAAAAAATTTTAGCAATGAGATCGGGTTGGAACAGGACGTAACGGGACTGAATTTAATATTTGGGTTTGGTACGGACTACGGTCAAAATCGGGAAGGGACGCCAGTAGTATGTATTGTCTTATGTGAGCCTAATGTGCGGAATTTAGTGGTTGGAAGATCTAAATAACCTTTTTCTTTAAAACTTTAACACATTCGGTCAACTTCAACCGAAATTTGAAGCCAGCTGTGAACTAACTAGCCATTAAAAAACTATTTAGAAATTTTTCCGTTCGATTAGACCGATTAGGAATCGCTTTAAATTTATTGGGTCTTAAAACAGCATAAAGATTTAAAAAAAAAATCATTTTAATTTTTTATGCTGCAGCTTCTATTTCAGCTAAATTTGTAACATTATTGAATTATGAACTTAGTTCGTAAGAGTTTCGGGATTTTCGGGAATCTCTTCCTTGGAAACTTCGAATCTCATAAATTCATTTCTTTCTGAGATAAGGAAAAGAAAGTCTTATTTGGGACGGGCGAAGCTTAGATTGAACATATTGTGACGACGATTTCTTTGCTTTGTTTTGAGCTCGAAAAATTCTTTTATATATTTTACATTTATCATCCTTACGCTACAAGTCAGGAGAGATTTCAAAATTATAGCGTTAGGCTGGGTTCACGCGGTTCAACGCATGAGACATGACAATCTAGTAGGCCCTTATGTTGTCTTGTTTTCATTGTGAATAGCTTGTCATTTGACATTCAAAACAATACAACATTAAGGCTTACTAGATTATCATGTCTCATGCGTCGAAAAATGTGAACTTTGTCTTAGTCACGAGAAGAAATAGAATACATTATAAATATTCCATTAATAAATGAGTGAATAAGCTTAAAATCTATATAAATGATCCAGGGGGTTATACAGTCGATCTAGAAGATTCACAAAAGTTAAAAGAAAAAACAATTAAAAAAACATAATGAAAATAATAAAAGAAATACAAATATTTATGTATTTTTGCTTAATGGGATAAATACTTATTTCTGGGTTGCATATGATCTGGGACTCATATAATGTGAAAGTCGAATTTTACTATCATCTCTTTAGGAGATATTTGAAAGTCGAACTCATGGATATCCTATACTCAGTGTCTGTTTTAGAGTGTTTCCACTGCTACGTGAGCCACCTTTTTTTTATTTTTAGTCTTGGCTACTTTAAGTGTGACCACTTTCATTTAAAAGTTATGCAATTTTTTATCAAACTTTATTAGAACCTTTTTTTTTAATATAAACATTTTTAAGTCAATGTAACAAATAAAGAATTGCATTGTTCTAGACTTAAGAAGGTATGCTAAACTGTTGTATCAAGAGTATTCGAAGGAACCTTAGGGCGAGCAGAGCTAAAGTAGCTTTTTAACAATTTACTGAATTTATTTCCATATTATGGAATTTCCTTCAATTCGCTTACAACTCAAACTCCGTCAGAACATTTTCATTCATAAAATGCCAACTCGACCGGCTGTCAGCCACATCAAGGTAATAGGATTATAAAGCGGGCACACGTGCTCAATGTCAAGAGCTTCGGCCTCCAACTTCATTCTAAATGTTCAAGTTAAATGCAGAAATGCATCAGCAAACTCAAAGCGAGCTCTGACATCTCAAATGCTTGCCTGGTTTTTTATGGCCTTGGCTTTAGTTTTATTTTATTTTATTTTTTTTTTTTTCATAATGATTATTACTGACGGATTTCCGAGTCATTAGACAAAGTTATGCCCTGGACCACCGCGTGTGTTTAAGCTACTTAAACGCACCGACCGCCCACGCCACAGCGTGTACACCCATTGATGGAAATGATGGGGGGTACGTGACTTGCTCATGTCGCAATTGACAGGCAGCGGCTCAGCATTTAATAAAACAAATAAACTGATAAATGTGCCAAGATTGTCCAAAACAAATGTGCGGCATTAATTTAAAAAAAAAAGGGGAATACTTTCTTCTTGTTAAGCGGAGAGAGACCCACAGCATTTTCACCCACGCCACTTAAACACAAATCAATAACTTTATTATCCAAAAATAACATGCAACAACAAAAACCCTAAGGAACCCTTTGTGGGCATGTTTTACGAGCTGAAAAGCGTCTTGTTTAACTGCCTGGGACAATGAGCGCCCGCTGAGCGCGTTAAAAAATCGCCTGGCTTAGTCGAAGCTGGCGACAGAGTGTGGAGGTTCGGAGGGTCCTCTGCCAGTTTACTTACATTGACCGAGCGCCGCCGCATATGGTTATAATTTATGCCAACGGGTTGCTGTAGCGCCAGTTGACAGTAAGGAAGGCAGCTGGCCGTGTGGACCAAGATGATGAGTCAGTCGCGTTCAAAGGTGGTGGTGGGTTTTGAGATTTTGACAATAGTTGAAATAAGAAAGAACAAGAGAAATAAAAATGTGGACCCTATTATAACACTTTGGGAATAGGAAAAATGATTTGAAGAATCCCTATTCTTATCCACAGCAAACACTAGAGCTTTTTATTCTAATTTTTCTCCTTTATAACTATTCAGGCCATGGTGACAGAATTGACACCCACCCAACTTAATATCTAATTATTTCTTTATCATCTGCACCTTCCCTATTTCCTTGTCGTTTTCACTTGTCTGGGGACACTTTTATTTATTTACATTCATGTGTGTAATTTGCTATTTTTATTTTCTTTATTTTTTGTTTTCTCTGCTATCTGACACTTGACCCTATCAGAAAATAATGACTTGTGTATACATGAGAATATCGACTGGACAACCGTTTGTTGACTGTTGGATGGGGTGAATGTTGGTGACTGTCTCGAAATCTGGCGCCGTTTACAATGCCCCGCGGCTAAACAACAAAAAAATATTAAAAAAAGAAACATCAGCCAAATGTCTATACAAATGTCAATAAACTTTAGTGCATGAGACGGCAAGGAGAGCTGGGTGGTTTACTAAGGGTTGTGTGTGTGCAAGACCAACAGGTGTGGTAACATCTTATATCATCAAGGTTATTTTATGACAGGTGAAAGAAAGTGCTCTATAATTTAAGATTCCGCTAAGAAATAGAACATTTTCAGGCATCAGTTGGAACTTACTTCCTTGTAGGCATTAGCTTTGAACCACTTTATATTCACACAGACTTTTTAAGTAGTTCAAAGTAAGTAAGCTTAATAAAATTATTAAAGTACTTTTTATAAGGTTTTCGATTACTAAAATGGAGTTAATTTTAACTTATTTTTAATACGCCTTTTTTACTCTGAGAACTTATGTAGAAACTTTGATTATTAGGCTTGATTTAACCGTGACTTTTAAAGGATTTGTCTTGAAATATATACCCGTAATTTAATTAAATAAATTTGTTTTCATTTCCACCTAAAAAACCATGATCCATCTAAAACAGCGATGGGCACAAAGCGGCCCGTTGGTTCCTCTTGCTGCGCCCTTCAGTATTACTTTGATGCCCACCGCTGATCTAAAACCATGATTGAAAATCTCTATTTCAAAAAAAGAAAAATTGCAATTAGGTAAACTCAAATCTCAGATATTATATTCTCGAGATTTATCTTCATCTTTTCGTGTGTTTTGTTTTGTTGGGTTAGTCTTACTCTGTTTGAATTTCGTAACTAAAAAAAATTGTTTTTTTTTATAATATATCGAACTTCTAAAACATAAAAAATCTTCTTCTTTAAATCTAATATTGTAAAATTGATTATTGTGGGAGGTATTGACAGAAAACATATTTTGAGACTAAACATTAAAAACACGCAAAAGAAACTCTTAAAAAAATTATACATATAAAAAACCTTGCCTGAAAATGGATTTGAACCCACGTCAACGGTATTGTAGGCAACGGTCTTGCATCTATGCCAACAGTCCTTCAATGCTCTAAAGAGGGTTGCATGGGTATTAAAAAAAAAAAAAAAAAATGAAAGGAAAAAAAAGAAAAAAATAAATGTTGTGGTTTGGTTGGGGGGAGGGGGTTTTGGGTTGGGTTTTTTTTTTTTCCCAAAAAAACCGTTCTAAGTGCTTAACATTCAAATGGCTGGGTTCTGTAATATGCGATTCGCCGAGTTAGCGCGCTAGTTATCGAATGCGAAGCGGCCGAGGTCCGAGAAATTCAATCCCGTTTATTGTTAAAATATGCGTATTTCGAGTGAAAACCAAGCACAGCCGAGCGAAAGACGAGTTTAAGGGCCGTTTTCTCATGTTCCTGCTTTAAAAATCCAGGTACTTTTTGAGAAAATTTATGTTGCCGAATTTTAGGCCGATTTTTAAATATCTTTGCTTGTGTATAAAAAGATCCGTGTATGATTTTAAACGCGGCCTAAAGGTAGACACCATACATTTTCTCAAAATGCACCTGGATTTAAAAAACATGAACATGAGAAAACGGCCCCAAGACAAGAATTTTTTAAATTGGAGAATCCGTACTTAAGAAAATCCTTTCGTACTTGGTTTGAGAAAGTCCAAAATCGACCACCTTGACCTGATATCGATTGCGATTCACTTTAGTCCGGATATCTCGGAACTTTTCTTCTGTGTTGGCTTTAATTTTCTCTTAGATAAGAAAGAACAAACTAACTTCGTACAACTAAGTTAGCGCAATATTTTTGATGAGTTCGTTTTTAATTTGGACAATTTTCGAAGGAATCTATAAGATCATTGATAGAATTTTTGCTCCTTAAATCTTTCTTTCTTTGGTGTCCGACGTAGAGTCATTAAAAGTTTATTTTTGAATAATCTCATTAAGAATTTTTTTCGTTTGTGAAATATTTTATTATTGTGGTGAACCGATCCTTTTTTTAATAAGTGGTTTGGTTGGGTCAAAAATGTAAAATGTTCGGTTCATGGTCTGGCTCAGACTATTCAACAAACCCGAGCCGAACCGGTTCTTAAGGGTTCGGTTATAAATATGGTTATGTTTTAAACCAGGGGTTAATCCTGAAACGAATATCGGTTCCGGTACGTACCGAAATGAGAATTTCGGTTAAAGGTTATATTCCGGTTTTCAGTTTTCTGTCCCGTTACGGTACCCAGATTTTTATTTCATACCGGTATAAGTATAATTTTTTTTTAATATTCACAAATTTAATTTGTTTCAGATATTCAAAAATTCGAGTGGATGAAATAGAATAACAAAAAAGTTGTGTTCTAAGAATATGCCACATTAAAAACAGTTTTTAAAATATACAGATTTCTAGCCTTTTGTATTTTTGTACGTACGATTTCCCAACGGTATCCCCACACTCAGAAAAAATCTACCTAGAATTAAGAAATTTTCAATTCTTTTGTCGCCCAGACAAGCACGCCTTAAAGCCGATTTCTTATCATCTTCACATATAACAAAGTAGATTGTAAATGTATCATTCTTAAAATCTGCATTATCCCCGTCAAAAATAGTGAAACTTTCTCGATTTGAACAGATTTGAACTCACACTTTAAGAGTATGGTCCTATATAGCCCACAAATAAATACTCAAGGGGATATAAAATACTTCTAAAAACACTCTAAAACCTACTAAGTTTATGCTATTAAAAAATCATGCTTTTTGCCCCTCAAAGTATGCAAAGTTTATTTTTTTTTGTTAGAATTATTTATTACATAATAATACATAGTCCACATTGTATACGAGTTAAAGGTATACAAAAATAATTAGTGTTAAAGGCCTCTTTCCAGATGACATTAAAATGTATTTCGGCACAATACTTCATATGAATAGAAACACCCTTGAAAATCTCTGAAAGCTGAATGCTTTTGAAAACCTATCTTATTTATATGAAGTATAAAGCCGAAATCAATTTTTAGGTCATCTGGAATGAGGCTTTAAAAAAAAATAAAATTTTCTATAATTTTAAAACATAGCATATTTTAAAGAGCAAAAATCATGATTTTTTATTTGAGCATTAACGTAGTAACCGTTGGAAACATACAAACTGACTTAGCTTTGCCTTACATTTCATTTTTCTAATTTATTTTTTGATCAAGGACGCTTTAATTTTATTATTTTTTTCATAAAACAAATCAATTGTCGACCCAAAACCCTGCATAGAGTTTCATCAATTGAGTCAAAGAATTAATGAGCTGATACAGACACTTGCCAGACACGGATGGAATGGTCAGAGTAACCGGCAAACAGGGTCAGGCCATCGGTGGACCAAGCCAGAGACAGGCGCTGCGGCTGAGCGGTCTTCGATGTGGGCGAAACGACCTCAGGGCGCAGTTCCTCCAGGGCCTTCTTGCAAGCCAGATCCCAGACCTTGATGGCTGCACCATAGGCCACGCACAGCCAGTAACGGTTGGGCGAGAAGCACATGGCATTGATGATATCACTGTGCTCCAGAGTGTGCAGATTCTTGCCATCATTAAGATCCCAAAGCAAAGCCTTGAAGTCCTTGCCACCGGAAGTGCAGAGGGTACCATCGGGAGAGACTGGTGATTGTTCCTCAGATTCCACATCTTGACGGTGCGATCCCAGCCGCAAGAGACAATTATTGGATTAGAGTGATTGGGCGAAAATCGCACACAGGACACCCAATCGGTGTGGCCATCCTTCTGAACAGTATACTTGCACTCGGCCAAAGTGTTCCACAGCTTGATGGTCCTGTCGCGAGAGCCAGACACTATTTGACGGTTATCGGCCGAGAAGGCAACCGACAGAACATCCTTGGTGTGTCCCTCGAAGCGCTGACAGGTCTTGCCGGCAGCCAAGTCCCACAAACGCAGAGTCCGATCCCAAGAGCCAGACAGAGTATAGTTGCCATCAAAGGAGAGCACCACATCGCTAATGAAGTGCAAGTGTCCATACAGACGTTTCTGGGGATAGCCGCAGTTGGTATCCTCATCGTGGGTCAATTTTCACACAATCAAGGTCTTGTCGCGCGAAGCCGAGATAATGGTATCGGGATCCTTGGAATTTGGGGCAATCTGGTTGACCCAGCCACTGTGGCCAATGAGGGTACCACGCAACTGCAATGTCTCAGACATTTTTAATAAATTACAATTTATAAATAATATTTCTGTTTTTTTATATGATAAATTTTTCACAAATGCAATTCTAATTCCAATCATCTTAGTCCTTTTTTTCATTCTCTTAACTCTTAACCCATTTTTCCTTACACATTCCTGAGCATAAAATTTCGCCCGCTTTCAACTTTCAAAATGCCACTGCATATCATAGACATTCCAGACATACGTTTACGGGTAGATCAAGCGATAACAACTTGTGTTTGATGACCCCCCGAATCAGGTCCCCCTCCCCCCACTCATCATCATGATGATGAGGCTCATCAGTGTCCGCGTTCGAGGTCTTGGCACGTGTAAACGACACCCAAATTAGAGGTAGATTATTTTATTGTCTAGCGTGTGCAGTTCCCATCAAAAAAGCACACAGAAAACAGAACAAAAAGTCTATTTGTCTTTTTATGTCACTTCTAAGAAATGTGTTAAACTGAAACTGAACTGGGGATACGCTGAGGCTGCTACTACCAAGGAGTACCTTCTCGCTAGCTTTGTCGCAGTTTGGTCATTTGATAAGATTGAGTTGCATTTATCAGCGGATCAAGATCCAAACCACCCACCCATCTACCATTTATTTATTATCATGTAAATGTGTGTGTTTGTTTGGCTGAAAATCAATTGGAATTGTGGCGCCAGTTTAATGACACAAAAAGCAGCGGGCTGCTTCCACGCCTGGCCCAGACTCTACTAAAGCGTTCAACTTAATTAAGTTATAAAAATTATATTTTATGCATACAATTTGCATTTTTATGAGCCACAAAATGTAACCTGCAATGGGAATTGATTTATGAGGCACGCGCTGTAGGCGGCTAGAAAATCTAACAAATTTTGTGTATTTTTTTTAGGTGTGACATATAACATTTTTAGCCCGATAAGGTGTTTTCTCTCCTAGATTCATCTCTGTCTCACACATCTACAATTTCAGTTAGCTACTTTGGACATCATGAAAGATTCGCGTGCGCCTCCTTTTTGTTTTGTTGGTTGTATAATAAAAGGTGTTTCGTAGCTGAAAAACCAACAAAACCGCAAAATCAGCAGCGTATCAAAACCGGACAACAACAATGACAAAAATTACCACCTTTTTTTTGTTGCATTTTAGATGGAAAAAAATTAAATAAAATGTAGAGCAAGATAGAAGCAAGATGATGGCGACAAGTTGGGCTAGAACGAAATGTAAATGCGCTGAAAAAATCCAAAAATCCGGAATCCACTACAACTTCCGAACAACTTGACCAATTAATAATAATAAATAAGCCTAGAAATTGTTGTTCCACTCATTTTACTTAAATATATTATTTTTTAAGTTAGGCTGCTTTCACATTGTTCGACGCATGATCCCTTGTATTTTCTTGTTTTCATTGTGAATACCTTGTCATTTGACATTGGAAACAAGACAACATGAAGGCCTACTTTGGCTTGAAACTTTGGAAAAAGTAATTTGATACTTTTCTTCACAAAAAACTCAAAAAAATTATAAAAAAATTAAATATAATTCATTTTTTTCTCCAATCACATTAATTAGGTGTAAAACACAGGGACCGGATAAAAGAGTTACTGGCAACAATCAATAAAAATTATTTAAAGACTTTTTCTTTAAGTCATTGCATAAAAGTCATTTGCATATATCGCATTGAAAGAGCCATTGAGGACCAAAAGGTGAACGTATTCTCGATCACAAAATTTAGTAAAAATTGATTCTGTCCTTTACTGTTTCTTGTACTTTGGGTCACAAACTTCCACATACGCAAAACTTACTTAGAAAACATTGAACTTTATCGATTACCCTTGTCGAGCTGATCAAGAATATGTTTACCTTTTGGTCTTCAATGGCTCCCTTAATGCGATATATGCAAATGACTTTTATGCCATGACTTAAAAAATAGAAGTCTCAAAATAATTTATTTATTTATGACTTTTATTAAAATCGCGAATTATATATATTTTGGGACAAGTTATTAGCAATTACGTCATATATTACATTTCTAAATCGGTGAAGGACTTCGAAAGTTGTTTCAAAATATGTGAAATCACCGGCTAACAATAGCCAAATTGAAAAATAAAATATTTCTAAAAAATCGTTCAGTTCAGAAAATTTTTCAAAAATGAAATTCATCATGCTTTGATTAACAATTTGTTCCAAGCGAAATATAGAAGAATAAAATAACTTAAATATAAAACTTGTGTGGGCGATTTGTTTGCTTGAGGCGGGTCTTGCACGTTGCAACCAGTTTAGGCATTCCTCTCCTGAGAAGGCAGTTGCTTGTCTGCAGTTCGTCAGGCAAAGACTATTGAAAAAGAAAAAGGAAACCTTCTGAAACAGCTGTATAGCTGCTCCAAGCCTCCTTCGACACCCATTAATAAGTATTATCGTGAAGTTATACTCTTTAGCTTTAAAAAAAAGTACACCAAAGTGTTCTGCGATTTTTTTCAACAATAATATGGGCATTTCCGCAGAAAAGTCTACCATGACCAAAAAATTAAAAGTTCAGTAAAAGTTGTTTCTTACTTGATTTCGAAAAGGTAAATATGCAAAATTATTTTAATTAAAGAGTTTAAAGCTTTCCTTAGTACAGATAGCGATATATCGGGCTAGAAGGTACAAATTTACGTTTTGGTCAGTTTTTCAGTGCATTTTCTCTTTTCGACTTACAGCTCTAAGAGTCATTGAGCAGTTCCACTCTTTTCGCAAAACTTAAGCTACAATTAAAATTGATTTTTTCGTTGCGTTGAATAATTTTAGAAAAATTATCTTCACTAAAAAATTGTCAAATGAAATTTAAGTAACGTCACGTCAGTAACGTCACGTCAGATATAAAAAGGCTAATAAAAAAAGAACGAGAAATGTTTTTTATAATTGGTAAATTGGAAAATAAACTTATATTATTCTAAAAACTACTAAAAAAAAGTTTCATACAAAAAGAGATTCTCAATTCGCAGAGTTTTGCAATTTTGTAATCCAAGTCAAAACACACTTCCATTTTAAGTAACGTCACGTCAGGGCATATTTATACTTATATCTTTAAATCCTCTGGGTCGATTCTTGAAATTTTTTTCTAAATAAAGTGCTATGGAATTACTACTTAAACATAAAAATTTTTTTTTAAACTTGTCTTTTTAAATTTTTTTTTAAATATTTTATCGTACGAATGTCACGTCACGTCAGAAAAGAAATGCCCATATACCATTTTGAATACAAGTGCTAGAATTTACAACTTCTGTCATAATTTTACTGTCTAAAAGTATGCTAAGCTAGGCTAGTAAAAAATTCAAGTAATTTATATTAAGGTATAAAGCAAAATTCTGAACGACACCTATTGCATACTGGTGGGCAGGGCAACTTTTAAACAGTTAGAATCAGGGAATAATACCGTAACCGGAACCGTTAACCGAATTAAACCATTTCAAGCCACGAACCGGTATCGAAACCTGAACCAATATTAAAAATTTTTCCAGAACTGAAAACCGTTAACCGTTATAATAGGAACCGAAAAACCCGAAACCATACCGCCATACCGAAACCATACCAGTACTGTTTCGGTTTCTTATTATTTATTTTGTTGATTTATGATTATTTCAAATATATATATCAATCGGTAAAATAGCAATATATACACAGAGAAAAAAAGTCTTTCCTTTTATAAATTCGGACCTAAAAAAACATGTTTAAAATATTTTTTTAAGGTATTTAAGATGTAGAAAACTATTTTTAAAAAGGAGGAAAAACTTTTCTTTCGTTATTATAATCCCTCTAATTAAATATAAACGATTTCTAAGTCTTATAAAAATCCTCCCATAAATATAGAAATGTTAGAAAATTTGTTTTAGAAATAAAGTTTCTTGATTTTATGAATTAAATTAAAAGTTTCGCTCTCAAATTAAGGAATATTATTTCTTATATTAAGAAAGTTTCGTTATGATATTTAGGAAAATGTAATGTAAGAAAATCCTGCAGATTTTAGGTTTCCAACTGTTTTAGAGCACCCATTTAAGTATTTTACAATCGAATTTTAAGCTATATTGAACTCTAGTCTTTTAGTATGGGTTCAAATTTATCCAAATGGCATAATTTCTCAATTTATAGCAGGAATACAGCAGATTTAAGGACCGATTATTTCTACTTTTTAGAATGATTTTATATAAGTTTAGGTCCAATTTCTCATCTCTTAGAAAGCAGAGCCGAAATAAAAGTTTATCTAACACATATTGGCGATCTTGAAGATAAGAAATCGGCCCTTAGAAAGATAAACTTTCAATTTACTCTGTAATTTGTAGGAATAACTGACAGATAGATCTATGTGGAAGATGAGAAATCGGCCCTAAGGTTAGCTTGTCTGGGCAACAAAAGAATCGAGAATTTCTTAATTTTGGGTCATGTTTTTCTGAGTGTTGGAAATCCACTGGAAGCGTTTAGCGAAATTGTTTGTCCAAAAAAAAAATCGGATAGAAACCGGCATATTTAAAAAAAAACGTTGTTTCATGTGGAATATTCTTAGAATACTAATTTTTAATTTTATTACATTTTACATTTTTAAAAAATTATATATATTAACAAAAATAATACTTGTACCGAAATGTACCGGTATTCCGAAAAAGCCTAGGTACAGTATTAAAACCGATAACCAAAATAGAACCTTTAACCGAAATTCTCATTTCGGTACGTATAGGAACCAGTACCGGAACCGATATTCATTTTGGAATTAATCCCTGGTTCGAACACATGTATTCAAAATGGTATAACTTCCCTAAAAAAATCGCAGAATTGTTTGGGACAATTTATTTTAAAGCTAAAGAATAGTACTTGGCGTAAAAATCAATGGGGATCAGAACAAACGAGTGTAGGTTGTCCACAAAACTTGGTTCAAAATAGTCAAAAAATTCACTTTTACCAACTAAAGGCTGAAATTATGGTTTGGTTTGGACAATTATTTCTGGCCGTATAAAACCAATTTTGTTTGTTTTGACCATACATTAAACACAATTTTTTTGCCAAACGGAGCAAGTTGGGGTAAGAAGGGTTTATTATATTAGATTTATATCAAACGAATATCTTTCGTTCTATCCACGACAATTCACAACACCTCTCAAAGTTTATGTAGGGCAACTTTGTGGCCAGATTCACATTATTTTTTTTACAAATTTTGCTCTTGCTAGATTTTCTTATAATTCTTCTTTTCATGTTTTGACATTTTTATAGCTTCACCGACGACAGTAACAACATTGCGCATTTCTGCTTTACTGCACATAGGTGAAACGACACACAGAGACAAAGAAGAGCGGGAACCTTTCAAAATGGAGGAGTCTGGTGACATGCATATGTCAAAATTGATGGCACCCTGGAACTTGCGCTGACTCCACTCTTTGTCCAAGCTTATCGTTTTGTCTTTAAACGTTTTGCAGCTACTTGAGGACCTGGAACTCCTTTTAGTTCATTTTTGGTTGTCTGTTTACTTTTTTTGCGTTTGCCGTGGAACACCCATTTAACAAGTCAACCCGTACAGGCAAAACCATAAATATTGGCAATTTAACAGAGTCAACAGTATGGCACTCCGTTTGGAATCGGTGGTGGACTTGGGGGTCCATAATACACCTTGTCGTACACGATCCTTATCTCTTGGAATTTCTCGTGCGTGTTTGGAGTGCCACAAACAAAAATAAAACACAAGCACAACTGCATGATGCCAGAGCGACGAAGGCGAGATGCCCTAACAAATGCAAGAGGCATAAGATGATGGGAGACTAAAATGGATTTTCGGGTTGATAGTCAAGGTGCCGATAAATATTGACGATACCGAGTAACTAGAAAATTGTGTTCTCAAAATAATACAAAGTTTAAGTAGTATAACGCAGAGCTGCAAACCGGCTTCCATTTCAAAATGCTAGGCCGCAATTTGAAAAAGATAACGGCTTGATTTGGTTTAGTTCATCGATTTGTTTGATGACAATTGCCAGAACTAATAGACTTCTCGAAGTCTACATTTAAAATTTTATATATTCTTAACACTCAAGTAAACTTTGGTGCATTACTATAGCCGCACCCAATTTTATTAGTGAGAGGGAAGAGTAACAATTGGAGATTTCAAATAAAAAGGGAAAAAATTAGCAAGAAACAAAACAAAAACAACACTAACAAAGCAAAATTTACAACCGTATTACACTTAAATTTTTGTTTTATGCTTGGTGCATATATTTAGCCGCACTTCAAGAAGGACAAACAATGGATAGACAAATGTTGAGGATTTTTTTTTATTTATTTTAGTAATGAGTATGACCTCCCTTAACTTTAATTAGTTCAAAAATTCAATTGGACCTACTCTGTCCTCCAAAGTTTTTAGCCAATTTGAGGAAAGTTGTTCCCATGCCTCAATTATTGTCATTCACAAATTTAAATTCAACGTTAACATTATCATATAAAAAAAAACATAAGGGATTCCATATCTACTCAGACAATCCAATTTTTTTTTCTCCAAAAAATGATCAATCTCTTTTTATTTGAAGGACTATACATATATAGATGAAAACACACTTAAATTGTTTTTTTCCTTCTTCCATAGATCTGAAGATAATGCAGATGAGACTTGGAGTTTTTTAAAAATTAATACGATTAAACGATGCATCGGATTAAAACAATCCAACAACAAGAAAACTTTTTAAATAAAAAAATCAGGCAACTTTAAGAGTAAAGCTTGGTATTAAGTAACTGCGAAATACTCGCGAAATCAAAAACTCCATATAAAAAAACGATTTCGCTCGATTTTCGCTAGTATCTGTATCGCGAGTTGGTCCACAGAAATGGTGCGAAATGTCATATCGATGTTGCAGCGTTGCCACCCGATGCATACCGTGTCACGCAATAGTTATTCGATAGGTCATTATTTCGATAGTGCGAAATATATCAAAACCATATTTTTCGCAATCAGCTGTGTCGAAATATACAGGGTTGCCCATATTCGACGGACCCATCTGGCAACGCCATAACTTTTGACAGAGATGTCAGATCGCTTAATGACATACCGCGTTTGAAGCGTCAGTCCAAGCAGATTTTTACCATGGAACAATACACGCCACGCGAGCGCTCTAAAATAGTTGAAATTTACATTCAACAGAACAAGTCAATTGTGAAAACTCAACGTGCTTTTAAAAAATTAAAAAATGTGAAAAGTGCGCCTTCTAAGAACACCATTAAGCGTTTATACGAAAAATTTTCGACTGGTGAGGCTCTTTCTAATCCGAAGAGGCCAAATAAAAGTCGACCAAGGCGATCGGCCGAGAAGTGTTGAGCCAGTGTTGAGAGGTCCCCAAGAACATCCCAAAAACGCCGTTCTCAGCAGTTGGGCATGGCTCGGTCCACTTTACAACGGATTATTCGCGTTGATTTGCATTTGTTCCCGTACAAAATTCAATTGACGCAAAGATTGTTGCCTGCGGACAAGCCTCGTCGATTGGAATGGGCCCAAAGTGTCAACGAAATGGCACGAAAGGATGACGAGCAATTTTGGAACAAAATTATCATGTTCGATGAAGCCCATTTCACATTGAATGGGACCGTAAATAAGCAAAATTGTCGTATTTACGCCACTGAAAATCCTCAGGAGATTCAAGAAGTGCCTCTTCATGACGAAAAAGTCACAGATTCGTGAGAGTATGCGCGGTCATTGGGCCGTTTTTCTTCCAAAATGAAAATGGCCATGCTGTTACCATCAACGCCAGGAGCGTTATCGCGACATGATGATCAATTTTGTGATGCCAATTATTCGTCGAAAGCGTATGAGGCAGTTCTGGTTTCAACAAGACGGCGCTCCACCGCACACAAGTCGCATAACAATCGATTTTCTGAAGAAATTGTTTCCGGGCCGTTTGATGTCGAAAAGTGGTGATTTGGACTGACAGGTTAATAAAGTGTTTCCGTGTTTGTAATGGATGAGCCACATAACTCCAGAATGGTCGGATTGTGGACTTCTTTATCGCCGCAAGTCGTGGTTTTTTTGTTGGATTCTCTGCCGTTTGTTGCAACTCACACAACGCTATTGTTGCAACTATTGCGGCATTGCAAGCTAATAAAACTCTTAGCTGTTTGTTATCCATTTGAAATTTATTTTGTAAAAAAAACACCTAGAGGTGGGTGGATTTGAAAGTAGAGATGGGGACTTTTAGCACTTGCTATCGACGAAATAATGTGCTCAGATTTCGCACGAATTTCGCAGTTACTCAATACCAAGCTTTAACAAAACATCAGTTTATATTCTTTTTCTTGGAAAGGGCCATTCAATAATCGATCCAAATATTTGTTTTCGACACGAAATAAATACATGTAACTTCAAAAATTTGTTCCAAAATAAAAGACAACGCGTCAGTCAAGTGCGCTGATTTTTCGTTTGAAATTTTAGTTTTTCGCCGTTTTTTTTTTCAAACAAAGGTCTTGTTCAGCAAAAGAAATGGCTCCCTGATCAATGATATATTTCTTGGTAATTTACGTAGCCTGCTTTTTCTCTTGTGTTTAAAATGATATTTACATAAAACTTTTACAAATGTCAATTAAAAGTATGTTAAATAATAAAAGCAGTTTTATAAAGCTGTGATCAAGTGTCTCTGCTGAACGCACCCAATATGTATATGAAATTCACAAAAAACAGTCATCAATGACTTTGCTCAATTGCTTGAATCCGGAAATGGAAAATCAATTGCGAATCTAATGATTTTCCTTTAAAGAAAAGCAGCAGAAGCTGAAGCTTCAAATATATTGAATCTGATAAATTAGAGAGTAGCAGTGGAAAATGAAAAAAAAATAAAGATGAAAAAAAAAGAAAAAAAATTGGTATCCATTATACCAAGACGGAGAATCACTAATATGTCCTGACATACTATATGCTAAAAAAAAAATTGCACAACCTAAAAAAAACTATTTTAATCAAGAAAAAGAAGCTCACAGATGATCAAAGACGATTGATTCTTAAAAAAAAAATCATCAGCCGATTCAAAAATAAAACTAAAATAAGTTAACAATAATTATAATACAGCTGGGCAGGTCTGTTCACTAGACCATCTAGTGAAGTAATGAATAAACAAAAACTTATATGCCAACCAGTTAGGTTTCTTTAAAAATTACTCACCAAAGCCTACTTAGCCAAAAAAAAAAGGAAATAATATTCTTAGCTGCTTCCATGTGATGAAGTCAAACATAACCCAAAAGAGCGTGTCATGTGCAGAAGAAAATTAAGTTCAATTCATTTTGTAGTTCTTGAAATAAATATCGAGAAAGTTCGATTCCATTAAGACATTTTCTCTTTAAAAAGATAAATTTGAACAACAATCTATGTATCTTAAGTCTGCTAGAATGGATGGCACAATAATTGATGCTGCTTTTTCACGATATAATTATGAAATAAAACTTATGTTTGTTTTATATAGGGTAGCTGATGAAAGCCTTACCAAACCTTACGAATCTATTCAACTCGGAGGAAAAAAATATAGCTAAAAAAGCAAAACAAACAAATCAATCCAGGAGTTACGGCAAAGAGCTTATCTGCTCAAACGGGTATCAGCAGACAGTTATAACTGACAATTATGCATGACCATTCCTTATACGTGGGTTGCTATTTAAGTTTCTGGCCTAGGTCACTTCTAGCCATTTTTTTTTGCGTTGTCAACGATTTTCGTCGCCAGAAGATGCTGTTAAAGAGTTCAAAAACCATGTTTTGGAGGTGTCTCAATCGGAGTGGAAAAAGTGCTTCGACAATTGGTTTGAGCGCATGCAAAAGTGTATAAATCTTGCTGGAGAATACTTTGAAAAAGCAATAAAACCATTTTGGAACATAAATATTGGCGTTTTCATTATTAGGCCAGAAATATATATAGCAACCTACGTATGCATATTTTCAGATTGAATTCTATCCTAATAGGCCGGGTTAAATCGGTGTTTAAAGAAACTTTTTTTTTGATTTGAGCAGGCCCATGGTGTAATTATATAAGGTGAGGTCAGTAAAGCATGCTGCATTTTTTAGAATGGTGTAAAGTTCCGGCTGTCAATGGGCGCGTTCAGCAGACATAATTAATAAATCTAATCTTATTTGTTAAGCATACTTTTAGGGGTTTATATTAAAAATCATATTAAACACAAGTGGAAAAGTAGGCTACCTGAATAACCAAGAAATATATCATTGATCAGGAAGCAAGTTCTTCTGCTGAACACGACCAAATTGTTAGTGCCCAATGGTACCCCGCTCGCATGGTGAAATTTGAGATGACTCTACCTTATATTATTATACCTTGAGCAGGCCATTATGTGTTTGTGTGCCCCTTCAACACATTTATCCTGGCCTGCTAGGATTAAATACAACTTGAAAATATGCTAAATCCGCGGTCTAGTTATGACCGGGTTAGCGTTAAAAAATTGAATTGAATTTAACGATGCTTTACATCAAAAATGTCTTGAAAACTTTAGGCTTTAGAAAATTCTTTCGAAGCCAAACTCATGAAAAATGTAAGCTACCCTCAGTGCGAACCCGATCAATCGCTGGCCTGGTCTGGCCAGGAGCTGTCGCTGTTCAGTTGCCGACTTCGAGAACGGGAATGGAGTGCGCGTGAAAAATTAGCCGTGGAAATGCATGTCGTGGCTGTTGTTCAAGTTGTCGTTGTTGTTGTTGTTGTTGCTTTTGTGGCCTGTCGCCATTTCTCGTGCTCCGACTAATAAGCGCAACATGCTCATAAAATTTCGAAAGCTGCGCTCCATCTGATTTTATTTCATTTTAAATTGTACACGCGCTTTAAACATTTCCGTTTGAGTTTGGTAGGAGGAGGTTGAATTGGTTTTGATTTGGGATTTGTGGACTTTTTTGTTTTGCATTAACACGCATCATTAGAGCATGTTGAACAACGCGTTTTAATGACAAATTAATAACAATGCCAGCGAGTTTAAGCGACAAGCTTTCTATTTTCAATAATGGTCCCTCGAAGATGTTGTCTTTCCCTCCTCACTGGCATACTACACGCATAACCATTGACAGGGCCCCACAACGATGGCAACAACAATGCAGACGACATACATGAAACGCTGAAGAAGACAACGAAGCGTGCCACAAGATGTCGTGGGTCAACGCAGTTGAAGGCATTAACCCTTGGGCAGTTGCATTTTTTATCAAAACAAAGTTATCTTCAATCAGGTCTTCAAATTGGACAACATTTATATGAGATCTTATAAGAACAATATTAATTTAAGTTTTTATTAAAGATTTATTAGTTCTTTCCAAAAGGGATGCAGGAGGGACCTGTTCCCACCCCTGAAAAGCAGCCAGAGGCTGTTTAAGAGAATGCAAAAGCACATTGAAAAATTCACTGTTTGGTGCGGTTTGTGGGTCGGCGGCATCATGATAATGAAAATCGCTGACTTTGTTTTTCTTTCTTTAAGGTATGCAAACCGCTTGGAAATTAAGGCTGGTTCGCTTTAGAGCGAACCATACCGAGGTTTCGGTTCCGTTCAGCGGTTTACTATGGATTTTTCGAGTATTATACTTTCTTATAAGATTAGTTATTATTTTCGAAATTAAAATTGTAAAAAATATTTAAAATATTAACTTTCACGTTCCTAATTATATAAAGTCGAAAATATAAGATTCAGGATTATCGAGGAGAGCGGGAATACTATACATATCACAATCAGATTGAAAACGTGTATTTATTAGATTCTCAACCACCAGGTCATGCTCAGGTTCAAAATATGGGATATTCTAGCCAATTAGGTGCGCGGCATTCCTTTACTGACATACCATTATCTTTACAAACGCTACATAGTGCAGTAGAAAATATTTGATGTGCATCTTTCATGAAAAAAATGTAGAAAAATTACAATTAATTTTAGAAAAAGGCGACAATTACAATTGGTGAGGAACCACTGGAACCCGACTAGAACCCAACAGGTGGATGTCCATTATGAGGTAGTGAGAAAACCCTACATCGCTTGAATCATTAACGGCTTTTCGAATAGTTGGTTTTCATATTTAAATTTCCTAATTTTTCATATCATCTTTGACTTAGTTAGGCACCTTACGTCCGATCCTTACGATCCGTTTACATTTTCAAACAGAACCAGATCATCGCAGAGCCCAAACCATTGGGAAAATTAAGCAGAATATCTCACTGTAGTTTTATATTATTCCTACAAAAGTGGATTATTCTTAGAAAACTATTGTATGAAACATTTTAGTTTATTATCCGATCAGGTTCAAACTCCTATTTAAGAAAATCAATATAAAAATTTCACAATGAGTGCCTAGCAATTTTCCGGCAAACGGGTTAAACTTATTTTCAATGCTTCACATCAGGGAATCAAACCGAATAAAATTTCGGTTCCGGTTTTGGTACGTACCGTATCAAATGTTTCGGTTAAAGGTTCCGTTTAGGTTCTAGTTTATTTAGGTATTGGTATCTTGGGTTTTATTTCGGATAAATTTATAATATTTAGAAATTATTGAACCAAAATAGATGAAAAGAATAAGAAGAAATTGTTATTTTTATTGAAAATTTTCGGTAGTTACCAAATGGTCCCTTCACTTAACATTTGTAACTTAAGAGATGTGAAAATCCCTGATTGAAGCAATAAAACTGAAAAAAAACAAATAAAAACTCAGAACCGAATCAGTACCTGTAGATTGTTTCGGTTTTTAAGTTTTGGTTCCAAAAATAAAGGTCTCGAAATACCGGATCTTAAAAATTAAATAATAACGGTGCCGGTTACGGTTCTGGTTCTGAGCTTTAATCGGTTCTTTTCGGTATACGGTTACGATTCGTGCTCCGGTTTGACACCCTGCTACACATATAAAATTGTGAAAAAAATGGAAAAACAGATGGAAAGCTGTTGTATAAAACTATATTTTCAAGCTCTTTTTCAAAGCTTTACTTAACAAAATATTAACGCAACTTTTACCAGTTGGAAAATTGCAAAAAAAAACTTATTCATTTTCCTATTATTTTAAAAACTCTATGTGGAAATTTAAAAAAATTATGTTTACCAAATGTTGTTATTTAATTTTTGCTTGTTTATTTTTGTTTAAAACTCTTAATAAGAAATACAAGACTTTTAAATTTTCGCTATTTTAACCTTAATTGGAAAACCCGTTGGTTTCTTATATGGGTACTTTTTAGGGAAAGTTATAATTTTTTGTAGAAAGTTTATTATTAACCCAAGTGCGAGCCAAGCCGCGGGTATAAGCAAGAATTATATATATTTATAAAAGTTTTTATTTATAATCCTTTTCAAATTCTATCGGAATTGTTAAGAGTTGTGATTTCCAAGTAACGATTTAGAAATTAGAACGAATCTTTTTGCCATCAGGAGATTCAAATGAAGATAATTGAAAATTTTAAGTAAGAAGCTGAATCTCCAAAATGGTTTTAAGAAGCGATAACATTTTAAAACTCTGGTTCCGCATGATTTGAATATTTTTCGTTTTGTCTATTATTTACCCCGCTGACTCGCATTAAGGTTAAGGTCACAATCTTTAATCTGCTTCATTCTCTTAAGCTATCTTACCAGTTAATTGATTGTCACATTCTTTGTGTGTGTCTGTCTCAGGTTGGGTCGCTTCCCCTCTCTTCCCCTAGCTACAATGCAGACGTGTTGTTTTTTATGATTGTCCATTTTTGACAATGAAAATTATTAGAATGTCGCACGTTTTAGGTGCTGTAATTTAATTAAAAAATGATGTCGCCACAGCCCGCATCATAGGGGGTCTATGTATGAGGGTTTCCCAGAATATTAACACAGGTGACCAATAGAGTTTGTGGTAACTAAACTAATTTCCAAATGATGATGGGAAATATATTCAGCTGTCAGTTGAAAGGATCACAAACAAACCTCTTGACTTTCATTTGGAATAAATATTTGCAGAAGTGAAAAGGACTTCCGTTCCTGCGGTAAATACAGCTGTTTGGTCACAGGGAAAAAATTGATTTTCAAACTGAACAAATGAAGTTTGCATTTACAGAGAGAATGGGAGAGAGGGAAGAAAGAGAAGGTGGTGCAGGAAAAACTTGTGCGGCTTCTGTGTTCAGTTTTTGTCTTGAACTGAGCCTGTGAACCTGTTTGGAATGGTGGGTCTGGAAACCATGAATGAACGGCAACGGGCATTGTCACTGTCAATATGTAGAAATGCACTCAAGGTAACTTCCTACTTTACTTGGATCGTATTTCAGTCTAACCTCTTTTGCACTAGCAGATTATTGGCCCTTGCTCTTACCACCGACTAGTGTCATTCCCGGGGCCATATTTAGCGGTCAACTGTGGAGTACAAAAAAAAATAAAAAATTGTACAAACATGGAACAAAATGGCGAATACATACGGGGACAGATGGATATCCCCGCCCCACACTTTGCCCTAGGGCTGTGGGAATTTTTAATATTGATTGATTGACCAGACTTCACTGCCATTGCGAACAAGAGAAGGAGAATGAGAGAGAGAGAGGGAGAGTGACCGACAGCGGTTAATACAGTTGGTTAGTTGGGATTATATTAAATAATAAAATATTAGTGCCAAATTGAACAAGATTTTGAAAGAATATTTGAAGAATATTTTCTAGTAGGTCCAGGCCCCAATGGTTAAAGTTCAGAAATTTAAGGTTCAAGGTTTTTGTAATAAGGTTTTGGTTCCAACCTTGGTTCGTCCGAAGTTTTTTCCAAATTTATAAAGAAGAGTAATTTAATTGTTAAAAATATACAAAATATTACAGATTTTCTGAATTTTTGTTTTCTCGAACAAACGAATTTAATTAATTTTAATTTAAATTTATAAGTATTATTTCTTCGAGCAATTTTTGATCTATACTAATTCTTTTATTAATAAAATGCCCGCTTAACTAAGACTGTAACTTTTTTTTTGAACCGAACCAAAAGTTTTACTTCGGAACAGGTTCAGCAATTTTTTGCAAAATAGTTTCTGTTCAAGGTTCGGTTTACTGTAAAAGAAAAGTCGGAATTTCGGGTTCGAAACGATTCGGTTCAAAACCGGTTTGCCGCCCTGTTAATAAGAAAAATTTCTAATTTTTAATGATTCCGTTCTTAAACTTAGCATTTATGTATCTTATGGGCTTCCAAATGAAATCGAATAAAATGACACTAAGAAATCTTTTTATTTTGATATAGAAATACTCTTCTTTATTTCTAATAATTTTATTATTTTTGAGAAATTTTGATATATATTTTTAGTTGACATATCTTCAATGTGCAGCTGCATAGACGAGATAACATAGACGGACAATTTAAGTCGCCGCTCTATTTTAAGTGATGTTAAAGGGCTATGACCAGGCAGATACTTTACTCAATGTAATTGTTTCAATAAGAAAATGCGGAGGTTAGATCGAGACGGACATATTCAAACAAGAACTCTTAGAACGAAAATTATAGCTGACTAATTTTAAATGAATTCTCCGTCTGTGTTAACTCGTCTGTGGCAGCTGACACTTAATGCAGCTCATCAGCTAGCTTGCACACACATGCATACAAAATTTGTGTACTGTACCTATCGGTCTCTCTCTTTTTTCTTTCTAAGCAAAAGCTCTGAGTTAAGAACGGATCGTGAGCGACTCACCATGTATGATAACAAAATGAGCATGTTTTTTCAACAGAAAATTTTTGCCAAGCATTTTCCGCCTCAGCAATTTTTACTGTTGAATAACTCTTACAATTTTACAGATATTGAGATCCAATTTTAGTCTCTTATTTGTATGTCCATTATCTACAATCTGTTAAATTTTCATAGCGTTTGGATAAAGTAAAGCGGAAATATAAATAGCAGGGATACAATCAGGTTCTGAACCGAACGAAATAAAACCGTAGCAAAACACAATTATAATGACGAGGGCTGCAAACCTCCGAAATTTTGGAAGAGATTGGGTCGGAGGTTCGAAGCAGTAAGAAAAAGCGATATGTTCGGTTTACGGACCGGTTCCTAGATCCTGTGAACCCCAGGTTTTGGTTCGAACCTCGGTTCACTTAAAAACAAATAATATGAAGCTTTTATTTACGATTAATTTATACGATTCAACAAGTTTGATCATCTATTATTATATTATATTATATAGCCAGTTTAAGTAAATTCAAGTTCCGAAGTTCGGATTAAAATTTCAAGTACGATTCGAACCAGATTGTACTGATTAGTTTCATAAAATCTGAAATCCACCATCAACAGACATTTATTGGGATTGATTTTAGTCCTGATATCTTTATTCCTATGTGTAAGCATTATATCAATCTGGAACTGTTCATTTTTACTAAATCTTAGATTAGAAGAAACAGATTTTAGTGTTGAAAATGCTCGTACAACTAAGTTAGAAGAATATTTTTTAAAGACCTTTTCAAATTATTAAATCATTTTCGATGTATGTTCTCCTGGACAATTTTAGAAGGAATCTATAACATCATTGATAGCTTTTATATTTGACATCGGTTCATTGCATTCTATTGTTCTTATAAACTTTCCTTCTTTACAGTCAGTCGTAGAGTCATTTAAAGTTAAATTTTAAATAAACATATCGAGAATTTCTTCCAGCTGAAAAATTACTTAATATTATGATCGGTTCACACCGAACCTTTTTTTTGAATAAGTGGTTCGGTTCGGGTTCAGGTTCGTGGGATCAAAAATGTTGAAGGTTCGGTTCATGGTCCGGTTCGGCCAATTTCTTAGGGTTTACAGCCTTGATTATGAAAAACTCAAATTTTATGCCCACCGCTGATCTAGGGTATACTCAATTAAAAAAAAGTTGTGTCTTTTGCCTAATTAGAAAAGAAATACTCGAACTTAGGATCCACAATTTGGATTTGACTTTATCGAACATCTTCTTAATTTTGCAGGAAACCGTGCTTAAAGTCAGTGAACTGTAAAAATAGAAATAAACTCAAAACCGGAACTATTCCGGTATATAATGGTTAGGTTCCAAAAATGCTGGCCCCTTAAGTACCGGTTCCAAAATTTATTTAAAATAACGGTTCAGATTCAGAATCCAGTGCTTGTTCTGAGTTTGAATTAGTTCTTTCAGGAATACGTTTTCGTTTTGGTTCCCTGCTTTGTGCCAAGTTTTATCCAGATAGCTTTTAGGCAGACTTGCCATATGACTTCGAAAAAGAAAAAAAATCGCTCTCTTGACATATGTCATCGTATTTCGAACTGTACTTGAATTAAACCAGTCGGGTATGTTGAGTTGATCCCGAATAGTTTTCTTTTTTTTCAGTGTAGGTGGCGTTTGTTTTTCTCACAACAACTGATTCTTAACACAGCAGCTACAGTGACAGGATCAGGTTAATTTTTAGCTTAGCTATCGAGAGTTTCTCTCGAACAGAGCAAAAGCGGCACAAAAAACACTGAGTATATTTTAGGTTTTTTTCTTAAAAGAACATAAGGAAAATTATTTTTTTTTTTTGGTGGAAAACACACCTTAGACCGTTGTGTAAGCTCCAGAGAATTGTAAAACAGTATTCCAAAATTTACAGCCGTCAGTTGTTGTTTTTTACAGGACTTTTTCTCAGTCCCCCTCCTTTAGTTTCTTTTTATGTTAAGAACTCTCCCCAAGGAGAAGGAGCACAGATTGATGACAACATTTGTTGTGACAAGCATTAACTAGTGGTTTCACACACTTCCCCTTGCCCCCTCCCTCCACCAATCAACATCCCCCCAATTAGCAGCGACCCTCAAAAACGGAAACAAATTGTGTCGACACCTAAAAACAGACAAAAATCTTTGTCTCCCTGGGGAGGGGGGAATTGAAAATATTAATAAAATAATAATTAATTGTGTGAAGTAAACAAATAAGTTTTGGTACCAAATAACCATAAAATTATGTCGGAGTTTGCTATATTGCACTTATCTTCCCACAGGTTTTGTGTTACTTGGAAAATGTTTTGTAAAATGTTGAAACCAAAGTTGAGGCGCAAAATTGGAGTCGCCAACATGTTTACATAAAATGGGTTCAAATTTTTTATTATAAAAAAAAGTTTTTGCTCAGTTTGCAGAAATTGGATCATACTAAGTAGAATCTCCAGTGTTTTAATCCTCGCCATATGGCTTGTAGCTAATAATCTGACGAGCCACTATGTTAAGTATCTCCCGTGCCGGCATATCCTGTTGTTCCCTCACTATGGCCGTTATCCTGGCACACTCCTTTACATAGTTCTCCAACTCACGTTGATTGAGCGCCCGCCTGGTGGGTTCCTTGGCCTGCAGTGCCTGTAGACACTGACCCGTCATATGGGCCAATTGTGAGCGTGCCGGACTGAAGGTTTCATCCAGATCATATAGCTCCAAGGGTGGTGCGGGCGGTTCACTGAAAATTGGCGGAAATGTGGCCAATTGTAGGGCAGGCAGCGGTATCTCAAATTGTGGTTTAATGATCCTTAATGGTTCGTACTTCACATGAAGTTGTTCGTAAGTATCGATGACATCGTTAAGCAACCGATTGCTTAGAGCACACAATGTCATGTCAAACATTTGCTTGAAATCCGCTGGCATTTCGGTGCCAATTGAGTCGATCAGACAGGCCTTGGGCATATCAGCTAGGAAAGCCAAATCCGTAAAGTGTTTGTTATCGCTGAGCTGGTTGGAAGGAAGAAAAAAGAGAGAGTAAGAAGAACATATTTGACTTAGAAAGTTTTTTTTTTTTTTTTAATTTTCTCCAGTCTCTGCAGAAGACATTAAAAATTATTTCGCCACTATATGAATAGAAAAATTTTAGAAAGCTATTTTTCTTTTATCAAAAAATTTACCTTTTGGAATGACGACATTCAAGGACAAAATTAATTAAAAACATTTATACAAAAAAAAAAAAAAAGTTTTTGCCCCGCGCAAACGGTGTCACTAATTTGTTATTACGAAAATACCTAATTCAAGTATATAATTTTTTCCAATAATTTCAATTACGAATTTCTTCATCCAAAAATTAACTAATTTTAAACCAATACGGCATATATTGAGGCCTGATCCCATTTTCTTATTCGATCGATTGGAATTGCAGTGCAATTATTGCACCAAGTTGTGATTTCCAAGATACGATTTAAGAATTCAGATGAATCAATATGTCATCAACAGATTTAAATGAAGATAAATGAAAATTTGAAGTTAAAAGCTGAATAATACAACTGGATTTAAGAAGCGAAAACATTTAATAATTCCGATTCCGCTTGACTTTTTCTAATTTAAAAATTTTGAGTTCACACCAATTGTCTATTTTCCCTGGTTCTTCTTGTTCAAAAGATATTTGAAGAAACGTGTATAATTCGAGGAATGCTTACATTATCAAGTCCTGTGGTTTCATTCAGTAACCTATTTAACCCACATTTGTTTTTATGTGAATACTTGAAACAGATAAAACCAAACAAAATTTTTAAATTTTGTTTTTAAGATTCACAATTTTTGGATTAAAAATGAGAAAAAATTAGAAAAAATCCGAAGTTCAAATAATTTTTTAAAATATTCTATAAATTAAAAAAAATAGTGTGTATCGTGGAACACACGGTTCGAGCTAAGCTCTTAACGAAGAAAAATCAGAATCATATTAAGGAATACAAAGTTATTTTATTATTATTTCATATAAAATAGTGTTGGAAAATAGTGTACCCAGATCTCAGATCCCTGATCCCTGATCTCAGATCCCTGATCCCTGATCTCAGATTCCTGATCCCTGTTCCCAGATCCCTAATGCCACTTCCCAGATCACACATCCCTAATCTCATATCTTAGACCCCACATCCCAGATCCCTGATTGCTGATCCTAGATCCCACATCCCGTATCCCAGAGCCCTGATTCCAGATTCCTGTTCTCAGATCCCGCATTCCGATCCGAGATCCCGAGATCCCACCTCCCTGATCCAAGATCCCTGATTCCAGATCCCAGAGTCTTGATCAAATATCCTTGATTCCAGATCCCTGTTCCCAGATCCTTAATCCCATATCCATCATCCCAGATCCATGATCCAAGATCCCTGATTCTACATCCCGCATCCCTGATCCCAGAGCCTTCATCCCAAATCCCTGATCCTAGATCCCTGATTCCAGATCAAAAAAATCGGATTAAAACGATCCAAAGAAAAATTTTTCTCATTTTCACGTAAACTTTTCGAAAAAAAATATGGGACAACTCTAAGAGTTATTTAAATATGGGTTTTTAAAGAAAAATCCGTTTTTATTCTTTTTCTTGAAAGAGCCAATCGATATTTGATCCAAATATTTTTTTCCTGGTTCATAATATATGTATGTATCTTAAAAAATTTGTTTCAAGATGGAAGACAGCGCGAGTCCAAGGGAATAATTTTTTTTGTTTTAAATGTTGCTTTTTCGCTGTTTTTCAATCAAGTTCACATGCTTTTTTCGAGGAAAATTGTTAGATATCTTTTAGTTATCTTAAGCCGGTTTAAAAAAAAAAAACGATAAGGCAAAGCTAACTTCGACTGTGCCGAAGTTTTAATACACTTGAAAAACTTTTCTCCAACTGATTTAACCGGTAAAATATATATAGGATATAGATATCAGATATTTAAAATTTTTAAATCATTGATAATAACAATTTGATAACATAAATAAAAACTTATCTTAGTAAAACACATTTTCCGAACGATCGGTCCTATGGCAGCTATGTGCTATAGTCATCCGATTTTGATAAATTTTTTCAAAATTATGTGAAAGCATATAAAACTAATATATACCAAGATTGGGGACGCTACGATAAAAAACAAAAAAGTTTTTCTCACTAGAAGTAGTTTTTTGACCGTCCGTTTATATAGCAGCTATATGCTATAGTCATAGTACTACGATTGGAGACGCTACGATGGAAATCAAAAAAGTTTTTCTCACAAAGACTTATTTTTCGACCGATCATTCCTATGGCAGCTATATGCTATAGTAATCCGATGTTGATACATTTTTCCAGAATTATGTGGAAACATATAAAACTATATGTAGAAATCCAATTAGAAAATTTTAGTAAAATTTTGGACTTACCTCCACATCATTGAAATCCAAATGGGTAAACATAATGGAATCTCCTCCAATTAATTGTAGCACATACTCCAACATGGCATCATTCGTTTTATCCTGCAAATACTTATCATGCCACATATAACCCGAACCCAAGGCCAAAATCTTGCCACCCTTGCCATTGGTATAATATCCTGCCAAAGGACGATTAAAAGGATATACAACGGGACCCGTTGTCAGCAATACATTTGCCGGCTCCGATACATTCAAGGTGGCTCCATAGGGATATTGAAAATGGATTTTATATTTCTCGTCGCTGAAATCATAATCAACCTTCTCGATATCCAATTTGATCAAATGCCGCCACATGGACTCGCAGACCACACCGCCACCCACAATGCATTCTTTGGGATGTAAATTCTTGTAATAATGTGGACGCACCACATTATCACTGTTGATATAGATGCCATATTGTTCCAAAAAGAAATTCACATTGGTATTAAACTCCTGTTCGCCGCCCTCGCCTAGAAGTACCAATAAACTGCCGCCCTCCACTTCTATAAAATGTTTAAGCACCTCAAATTCATCTTCGGTAAAGCGATCTTGTGGGCCGGCCAAGACAAAGATTTTGACACGCGAAAGGCGTTCCTTTTTAAGCTCAGCATCGTTTCTGCAATAGTAGGGGGATATTTTATTTTATCAAATTGAATTTATATTTTGAATACGAACTGTTCCACATTCCAATTGATTTTTAATTTTCGATGCAGCATTTTATAGTTGTCCGTAATTTGAAAACGCTCATTTTTGGATATATCAAAACAGATGATGGGTTTGCTTGACATTTTTGTGGGAAATTATATTTTTTAGAATTTTTATATTTTTTGCTTGGTTTTGTTTACATATTTTTGGTTACCCGGGCAACTTAGAGAAGCCATCTGGTGAGTTTAAAGGGCAAGGCACTGTTTTTAACCAGGTGGCAGCACTGAAATGTGCATACGTATATCGATTATGTGGACTGCGCCTATCGAGCACAGTAATGATTTAGCTAGAATAAAGCTAACATGTCTGAATTAAAATTACTATGCAAAAATTGTATAATATTTAACAAGACAGTACAAAAAATAAATATATTTTTGAAGCAAATAAACCGGAAGCACTTTGTCTTGTATCATTGGAATATTAAATGAACCATTACCAAAAATTAAATTAAATGAAATACACGTAAAGTGCGCATTCTATTCTGTAGTCAACTGAAGTGACACAGTTTAGCAGGGAGTCACTTATAAGACCCTCAGCCATTCAGAGACAGATTTTGGCATATTATACATTCAAATAATTATTATATTTTTGTTTCAGCTTGAAAATAGCTTAGCTGGCAGCTTCATCAACTCATCCCTACCATTTGCGATAATGTTATCGCATGCCAAGCTATCGATAGTTGAGCGCCTACGGTCACACTGTCCTTAAGTATCGCTGTGTGCAAGAAAAATTACGAAAGAAATTTCGGCCGTGTTCATTTTTCATTTAAGACCGACAAATTTTTGCAATTTTGAACAATGGCATCGATGTGTGGACGCATGGCGCTTCGTGCAGCCGCTCGCCAAAATGTTACATACACGCCCGTGCGTTTTTGTAAAAGTAAGTAAAAAAAACGCTCGCTCCACCTGCCTCGTCTTTGGCACGTCCGCCTTTTCAAGAATCACCAGGATTGCATAATAGTAAAGCAAACTAAACTCCACTCCGCCTGGCCAGGGTTAGTGGCACAATGGGATAAGCAACTTGAGGGCAAATTACAAATTTAACTTCCTCGCACATCTCGGTAGGTTATGTAACCCCAAGGAACCCAAAATGAAGAGAGAGGGTAAAAGAGCAAGCTAGAGGGCGGCAGTTCAAGGAGCATTGGTGTGCAATTCACACCTACACTAAATTAGTAATAAATAGTTGAATCATAATTCACAATTTTTCAATGTTGCGGCACTTTGACTGTTTATGTAACGAGGTGGTAGCCTGCCAGACAGCTGATCAGTGTTGCCAACATATCCCCCCAAATTGCATACAACAACACAAAAACCGCTAAAACAAGCATAAAAAGTAGCCAAAATTTTTTAGAATCACCATTTGTTGCATTTATCTTCTAGATGATTTATAATGTTATTTTCTGTTCGACAAGATTAGAAATGACGTACATTATTTTAGATAAAAAAAATAGCCACAAATGGGCATAATTGTTGCTAATGTCAAGAGGATTTTTAGATTTATTGTTGTTATTAAAAGAATTTATTCCGAATACTTAATATAATTGTTAAGAACAGCGATTTATCGGAATGGCCAACAGTTCTTATATTTATTAATTCCGAAATTTTTGGGATTATACCCATGTGTTCTACAAATCGCTTTCGACTCCAAAAACGACCCAAATTGTATGGAAATAGGGTCGTTATAGGATAGTTTTGATTTTAAAATTAAATTAACTGTGCCCGTTATCTATAGAGTAATACTAAGTATGTCCAGCATTAATCGTCCAATCAATCCAGTCCTTTCCATCCGTCAGAAACTATAAGATTTAGAGCCACTAATCATAACTTGTTTCAGTTTTGTAAGAACTCCCAATTTTAATACAAGCATGTGAATGAAAATACTATGGAATCATACCTGATCTGTACTTTTAGGTATACAACCCATACCAAACCGCTAATTCGTGCTCGAAAGCAGAACTGAACCCTCGAAAATGCTGAATCGAATCGATAACCATAAAGGAATAAGGTTCGGTTCATTTGATCGACGGGTCTTATGACCCTAATACAAAGATACATATTTGTAAATTTAGAAAATTGTATTTGGAATATCCATTGCACGAAAAGCCTTGAATGGCTTTAGCTCAATTTTTCCATAACTTATGGATGGCGTTTGCATATCCGACATTATAAAGTTTTTTTCACATATTTTTACGACATTAATTTCGAAAATAATAAATTAAAGTAAACATTTTCTGATTAGAAAGTACAATGCTCACAAACTAAAAGTAAACAAACCGACCGAATCAAAATATATGAACCGAAACGGTGGCTTAAAATCTTGCTGAACTAATCTTCCGAGCGGTTTGCATCCGTGATTTTTTATTAATCTCACTTAAACGAGGAATGTACATTAGGACTGGTCCATTTTTTTTAATATGCGTATGGCATAATCGCAATCTATGGTCAATTCTAAGAACATTTTCGTATGATACCATGGGTCTAAAACAGAATAATAGTCGCTGCTAATTAACGTTTGGTTTACAAATAACACAGGCCAAAAAATCTTTATCAAAGACATACTATCCGCATTTGTAAGTTAAAGAAACCTTTGAATACCTTTTAAAAAGGAGAATACACTTCAAACTGAGGAAAGGAAAAATATCAGAGTTTCAATTACCCTTTTTCAACTTTTTGAAGGGGTTGCATGGGTTTACTAGAAAAAAAGGAAATATTAAAAAAAAAGAATTTATTCCAACTTTTTACTGTCTAAAGGCCGATTTCTTATCTCTTACATAGCACTATCTGTCATATAAACTAACAAATAAGAGAGTAAAATGTTGTTTTATCTGACACATATCAGATATCTTTTAGAAGAGAAATCGGCCCTTAAAGATAAATATTTAAAAAAGAATTTGATGAAATTTTCAAAGAACAAAATATCAGGGAATCAAACCGAAACGAATTTCGGTTCCGGTTCCGGATCTGGTGCGTACCGAAACTAATGTTTCGGTAAAAGGCTCTGTTTAGGTTCTAGTTTATTTCGGTATTCGTTTCCGTATCGGTACCTTGGGTTTTATTTCGGTATACCGGTACGTACCGGTATGTACCGTAATATTTTAAAAATCCTTCAAACCGAAGAATAGGGTTGCAACCTATACATCAGAATGTAGGTTTAAAAAAGAAAAATTAAACATAATAAACTTTAGCCCGGAAAACAAATGTCATATTAATACTTGTATAACTGGAAGAGCAAAAAATCTTTTTACGAACAATTAATTACAATTTAAACCTGCTATAAGGTTAAGCCCATTTGGTCCAATTATTAATTCGTTTCCTTTGTAAATGCAAAAAAAATTGAAAATCCCACAACTAGTTTTTACATTATCTGTGTTTAATAAAGGATAAATGAATAATATTTGTAAATTATTGAAGCGAAATAGATGCAAAAACTAAGATGAAATTGTTATTTTAATTTAAAATTTCAGTATATACCAATTGGTCCCTTAACCTTACATTTTTAAGATTTTGCTATCCTAACCGAAGAGTTAGGTATATTTTCTTAATTTATTAAGCGCTTTACCCTGAGGAAATCCCTGATAAAAGCAATAAAATCGAAATAACAAAAAATAACTCAGAACCGAAACTGTACCGGTACAATGTTTCGGTTATTTTCGGTTCCTAAAATAAAGGTTCCGAAATATCGGTACTCAAAAAATAAAAAATAACGGTTCCGGTTACGGTTCTGGTTCTGAGTTTTAATCGGTTCTTTTCGGTATACGGTTCCGGTTTGACACCCTGAAAAATATATAAATTCAATATGCCATTGTCACGTCATTTCCGGTGACACCTCGGAAAAAAGGTGCGTCGGCGTTGACAGTAGAACTCATGACAGGATCATCTGCAGAGAAGAAAAAAATACAATAGAACAGCGCTGCAAACCGGTTTTGAACCGAAAATCTGTATTTTTTTTTATATTTTTAACAAGAAGAGAAATTCTTTAAAAATTTGGAATAACTTGGGACGAACCAAGGTTCGAACCAAAACCTTATTACAAAAACCTTTAACCTTAAATTTTTGAATCTTAACCATTTTACATTTTCCGTCGAAATTATTTGGGTCGTAAAATTTTTTTTTTAAATAGTTCTGATTGAAAAGAATAAAATCCTTCGTCCAAGTTGTCGTGAATTGCATCTCGAAGGGCTATTCAAATTTCATCGGTTGAATAGTCTTCGAGAACTTTTGACAACCGACTTTGAATACACTGTCACGGAAATGACGTCACAATGACAGTTTTGAATATTTTCCTTGGAAAATTTTAGAAATTCTTTTTTAAATATATATCAAGACAGTAAAAAGTTTAATTAAAATAATTTATTTTTTATATAAAAAAAAATAAATTGTTGAAAATAAACTCTTTTTCAAACCAAAACCTAAAAGAATATAATAAAAAATAATACCCAAAAAAAAAACCCAAATAAAAAAATATATAAAAAAAAAAAAAAAAAATGCACTTAAATCATTTTTTTTACATAATTGTCTATTAAAACTTCGATTAATCTATAAATTAAACATTTAGTTGCGATGCCTTTGTTGGCAATAACGGCTAAGCAACGTTTTGCACCGTTTTAGAGGTGTCTTGCTTCTTGCTTGAAAGACTTTCCATAGTGATCCGGCTTTTGACATTAGCCCAATCAATCGATGGGATTGAGGTCTGGTGTCTGCGCAGGCCACTCCAAAATGTTCACAGAATATTTTCACATACATAACTTGGATGTGTGGATCGGTTAATTGCTTTGAAACGGTTAACTGTTTTTTTTTATAACGATCCCATGGAACATGCCACCGGTCTGGAGAAGCGTGAATTGCTTCTTAAGGCAGCCGGCAATGATAATCCCTTTGACATGAAGGTATTCAAGCGCGGTGCTGGCACCAAGGAGAACCCCAACTTGATTCCATCGGCCTTTGATGCTCGCATTGTGGGCTGCATCTGTGAGTAAATGAAATCTTAACCATAATTATTATAAACAATTTCCTTTCAATCAGGCGAAGAAGACCAGACCTTCGTGCAATGGATGTGGCTGCAGAAGGGTAACCAGAAACGTTGCGAGTGTGGACACTGGTTCAAATTGGTCGAGAAGGCTGCTGTTTAAAGTTATTATTAATTATATAAATAAACCAATTAATAACAAAAATCAAACAACACACTAAGCTAAAAGTCAACCAACTTGAGAGCTGTCCAAATAAAAAACCAACATCAAATCCAGAAAACAAAACAAAAAAAACCACACACAATTCGACAAATTCAAAATTTAGGGGCAGCAGCTTCCATTTTATCAGTTTTTGAATGAGGGAGATGAAATGTTAAAAACTTAAAACGAATGCAATAACGACGAGTTGATCGAGAAAGTAAATAAAGGCGAAATGAGTTAATTATAATAAAATGAAGAAATTAAGTGAAGGGTTAACAGTAGGCTCTGTCTTTTACAACCAATTCAATTTGTCAGTTTTCAAATCTACAAATATTCATTCGAATAACATAAGCTGAACGAATCGAAACACTTGAATCAATAATCAAACATGTCTTCCTATATATCCCGTTTATGGAAGGTTCAATCGGCCTCCAAGCGTCTCATATCGCAATTGACCAAACGTGAGGGTAAATTAAGTGAATTATTGCGTCGTTTGGGATTTGGTGGAGCTGGACCACGTGCCATAGCCACTACTCCAGTATTGAAGGCGGGTAAGTGTTCCCATCTGGTCCCTCTCTTCATCCTAAAGTTATAACTCGTATGAATTAGAAATGACCGATGATCTCGAACTGGCCACGGGTATTGCCAAGCGTGAAATGTTGCTACATCAGGCCGGCTGTGCCGATCCCTGGGCCATGGGCAAACCCATGAGACGTGGCTCGGGACGTGAAAATGATCCCACTGTTATACCCTCGGCCTTTGATGGTCGTCTAGTGGGTTGCATTTGTCTCGGGGATCGTGGTGCCAAATGGATGTGGCTAGAGAAGGGTGCACCCAAACGTTGCGAATGTGGACACTATTTTGTGCTGAAGAATGTGCCACCGGTTTAGATGAGTACACGCAAAATACTGAATATGAGTTAGTAAACACACACCCACACATACTTGGTCTGTTCTGATCTACACAAAATGTATAAAACATTGCATTCTATTATCAAATGGACCTGAAACTTAAGAACATGTTGAAAAATATTCTCTGAAAATAGAGCAAATAAGCAAATCGAAAAGTATGGTATGGCTTTTTAATCTATTATAATTTTAAAGGTTCTACAAATTCGAAGAAATTCAGCATACCGAAATTTTTTTGTGTTTTACATGTTTTCCGCGATTCAAAGTTCTAAACATCGTGACTAAAATCCTATTTTTGGACATTCCGTTCTGCCCCTTAGGCGCTTTTAAAACCTGAATATCTCTAAGCGCTGCCTTAAGCGCCCCTTAACCTTCCACTTCATACCTGACAAACTGTCCGTCTCTTTGACTTTCATGCATTGATTTGCTCAATTCTAAATTCTCGAATTTCCATTTAAAAACCCCCCCTGACTACCTTGAGGTACCCCAGAGGTAACCCGAATACATTTAGAATATGAATTTCGAAAAATAACCATTTGTGTCTGAGAACTCCAATTGAGACACAAAAACTGTGCGAGTGCTGCCCATCACAATTACGGTCAGTGCTGCCCAGGGTAATTATTTGTTTTGCTTATAACTCGAAAATCTTTTATCTGATCGGAAAACGATGTATAAGGGCTCGATAAGTAATGTCGAGTAGAATATATGTCTAGAAGGTTTGAACAACCTAACTTCAAAATTTGTCTAAATGGTTCGAATGCAACTCTACATGTGTAAAACGTGTTTGGGCTCTTTAAGTGAATAAAAAGGTTCGAAACCTTTTCAAATGTGAGATTGTGTTTTTCAAATCTTGAAAATTGTGGAAGATATAAGCTATTTTTCAAATTGCGGAGGAAGCAGGGGGCGTGGCAAAAATTAAAAAAAAAAAAAAACTTGATCTGCCTGCAAGTAAAAGAATTACATGTTCCATACACTTCAAAGCTCTAGCTCTTACCATCTCTTAGATCTGTTTGTTTATAGGGAAAGACAGACGGACATGGCTATAATGACTCGGCAGTTGATGCTGATCAAGAATATATATACTTTATATGGTCGGAGATCCTTCCATCTGGCTTGTACATACAATTGCACAAGTTCAATATACTTTTCGTATTTTTGGTATAGAGTAGGGTTGCAGGAAGAGTAGGGTTGCGATAAAACGATATATCAATATCGGATATTTTACTTACACGATAATTCGTATATCGAATATATTTTTGGGATATTTTCGACGATATTTTTAAGTTCTGATTGGAATAGAAGGACAAATTGTCTGCGATTTCAGACTTAGCACTGACATATGCTATTTCACCAGGAATGTCTGTGCCATCGAAGCGCTTGGCTTCGACTATAAAAAGTGTGGTTTCCGACCACAGAAGCCAAATAACCGATTAGCACATAAATTATCGCGTCTTCCTAAAATCGCTGTCTAACGATTATTGTTAAAACAGCTCTTACTTTACTTGGATTTAATTGCTTATGTTCCGTTTTGTCCCGTTGATATGTTTTCTTTACAAAACTTATAGAAATACATTTTGTCTATCCCATGTGTTCTGCAAATCGCTTTCGACCCAAAAACCACCCAAATCGTATGGGAATTGGGTCAAAAGAGTTTTGTATATATTTTTGGGTCTCTGATCTGTAGATTTTGATCGCAGACAGAATTTAGTTTTAAATACGCTTCAAATGACACCTCAATTACCCCAAAAGCCCTGTTTATTCTTAAGAAAACGCGTTTTTTGTTATAAATATAGAAAAAATCGATTATTTTGTCGACAAAATATCAATAACGAAACTATACATTTTTTAATACTGAAAAAAATATCGATATAGATATTTTTGAAATATCCGACATTCCTAGTACAGAGTATAAAAATTCCAACGGTCTTAAATCAGTCCGAAACGGTAATGAGAACAGGATAATCTCGGATATTCTTAAACAAAGCTGAAAGGATTGATTTGATCTCACTTTTATTAATCCTTTAAACCAGCCTTAGTCACAAAGAGCGAGGCGAAAAAGTGAGAGTGTATTGGTATGCGAATATAATGCGACGCGAGCTGCTCGAACCTATCTCGTTGACAGCTAGCCAACGAATGAATGCATTTTTACTCTCTTGGCAAAGGGCTCGGCATGTATTCGGCTCGTGCCTGTGTGAAATTGCCGAATGTGTTCGGACAGCTGTGACCTGGACGACGATGTCTGCTTAATTAATTAATTCCAAAACGGGATCGCTTCAAGCATGGTTGAGATTAAAATAAAAAACGAGAAGGCAAAGCTAACTTCGACTATGCCGAAGTTTTAATACCAGGGATTAATCCCGAAACGAATTTCGGTTCCGGTACCGGTTCCGGTACCAGTTCCGGTACGTACCGAAATGAGAGTTTCGGTAAAAGGTTCTATTTCGGTTTTCGGTTCCGATACGGTACTCAGATTTTTATTTCGGTATACCGGTACGTACCAGAACTAGTATAATTTTTTTAATATACAAAAATTTTAATTATTTCAAGATGTCAAAAAAATTAGGGGATGTAATACAACTAAAAAAATTGTGTTCTAAGAATACGCCACATAAAGAAGCTTTTTTTTAAATTTAACGATTTCTAGCCTTTTTTATTTTTCGACAAACAATTTCGGTAAACGCTTCTGTCCACGCTTCCAGTGGTATCCCTACACTCACAAAAACAACCTAGAATAAAGGACTTCTCTATTCTTAATCGCCCTGACAATCTCGCCTTGTGGCCATTTCTCATGAAACCGATCTAGATAGAGATCTTTAGCGATTTGGATAGATTTGAACTCATACTATAAGACTACGGTTCAATAAAGCTCATAATACGCTGGTAGAATACTCAAATGGGTTTCTCATCTCTTAAAAACATATTGAATCGTAAAATCTGCCTTAACTATTCCCTTCATAACATTTTTTACAATATTAAAACAATTTTTTGGAAACTTTAGTTCTAAAATTTATATTAACATTATCCTTACATTTCTTTAATTAGGAGACTTGGAAGAAAAGTTTTTCCGCTTTTTAGAAAGTTTTTTTCTATCTTATATATCTTAAAAAGAGAATTTGATTGTGTTTATTATTTAAGGCCTCTTTCCAGATGACGTAAAAACTTATTTCGGCACAATCCTTCATATGAATAGAAACACATTTGAAAAACTCTGAAAGCTGAATGCTTTTGAAAAGCTGCCTTATTAATATGAAGCATAGTGCTGAAATAAATTGATATGCTATCTAGAATGAGGACTTTAAGGGCGAATTTGGAAAATGTAAGACTTTTTCTGAGAGTACATAATGCTATTTTACCATTTGAAATAATAATAAATCTATAAAATAAATAATAAGAAAACCGAAACAATACCGGTATTAGCGTTTCGGTATAGTTCCGTTTCTTTCGGTTCCTTTTATAACGGTTAACGGATTTCGGTGTCCCAAAAAATTGTAATATCGGTTTCGATTTCAATACCGGTACCTGGCTTTAAACGGTTTATTTCGGTTAACGGTTCCGGTATTATTCCCTGTTTAATACACTTGCAAAAGTTCAAAAGTTCATAAATATATCGACAACAGTCTTCTCGTTTAAGTACATTTAGCTGCTGAGCATGCAATGCAATGTAGACCCCCTAAGGCGCTTTCAAAACATGTGGTTCCCGAGTCGAGATAACAAAAATCGACAAAGACCGTAGGAGAACCGGGCATAAAAAAACTCCTAGGATGTCAACTTGAAACGAAAAACCTGTTTAGGGTAATCAAACCGTTGCGTTTTGGGTCTCCCAGCCGAACTCTCCGCCATCACAGCAGCATTTTGTGGTCATATTTCAATTGCAATCCTATTTTATTGAAAGTCTAAGCTTAGCTCTACTTATTTTAAAGTATAGCCCGTCAGCAGATAACCACTATTTCCACTCATATTGACCTCAGGATGAGTGCGATTGGGTAGAATTTGATATTGACGCAACCAATTGGAGGTCAAATGCAAATTGGTAACTTTGCCAGCGGTTTTCAGTTCCATATAAATTTCCTGAAGCAGTTCTTTGCAGGTGCTAAAAATCACAACCGGTCGAGAGGGACGTATGAGGGGTAGGAGTGCCTGTAGTATGTTGGAGGGATGCTCCTTGGCAGCCATGACCAAACTATCGAATTTTTCATGCATTAAGGCGGAGGCTCGTTTATTTTCCAGTTGCCAGCGGTGTGGGGTTTTGGGAGCTAAAGAAGAAAGGAAAAATGTTTGAATAAATATTTTTGGACGATGCTTTAAATGGAAGTTACCTGTCTGGTTGTCTCCATCTAGTTTAGGTTTCTTGGTGCTGGGCTCTTCTGTGGGTGTGTCTGGTTGCTCCTGGTCCACTGAATCACTGACAGCCACAGCAGTCTCACCTCCCTGATAGTACTCCCTGAGCACCGAATATAAGTTCACCGAGACACAACGCTGTTGCTGCTCCATTGGCAATTTCAAGGCCAATAAAGCCTGTTTCTGTGGCACATTACCCGGATGCATATGCACCAAGGTGGCCTCTGTATTCGCACCAATTGAATTCATCATTGCTGCGGGTAATAAACCATTTGTTCCACTTTCATACAATAAATATGAACCAAAACCACAAATCCCCGAGTACGAAATAATCTGTGATAGCGTATCCACACGTATACCCATTACCTTTTCCGCATCTTGTCTATAGAATATGTCCGCCATTAAACGTATAGTCGGCTGTCGTATTTGTACAAATTCAAAATATTTTTTCTCCTTTTTTAGCAAATATTTCTCCTGCGAGTATTCGGTGCGTGTGTGAAATGTTTTGGAATTTTCCACAAGTTTTTCTATAATTTTACTCGATTCATTGCAGACTTCACGCAGTTGTTCTATATCCGAGGATTTGAGGGTCTGTGCTTCGCCATTGTCGCATATATCCCGATTATCGGCCCCACTGCTCGAGATGCCCAGATTCTCGCGTGTGCTCCGTAGCTCCGTTTCGCTGCACAGCTCCAGCGTATGCTGACGTTGGGCACCCCGCTTGCCCGATTTGGTCTCCTTGACACACATCTTGAATGTGGAGCCATAGGGCTGATCTAGTAAAGATTTCAATTCCAAAGTCTCCTTGCCCAAGGTGGATGTGGTATCCAGACTGCCGAATTTTTGCAGTTTTGTGTACTTTTGACGCTGGATTACAATGTAGTCGCCCAGCTGTATGGACTCAATCGAGGGATTCAACGTTGCAGTCATCTTAAATGTTTAAATTAAAAGAAAATCTCAAAATAAACAAAGCAACGTGCTTTCTCATATAAAAATATAAACGCCGCTGCGCTAGTGATGGCACATTTATCGATAGTATCGATGGTTTTTATTTTTTCATACAGGGTATGCATGCAAGTAGTTGCTCGTGAAAAATATAATAATAATTATTTATTTAACTTCTTCCTAACGCTTAAACACACAGAGTTACTTAAAATACAATAGAGAGACACAGAAGATGTAGGACCTAACTTAACTGTTAACAGTTTTTGCAGAAATAGTTTGACATTATTTATTTAGATTTGTTCAAGTATTAGGCTGGGTTCACACTGTTCGACGCATGAGACATGACAATCTAGTTAGCCTTCATGTTGTATTGTTTTAATTGTCAAAAAAACAAATTATCCTCAATGAAAACAAGACAACATAACAGCCTACTAGATTATCATGTCTCATGCGTCGAACAGTGTGAACTAAGCCTTATTATTTAATATTAAAGAATTATAATAAATTTAATTTTACTTATATTTCATTTGATTTTAAATGTGCTGTAATAACACTAGTTTACAATAATAAAAAATAAATAACTACCCATTGAAGCTGCTATTTTTTTCTTATGTACTTTAGAATGCTAAACTTAAAAATAAATTTAAAAAATTTTTGTATGAATACGTTTTTGAGATAGAATTTTTTTTTTAGCTTTTCGGTAGGTACCCTTACATTTTAAGCCATAGCTCTAGTTAGAAAATTAAGATAGAGTCAAAACAGGTATTACTTAAAAGGGTATGCAATTCACAATAATTTAGTCGAAGAACATTTTCCAATCAGTTTAGTAGTTTGAAAGTTAGACGCAAAAATATTTCGAAAAAATTGATTTTTTCTCAAAAACGTGAAAAATTTGATTTCCCAAAATCTGTTAATGTTTGAAAATTAAAATCAAAAAATTGTTTTTTCCTTTTAACTCACAAATTGCACTTTTACAAAGAAAATAAGGTAAATCTGTAGATAAATAGTGAAATTGTGAACAATTTTGTGAAAGTACTAAGAGTCTGTCCGTCTGATTCTATGCTATCTCCTCCCTCAGTTTTAAAGCTATCTTGACCAAACTTTGCAAAAAGTCTTTAAATACATATAGGCTGCAAATTTGCCGGATCGGATGACTATATCATATAGCTGCCATAGGAACGATCGGTCCAAAAACAAGTTCTAGTGAGAAAAACTTTTTTCTTTTCCATCGAAGCGTTCCCAATCGTGGTATATATTAGTTTTATATGCTTCCACATAATTTAGGAAAAAATTGATCAAAATCGGATCACTATAGCATATAGCTGCCATTGAAACGGTCGGTCTAATAACTAGTTCTAGTGAGAAAAACTTTTTTGTTATCAATGGTAGCATTTTTTCAAAAACTGCAGGGGTATTTAAAACATCAGCGTAGCCGATGTTAGCCTTCTATTTTTATAATACAAATTTTTTGATAACAATTAAAAATGAATTTTAATTATAAAAATTACAAAATGAAAATTAGTTAAAATTTTTATAATATATTTTAATTTTTAACTGTTATTCAAAAATTGTTATATAAAAATTAACATTTAACTGTTAAAACCAGGGATTAATCCCGAAATGAATATCGGTTCCGGTACCGGTTCTGGTACGTACCGAAATGAAAATATCGGTTAAAGGTTCTATTTCGGCTTTCAAGTAATTTCGGTTTTCGGCTCCGATACGGTACCCACATTTTTTTCGGTATACCGGTACGTTACGGTACAAGTATAATTTTTGTAATGTTCAAAGATTAAAACTGTTTCACAATATCCAAAAAAAATTTATGTATTAAAATTTTAAAAACATGTATTTTAAGACTATGCCAAATGAAATAACGTTTTTTAAAATATACCGATTTCTATCCGTTTCTATTTTTGGACAAAAAATTTCGCTAAACGTTTCTGCATATTTTATATAAAATCTTTCTAAAATCAGAAAAATATTTCTTAATTATGGTTCGATTTAAACCCATACTATAAGACTAGTTTTCAATATAGCTTCCATAATACGCTGGTAAAATCAGCTCTTAAAACGCTCTAAAACATTTGGACACCTAAAATCTGCCCGAGCTTTTATTTACATTACAATTTTTCTAAATATTGAAACGAAATTTTCTTCAAACAGGAAATAATATTTCTAAATTTACGAGGTAAATTTGATATAACTCAAGAAACTTAATTTCTAAAATTTATATTATCATTTTTCCAACATTTCTATATTAAAGGGAGAATTTTACTAAGACTTAGAAATCCCTTCAATTTATTTAAACGGATTATAATTACGAAATAAATATTAAATGCCTTTTAAGACATTTTTTTCTATATCGTTTATATCTTAAAAAAATAATTTTACCTGTATTTCTCTAAAGGCCGAATTTCTGAAAAGTCAGATTTTTTTCTGAGTGTATACAGTGTATTGTGTATTTTACCGCTTGAAATATATTTTTCAAATAATTATAAATCAACAAAAATAAATAATTAAAAACCGAAACAGTACCGGTATTAGTGTTTCGGTAAGTTTCCGGTTTTTTCGGTTCCTATTATAACGGTTAACGGTTTTCGGTTCTCAAAAAATGTTTAATATCGGTTCCTGTTTTCATACCGGTACGTGGCTTGAAACGGTTTATTTCGGTTAACGGTTCCGGTTTCGGTTCCGGTATTATTCCCTGGTTAAAACAAAACAATTTTTATTTAAAAATCATAGAATAACGATTATTTTTTAAATTTTTATTTAGAAATTAGAAAATAATTGTTATTTCAAAATTTATATGGAAAAAGTTCGAAGTGCTATCGTTTATATGAAGATCACTAGAAATTTCCAGGAAACTACGATTATTTTCCGAAATAAAATCACGAACTTTTGACATTTAATAAGAATATTATTATTTCGAGCCAGAGGCTCGAGTCCATCTCTAACACACATGAACCGTTATCAAGAATTTAACGTAATTAAAAGGTTCGTGTATGTAATTCAAATTGCTTGAGTACCCCTTATGGAAAAAACTTACTATCGATACTATCGTTTGGGTAAAACTTAATGAAAACCTGTTGATTGTGTTAAATGTAGTTTTAAAGCAAATTTATAAACAATTTTTATTAATTGCAGTAATTTATTTAAGTAACTTAATCAAGTGCAGACAAACAAAACAAAAGCACAGCTGCAGCTAGGTGGCAACGCCCTAACACACAGTTCGTGATCGAGTGGCCCAGCTGATAGCGATAGCGCAGCGATAATCTCTTACGAGATTGCGATAACGAAACGCAAACGAAACGCGTGCCTTGAAAAAAAATCTGTCTTAACCTTTTGCTACTCGTGATCTGTGGTGTGTGGTGTATGCCATAATCAATATGGTCTAAAGTTCCTACGGCCAACAGTTGTGTGTGTATTTTGAGCAAGCGCTGTGGCAGCAGGAAAAAAAGCGGTCCGCCGGCCAAACAAACCATTAAAAACGCAGCAGCAACAACAACAACAACAGCAGCAGCAATCACCTTAATTGGCGTCGCCGCCGATACAAATAACTGACCAAGCAGCTTTTTTTTGACCCACGCCCCAATTAACCCGCATACCAAGATGTCTGAAAAGCGGCCTTTCATTGGCCGACCAGATGCCAATACTCCGGTGACCCTGACTCCTTCCTGGGAATCCCAATTGCCGCCGCCGCCGCAAGATAAAAATGGCCATGGCAATGGATCCTCCATATTGAATAAATTGGGCCTGGTGGCGCCCAAGGATAAATATATGATTGTATTCTTCATCTTCATGCTGCATGGTCTGGGCACTTTGATGCCCTGGAATATGTTCATCACGGCCAAATCATATTTTGAGGAATTTAAATTTGACAATATCACAGTACAACCTGGCGAGATGAACTACAAGGGAAATTTCATGCAGAACATTGGATTTGCCTCCCAAATACCCAATCTGGCCTTTAATTGGTTAAATATTTTTGTAAATCTGGGTGGCGATCTTACCAGTCGGATAGTGTATAGCATTATAGGTGAAATTTTGATCTTATTGGTGACCATAGTGTTGGCCATGTTGGATTCCTCCCAATGGCCGGGCATATTCTTTTGGGCCACCATGGTCTGTATTGTTTTATTAAATGTCTGCAATGGCATCTATCAGAATACTATATACGGTATTGTGGCCTCCCTGCCCATTAAGTATACGGGTGCGGTGGTTTTGGGCTCAAATATTAGCGGTTGCTTTGCCACCATTATGTCCATTATTTGTACAGCTTTGTTTAATTCAAAGCGTACCTCGGCTATATATTATTTTGTTACCGCAATTTTGATACTTTTGCTATGTTTCGACACATATTTTGCTTTGCCTTTGAATAAATTCTTTCGTCATTACGAAATGATTAGCCAGCAAAATGACAGAAAATCGGAATCCAAAACCCAATTAAATACGCCCTATTGGCCCATCTTTAAGAAATGCTCGCCGCAACTTTTTAATATATTTTTGACCTTCTTTGTCACACTCTCGGTCTTTCCGGCCGTCCATTCTGATATTCATCCGGTGGATGAGAATTTCTTTATACCCCAGAAATATTTTACCTATGTCACCTGTTTTCTGACCTTCAATATCTTTGCCATGTTGGGCAGTTTGACCACTTCGTGGATACAATGGCCGGGTCCACGATTTTTGGTCATACCCGTAGTTTTACGTTTGGTTTTTATACCCCTATTATTGTTCAGTAATTATATACCGGCGGATATGGAACGCGGTGTTGCTGTACTAATAGATAATGACTGGATTTATTGGATAATTGCCATCATTATGTCCTATAGTTCGGGTTATTTGAGTTCGCTGGGCATGATGTATGCCCCACAGACGGTGAATGCTAAATATCAGGTTACCGCCGGCATGTTTGCCTCGGCTATGCTCATCACCGGCATCTTTTCGGGCGTCATGTTCTCCTATCTAAGCCCAATTTTGATTAAGGCAGTGCCAAAGATTTGACAAATTTTTGTTCATTTTTAAAAATCATTTTATTATTAACCCACATTCATTAAAAACCATTGGAATTTATTTTTGTTATATTTAATTTACTCATTTTTAAAAACGGAAATTTTTGGAAATAAAGTTTGTTTGTAACTCATTTTGCATTAAACCAGAGAATTGCATTTATACTAATACAATGTATTTTTAAAACAATTATTTAACCAAAATGTGTGTGTGTGTGTTTTTGTGGGTATTTGGTTTTTTTTTCCAAAACAGAGGGAGGAGCTCATTGCATCTGATCTGGAATTTATGTACACAAGCATGTGGCTACTAAAAAAAAAAATATTCTAGGCTTCATTGTAATTTACACATTTTGTTGTATTCAGAGAATAGTACCGGAACCGTTTGGTTTATCGGAACCGAAATTTTTGGAGTACTGAAAATCGGGGAATTAAAAAGTATCGAATCTCGGTTCTGGTACCTACCAAAAATTATTTTTCGGTTAAAGGTTCTATTTAGGTTATAGTTTCCCTGCGTTAAGTACCGGTATAATTATAAAATCTTTTAAAACTGAAGCTATGATAAAGTGGGTAGCAATCTACACAACAGAATAAATATAATAAACTCTATGGCCTCTTTCCAGATAACATAAAAACTTATTTCGGCACAATACTTCATATAAATAGAAACTCTTTTAAAAAGCTCTAAAAGCTGAATGCTTTTGAAAAGCTCTCTTATTTATATGAAGCATTGAGCCGAAATAAATTTGTATGCCATCGGGAATGAGGCCTTTTCACCCAGAAAACAAATGATCTAATCTTAATTGTGTAACTGGAAGAGCAGGAAGAACTTATGATATCTTATGGAATATCAAATAAAAACCAAAACACTGTATCACAATTTCCTAAAGGTTTGAAATTAAGGAAAAATACCGGAACCGTTAACCGATATAAACCGTTTCAAGCCACTTACCGGTATCGAAACCGGAACCAATATTACAAATTTTTTGAGAACCGGTAACCGTTATACTAGGATCCGAAAAAGCCGGAACGATACCAAAACGCTAATACTGTTTCGGTTTCTTATTATTTATTTAATTTATTTATGATTATTTCAAATAAATATTTCATTAACGGTAAACCAGCAATATATACACTTAGAAAAAAGTCTTAAATTTTATAAATTCGGCCTTAAAAAAAGGCGGACCAAATTATTTTTTAAGATAAATAATATATAGAAAAAAATGCCTTATAAGGTGGAAAAACCCTCCTTAAAATATTGAAATGTTAGAAAAATGGTAATATTAATTTTAGAAACGAAGTTTCTTGATGTAAATCAAATTTCGCTCACAAATTTAGAAATATTATTTCATATTTTAAGAAAGTTTCGTTTTAAAATTTAGAAAAATGTAATGTAAGGATAAGCTCAGGCAGATTTTAGGTTTCCTACTGTTTTAGAGCACCCCTTTAAGTATTTTACCAGCGTATTATGGGCTGTAGTGAACCCTAGTCTTTTAATATGGGTTCAAATCTATGAAAATTCCAAAAGATCTCTATTTATTCGAATTATAATTAAGAAATATTTTCTGCTTTTTAGAAAAATTTGATATAAGATTAGCTCCAACTTCTCATCTCCTAGAAAGTAGAGTCATATTGGCTATCTTGAAGATAGCCCTAAACTTACAATTTAAACAAACAAAAGAAAAAAAAAAATTCTAATTTTGGGTCGTTTTTTTCTGAGTGTTGGAATACCGCTGGAAGCGCGGAAAGAAGCGTTTAGCGAAATTGTTTGTCCAAAATTAAAATAATATAATATTAAATAATAATAAACTGAAAGAAATCGGTATATTTAAAAAAAATTAATTTATGTGGAATATTCTTAGAATAGAAATTTTTCATTCTATTACACAAAAATTTTAATTTTTGAGTATTACAAAAAATTATACTTGTACCGGTACGTACCGGTATACCGAAATCAAAATCTGGGTACCGCATCGGAACCGATAACCGAAATTAACTGAAAACCGAAAATAGAACCTTTAACCGAAATTCTCATTTCGGTACGTACCGGAAGCGGTACCGGAACCGATATTCATTTCGGGATCAATCCCTGTTTAAAATTATAAGCGACTATGACTATACGTCGCCACGTCTCTTTCATCTTCTCTTTGAAATTTTTCATCTATCTCTTTCCGTTCAAAAGTTATGTTTTTTGCAACGCTAAATCGGCCAAACGAGCCACTGTGCGTCGTCATTCGAAGAATTCGTTTCTTTAATTTTCCTGAGGTATGTTATAGTATTTAAGGGTTCCCTAGGTACCATGAAAAGGTCTTATTACACCCTGCTTCCCTGCTTGTCTGGGACCCAACAAATTGTAAAATTTTTAAAGAAGTTTGTATGAGTTTTTATTTTGTTTTAAAAATATTCTGCCCAGGTCCGCTTTCTATACTGAATGGCCTGTTGCAAAAACTGTACCAAATTCATCCAGTATCATCGTATCATTTAAAATGTCTATGACCCGATTTGGGCTTAGCATAGGAATATTAAAAAAAATAATTTTAGTATATACTAAATGGTCCCTTAATCTGTTTTTTCTAACCTAACAGAAGGTTTAAATATATTTATTATAAATTATGTAAACGTACGCGCGTACTGTACTGGTACAATGTTTTGGTTCTATTCGGTCAAAAAAAAAACCAGGTTCTCAAAAAATGAACAATATCGGTTCTGGTTCCGAGTTTTAATCGCCGAAAAGCATTATGAGTTATAATAACAACCGGAACCATACCAAAATGCTCATACCGTTACTTTATCGGTTTCTTATTAAAATTCCTGATTTTTTATTATTACAAATATATATTTAAAATGGCAAGATATCAATATATATATACAATTTTGGGAATAATATAGTAACCGTCAACCGAAATAAACCGTTTCAAGTCACGTACCGGCATCAGAATCGAAATTAAAATATTTTCGAGAACCTAGAACGAATAACCGTTATAATAGGAATCTAAAAAACCGGAACCATACCGAAACGATCATACCGGTACTGTTTCGGTTTCTAATTATTTATCTAACTGATTTATAATTATTTCAAACATTTATTTCAATTGGTTAAAAATCAATATTTAAACTCAGAAAAAAGTCTTACATTTTAGAAATTCGCCCTTAAAAAAATCGTAAGACCTTCTTTTTTTTAAGATACATATGAAAAAAAGATTCTTAAAAAAGTTAAAACGTTTATTCGTTTATTATAAACCATCTTATTAAAAGTAAAAGATTTATATTTCTTCTAAAACTCCTCCCTTAAATGAGGAAATGTTAGAAAAATGTTTATCTAAGGGCTGATTTCTCATTTTATAGAAAGCGCCATCTTTAATATAAACTACAAAATAACAGAATTAGGCTGAGTTCACATTGTTCGACGCATGAGACATGATAATCTAGTTAGCTTCATGTTGTATTGTTTTAATTGTCAAATAACAAATTATTCTCAATGAAAACAAGACAACATAACCTACTAGATTATCATGTCTCATCGTCGAACAATTTTAGTGAAATATAGCTCTTATTTAGAAGTTCCGAAATCGACGATAAATTTTTGAAATTAAGTTTCTAAATTTTAACCAATTATCGTCCTAGTTTTATTTTGATATTTAAAAAAAATTTAATTTAAATATAAGAAAAAGGCATTTTTTTTCCGACTGTTTTAGAGCGTATTTAGAGCCCTTTGACATATAAAATAGAAGAGTGACCAGAGAAAAGGTGGTAATACATTTTGTAGTTCAGGCACAAACTAATTAAATTGAGCAGAGCACTAAAGTCAATGTCATCCGATAATAATTTATGAATAAACAGTACACTGGGGCAAGATCTGTGATTTTTAAGAGATGGGATATTAATCAAGCGAAATCAAGGCTTGCAGGAAGATTGCAATTGTTTTTTGCCATCTTAAGGAACAAAGGGCAAAAATTATAAACTGTTTTTGAACAAATTCTAGTTGATCCGTATATTTTTGGTAATGCGGAGACCAGACACACGACTCATATTCAAGAATTGGTCTGAAAAGAGAAACATAAATATTAAGTGATATAAGAATTGTTAAATTCTTTGGACCATCTTTTAAAAAAGCAAAAAAAAAAGGTTTTATATAAGTTAAGAAAAATAAACTAACAATTTCCCCTGTTATGTGTAAGTTTAAGTGACAGATAGTTCGATGTGGTAAATAAGAAATCGGCAAAAGAATATAAAATTTCTTAACTCTAGTTAATTTTTTAGTGTAGGGATACCAGTGGAAACGCGTACAGAAGCGTTTAGCATAATTGTTCGTCCAAAAATACAAATCCGAACATTTAAAAAAAATAACTTTCTTTGTGAAGCATATTCTGGGATATCTTAAAACAATTTTTAAATATTATAGAAACTGAAACCCGAAATAGAACCTTAACCGAAATTCTCATTTCGGTACGTACCGTAACCGACATTTCTTTCTGGATTAGTTCAGACTAAATTAGAGGATTTAGGCATGACTTTATTTATTTGTTTAATGTTTTTAAAGCAATATAATCCCCCTTTTCCGACAAATTTCTCATCAGATTTTGTAGACTTGGTAGAACAGTTCTCAATACTGAATTTTACAGAAATGGTTCAGGAAGGTCGTTTTATTTAGGTGGGTTGAAGGTTAAATAAACATGCCAACAAAATTCCACTATAAAATGCCAAGTTTACACAAATTGGCAGGCTGTCAAAATTTGTATGTCATTTACGCCGAGTTATATATATGTTTGTTTTTTGTTATATGCTGACTTGTTTGACAATTGTATATGAAAAATCGTTAAAAAGTGTGACTATTATAATAAATTTTAATGTACGAATTTTTGCATAAATACTTAAATACTTTTTACAGTCGGACTTGATCGACTGACTTGTTTTCTTTTTTTCTCTGAGCTAACATAGATCCAAAGTAGAAGCTGTTTGTATATTTATTTGTTTATTTATTTTTATTAAGACAATATACTGCTTGTTTATAATATACAAGAATTTGTTTGCACATCTGCAAGAAGAAACAAAACGTCTTATCTTTTATGCCAACCAAGTTATATGATCTTTTATACGATATGCTACTGCTCACATCAACTGTTCGTGGCTGGCAACGCAGAATTGCAAATTCGATAAAGGCATAAGAGTAGCCAGCTTTTACAAAAATAACGTTTATAAATAAATAAATTGTATATGCAAAAAGAATAGAGGAGCAAGATTATTCAACGATTCTAAAATAGTCTTTATGAGCTACATAGAGTGTTCATTCTAAATGTTACTTTTTTTCTCCACCTTATAGCTCATAAAAAGAGGTATTTGATAAGTTAGTTTAAAGATTTTTATTTTTCCAATAGAGTAAATAAAAACTATTCTTCATTAGGGTAATTATGGTACGTATGTTAACTTCCAAACGATTTTTTAAATATTTTTGAATAATATATAAAAAATAATAACTTTCCGAAGTTTCAAGACAGTCGGAATAAAACTCTAGTCTTACGTGGGTTGCTATTTAAGTTTCTGGCCAAGGTCACTTCTAGCCATTTTAGGCCAATTGGCCTTTTCCCAAAAAAGGTTTGGACTTTTATCGATAAAAGCTCCATACAACTCTTTCATGTGTGACCACGTTTGATATCGATTAACGATTAATCAAAAACTTACCTCGGCAGAAAAATGGTGAAAATTTTCGTGCAATCATTTTTCACAACTTTCGACGTGGATTATCACGACTGGAGTGCAGCGATGAACTTAAATCTTTGTATTGCGATGAAGCACCATCCTATAGCATTGTGAAAAATTGGTTTAATGAATTCAATCGCGGGCGACGCTCGCTCGAAGACGAAGGTCGTGAAGGTAGTCCAAAAACAGTCGTTGTGCCAGAAAACATTGATGCCGTGCGTGAACTGATAATGCAAGATCGTCATGTGACATACCGTGAAATAGAGGCATCCTTGGGCATTTCTTCCACCAGCATACATTCGATATGGCATGAACACCTGGGCGTAAAAAAGGTTTTTTCTTTGACAATCGTTAAAAAAAGACTTTTGTGGATTGGTGCAAAGAAATTTTGAAAAAATATAATCGCGGTGTTTCAAAAGACGTTTCTAAGATCGTCACAGGTGACGAATCATGGATCAATGCTTATGAGCCCGAAACAAAACAGCAATCGACCGTGTGGGTCTTCGAAGACGAGCCAAATCTAACGAAAGTCGTTCGTGGAAAAAGCACTTCGAAGCAAATGGTCGACTGTTTCTTCGGTAAAACTGGACATGTTTCGACTGTTCCGCTTAAGCAACGTAGGACGGTCAATTCTGAGTGGTACACCACAATTTGATTGCCTGAAGTCTTCGGAGAAATTCGGAAAACGAACAAGAGAAGACAGATCATTGTGCACCATGACAATGCGAGCTCTCACACATCAGCTCACACCAGCGCCTTTTTGACCGCCCAAAACGTCGAATTCATGGGTCATCCGACGTACAGCCCTGACTTGGCACCCAATGTCTTCTTTTTATTCCCGCACATCAAGGGAAAATGCATGGTTTAACGATTTTCGTCGCCAGAAGATGCTGTTGAAGCGTTCAAAAACCATGTTTTGGAGGTGTCTCAATCGGAGTGGAAAAAGTGCTACGACAATTATTTTGAACACATGCAAAAGTGTATAAATCTTGCTGGAGAATACTTTGAACAAGCAATAAAACCATTTTTGATCATAAATATTCGCGTTTTCATTATTAGGCCAGAAATATATATAGAAATTATCTGTTGAATGACTCCAAATTATTATTTGAGCTAACACGTTTTAATATTGTTAACGCACATGTTATCGTCTCTGTCTGTAGCTTCACAAATATATAGCAAGTTTAAATAACAATCTAAATTATTTAATCCTCTATTCGGTTCCTGAAAACTGGCATATCCCATTTCAACACAATGCTCAGCAGTTGTGCCCGAATTTGGTTCTTCCGGATACCAGACATCCAGTTTAATGGGTGAACCATTCGAAAACCATTTGTAGTCTCCATATTTGGCCAAATCCGTACCTGATGTCCAGTATCTCCAAGTTGAATTAGCTCTCTTAATATACTGTTCAATCACCCGCCATTCGTTCTTCGTATCAAAAGTGATCAAATCGGCGCCCATCGAACGACAAGTCTCATAGGCAGCAAACCAATTTTTTCTAGACTCGGATTCAATGAAATAGTAACCATTGCCAATTCTTCTAAACGGATTTGGTGCTATGATTGGATCAATGGGCAGTACTACGTGTGGAAGGCATAGTTAAGTTTGGATTGTATTTATTTTATTTTTTTTTTGCCTTACCATCATGAAAGACTGAAATATTTACAGAAGCTTTTGCCAGAGCTACCAGGGCCAGCATTATGTATAGTAGAGTCCGGGTATACATTTTGTTTGGCACTGCTTTTTTCTGATTTTCAGCGCGGACTTTTTATTTAATGAAGCTGCATTCTTATCAGCGAACATTAACTTGCTATAATCTTAAAAAAAATAAACATTTGTTTAATCTGTTGGGAATTTCCAAATCTGAAACAAACTTGATCTTTGTTTGGTATATATACCTATTTACATGTCAAAGTACGTGGCTGTATCTTTTAAAGAATCTAAGATCGACAGGTAGACGTGGCTTAATCGGCTCGGCTATTGATGTTGATCAAGAATATATACATATACTTTATAGGGTTGCTAATGTTTTCTTCTGTCTGGGGGAAACTGTTGTTTTAGGATTCCTTTTTTTTCTTTTAATTTTTTGATACATAGAAAAAGTCTTAAAATGAGATCTGTTAAAAAGTTCAAGTTCGATACCAAGTACTATAAGCTAATCAGTAAAGTATTTAAATTCCATTTTCGGAAGTAATTTCGATACTATTTTAAAGTCAAAAATGCTTCTAAATAGCGCAATATAAATCCACTTAAAATCAATATATAAAAAAATCAGTATAGCATAAGCCTGATAAGATTAGACGGTAGTTTCGGATTGCATGTTATAAAATCAGTTAAGATATGGAATGATACTTTAACACTCATAAATTCTATCTCATGGCTACTAAAAAGACTGTGTTCTGGCGCACTAACCTTAAGTGGACTTACCAAAACGGTGTTAATGGGTCTTTATCGCTGCATTATCTTTATCTCTTGACTAACAAGTTAGAAACCTCGCGTCGCGCGTTGCCATGCCGTCATTAGTACTTGATACTGTTTGGCCGCAAATTAGACCTAAATATTTCATAGAGTTTGAAAGAAAATTGTTTTCGACTTTTACGACCTTGGGGTCGGATTTTCCAAAAATTTGATTAATGCTTTAAGGGGGTCTTTTACCTTTGAAAAATTTGTTTTTCGATTTTTTTATTTTGCCTTATTACTATAGCTTGAACGTTCCCCTTTCATCCCCTTCAAACCATTTTAAAATATTCGAAATAGATTTGCATAATAAATAAGAAATAAGTTCGTTTTGTGGGTCTGGATTTTAATCAAATTTCGCTCTAAAAAAACTATGTTTTACTATTTCGAAAAATGTAATGTAAGGAAATGCTAAGGCAGATTTTATATATCTATTATTCAATCTGTTTTTGTGTTTTTAAGAGCTGATATACCACTTGGAGTATTTTACCAGCTAGCGTATTATGAGCTATATTGGACCGTAGTCTTATAGTATGGGTCAAATCTATCCAATTCGCTAAAGATCTCTATTTTTAAAGGAGATACGACAAATTATAGAACGGATTATATTATAAGAACAGAGAATTCCTTTATTCTAGTTTATTTTTTCTGAGTGTAGAAATACCAATGGAAACGTGGACAAAAGCGTTTAGCGAAATTGTTCGTCTTAAAATAAAAAAGGCTAAAAATCGGAATGTTTTAAGAAAACGTTTTTATGTGGCATATTCTTAGAAGAAAATTTTGTAGTTCTTACATCCATTCATTTTTTGGATATCTTGAAATTATTAGAATTTCTGAATATAAAAAAAAATATACTTATACCGGTACGTACCGGTATACCGAAATAAAAATCTGAGTACCGGTATCGGAACTAAAAACCGAAATAAACTGTCAACCGAAAAAGAACCTTTAACCGATATTCTCATTTCGGTACGTACCGGAACCGATATTCTTTTCCGAATTAGTCCCTGGCGTCTACACAATTCAATAAGGAATGATCAAAATCAGACGGCTATAGCATATAGCTGCCATAGGAACTATCGGCACAAAAACTAGTTTTAGTAAGAAAAACTTTTATGTTTTCAATGGTAGCGTCTTCAAACTTGTTATTTATTAATTTTTTATGTAACTACACAATTATAGAAAGTTTGATTAAAATCGGACGTCTATAGCATATAGCTGCCATAGGAACTATCGGCACAAAAACTAGTTCTAGTTAAATAAACTTGTTTGTTTTCAATAAAAGAGTTTCAAAACTTGGTAGTATTAATTCTATATGCATCTACACTATTCTATAAAGTTTGATCAAAATCGGACCTCTATAGCATATAGCTGTCATAGGAACTATCGGTAAAAAAAAGGTTTTTTTATATATTCTTAAAAAATTATAAAATATCATTAAAAATGGTGACTTCAATTGGTAAATTATGCTGTAAACTATTGTAATTAACTAAAATAAGAAATGTCCATATTTTAGACTGGTTCAAATCAAACTAATATTTTGGGGTTTCTACTTGAACTTGTATTTTTTTTATAGCATATTTTAAACTCACACTTTTATTAGCCATATATAGAGCCTGCTTTGCATAATTAAATCGCCTTAATATGAGTATCATTGAGTCTTATAAAGCTAAACAACAATTAGTAGGATAGTTAATCTATGTACATAAAATTGTATTTACAGGAAATTGTTTGTCAGTACAAATATTGTGGGTGTAATATTTAAAGTGCACTTCTAACTTATCATCAAAAGGCTAGATAACAGAATCAGCTAGTCATGCTGGGTGGTACCCCCTAACGGGTTCAAGATAATCCAATCTTAATTGCCTTCCCCGGGTTTTGACAAATAGTACATTATCTTCAAGAGTTCATTAAATTTGGGCACATCTCTAGGTTGTCGCTTCTCCAATCCTGTTATTTGCTCCAGCGCCACCTCCACATCGACAACATTACATAAAATCGATTGCAATCGCTTGGGAAATTTGCCCTCAGTTAGCTCAGCCAAGCGACGTGTACGATCTAGCATTTCAAGTTGTTCCGAGGGATTTATTTGATGATAGCTAACCACCAATGTGGTCAATTCAGGCAATTGTTCGGCCAAATGAAAGCCATAATCCTGAGCATGGGAAAGGCCCAAACGTTGAAGTCGCTTTGAGCCACAAGTCTTTAAAATGGTCTCCTCTACCGGATATCGATTCGAGGTTAGATCCAGGTAAGTTAATTGCAGTTGATCCAGCAATTCAGCGAGATAGCTCATCTCCAGGGAGCATTCACGGGCCGTTAGTGTCTCCAATTGGGTGAGACCAATCATATGCTTGCCAGTGATATAGGCACTGGACACACTGAGACTACGCAATTGGCTGCAACTCTTGACTATGGTATGGATCATGCTGTTGTTCATGCTGCCATCGGCTATGCTTAGCTCGCGTAGATTGCGAAAATCGCGGCGCAAATAGAAGGCCAGCTCGGGACGCAACAAATGTCGGCCCAAATACGAATCGAAAGCCTTTTGGTGCACATTCCATATAAATAGTTCCTCCATGGCGGCACTTGTTAGCTCAAAGAAATAGATGTAATCCTCTTTATTTAGCGGCACTAGCATGGCATCTGAGACGGACACCTGAAATTTGCGGATAATTTAATCTCTGAATCTGAATCTCGGAATCTGACCTTTCGATATCTTGGTTTACGCCAAACTGTTAGGCAAAGCAGCTCCTGAAAGCGTCTGGACAGACGGCACAACTTAATTTGATCTATCAGAGGTAGATATTCCAGTATATGGCACACACAATCATCATTTAGCTGTTCCATGGCAAAAAATTTATTAATATTTGTGGAGTGTTTATTTCATCAGCTGACCATTGCGAATATGTGGCAAGGCCTAAGGTCAGAGCAGAGTTGCCACTGCTGGTGCTTGATAACTTATCGATTTATTTTTAAGCGATAAATTTTATACAAGGCGGCACTTATTCAAATTCAAAAATTGTATTTACATTTCATTTGTTGGCATTGAACAAAAATAGAAAAAATTAAAAATGCTCTGCAATTTAAATTGTAAAAATTACTGTCATCAATACAATTGTTAAAGACAATTAAAATCGGTTTAAAAAAAAAATTGGGCCCCTACAAAAAAATGGGCCCTATAAAAAACAAAAAAAGGGCCCCCTCGAGCCCAAAAAAAATTGGGCCCTTCTGGGGCTCTGTAAAAAAAAGGGCACCGCTGGTGACCCACCAAAAAAAAAAATAAAAAAAATTGGGAGTCAATCCCGGGGCCCTAAAAAAGAATTTACTCTGTAAAAAAATAAAAATAAAATGGAACCCTCGGGCCCTAAAAAAAATAAAAATAAATTCGGCTCATGGGGCTCTGTAAAAAAGGGCACCGCTGGGGACCCACAAAAAAAAAAAACCAAAAAAATTGGGACGTCACCCCAGGGCCCTAAAAAAAGACCCACTCGGGCCCATAAAAAAATAGATAAAAATGACGCCCTCCTGGGGCTCTGTAAAAAGAACCGCTGGTAAAAAAAAAAAAAATTGGGACGTCAACCCCAGGGCCCTAAAAAAAAACAATTTGATCTGTAAAAAAAAAAAATGGAACCCTCGGGCCCTAAAAAAAAAATGGGCACTCCTGGGGTTCTGTAAAAAAAGAGCACCGCTGGTGACCCACCAAAAAAAAAATAAAAAAACTGTGACGTCACCCCAGGGGCCTAAAAAAAAAAAACTAAAAAAAATAATGGGCCATACAAAAAAAAAATAAAAAAAAAAAAATGGGGCTCTAAAAAAAAAAAAGCCATCGTGGCCTAAAAAAAAAAAAATGGAAAAACCCCATGGCCCTAAAAATAAAAAAAATTAAAATTAAAAAAATAAAAATTATTTAAAAAAAAAAAATAAAATTTTTTTTTTTTTTATAAAAAACTTTTAAAAATTTTTTTTTTTTTTATAAAAAAATCTTTTAAAAATTTTTTTTTTTTGGGAAGTGAACTTCTACCTTTATAGTCTAAACAAATGGCTTACACCTACGGTTTATAAGGTTCTTGATCATGGACAACATATAATAGAGTATCAATCTCTTCCTATTGGGGAATTATCGGAAGAAGCCCAAGAATCAAATAACAAGGAATATAAAAGATAGGGCCCGGGGGTTCATTTTTTTTTTAGGACCCCGGAGTCCCATTTTTTTTTCCTTTATTTTTTTTTAGTATTGGCGGGGTGCCCAATGTTTTTTTTTTTTTTTTTTAATTATAAAAGTAATGATGCTGTTCGATTCCTAAGACCCGAAATAGGGACTTCAATAATTTCTGAGATATAGCATTAAAGCACTATTGAATCGGTTCGGCGGGTTCGGAACCATGTTTGTAAATGTCAGTCTGGCTGTTACAGCCCCAAAGGGCCAAGCTTTAACCTCTTTTTTTCTAACTTTAACAAAACCAAATGAATCCAAACTAACAATAAACCTAAAAAATATTCTTCCTTACTAAAATCTCTTTCCTATTAATATTAAAATAGTTTCCAATTATAATTATTTCTTTTTTATTCGTCTCACTGACTGCAATTTGAATAATTTCTATCATATCAAAAACACAAAGTGTTTGCCCTTACTTGTATTTGGTTTCGCCATTATGTAAATGACCTGCAATTTGTGGTCATTGTGGTGTGCGGGTCCTAATTACTTATGACCGTGATTAGGGGCAAGTCGTCAGTTATCACCAATTAGACGCTCTAATAATAAATTATTAGCTGCCCAAATGTATAAGAGGTCGTTTAAAACTTGGGCCACCTTTAAATGAAAATCAACAAACACTGTGAAATATGCAACACTTTTTCTTGTTGAACGCCTTTGCCAAACAATTGGCCAATTAAGTCAAAAGTTAGCCTGCTTTTCCCCAGTTCCCAGTGCTAGTTGTTGTTGGAGGGCCATTGCATGCCAGGCTCACATTTTGTGGCCATTTGCGTGCAGCCTTTAGCGGGGGGGAATTGAGAGGGGTCGGTCGAGGGACTGCAGCTCGTTACGTGTTTTATGCAGATTGGCCGAGCGGTCTTTTTCACGGTTTACATTTTCGATTTTTGCATTTGGCCGCAACATGGCTGGACATGGCAAATTCAATAGCATACTTTTGGGCACCGACTGCAATATTTCATTTTTAATTTGGCCACCAGAGAAAGGTGTGGATTTGATTTAGTTTTTATTCTTGGCAATTGAACCAATTTCCGTTTCTTTTTTTTTTTTTAATTCGTGTTTTGGTTGGGTAGGGCAAATTGAGTTTAGAAAGCGAATCATTTTTATTCTGTATGAAAAAGGAAAAATGTATCAGATGTATTGAATTTTTACTGCGCGTTATTATAAATCCATGAATATCCAAAAGCCTTGTTCAACTTTTGCAAAATTTACACATAAAAGGAAGCATCTCCGACCCCATAAAGTATATATATTCTTGATCAGCATGACGAGCTGAGTCGATATCCATGTCTTGTGTCCGTCTGTTTCTATGCTATCACCTCCCTTCCAAAAAGTCTTTAAGTACACATGGGTTGCACATTTGTCGGAATTGGCAGGATTGGTTCACTATATCATATAGCTGCCATAGGAACGATCGGTCCTAAAACTAGTTCTAGTAAGAAAAACTTTTTTGTTTTCTATCGTAGGGCCACTAATCGTGGTATATATTAGTTTTGTATGCTCCCACCTAATTCTGGAAAAATTGATCAAAATCGGCTGACTATATCATATAGCTGCCATAGGAAAGAACGGTTTAAAAACTAGATCTACATAGACAAACTTTTTTGTAATCAATGGTAGCGTCTTTAATAAAACTGCAAGGGTATTAAAACATGATGTTAGCCTTCTATTTTTTTTTTTTTTACTTTTCGAAAGGTAAGCTCAATTATTTTACCATAGCCTTTGAACAGCATTATTATTCTGGGTCAATTTCCCTAAATAGATGTCAGATTTAGTTAAGATCTGATGCTAAAAATAAAATAATGTAAGACAATGACCGAGGTAACAGGGCGTATGCGCAATGTCATTTATTGACGCCCCACTAAGTAGGCTACATATTTTTGTGTCGATTTCAATAATTTTATTTTTTACTTAAGCTGTTGTTCTAATTAAAAGACAGCAACGGTTGGACGTTTTTTACATTGTTCAGATACAATATTATTTTCTTAATATTTTAAAGTAGCGCAAGAACCTCCTGCCTTGAAAAAGGCAGTACAATTTTTGGATTTGAATCCGATTTTTACTTAAACCGATTTATAATGCCCAAAACTTCCAGAGAAACTGTCGATTTAAAAAATGACTACAGAGTAAGCTTAAGTTATAAGTCTTCACTTAAATCAATTAACATTACCGTTAACATATAAACATTACGTTAGCTGAAAGCGGGGAAAAGAACTGACCTTTATTTAGTAAATATTTAAAGACAGACCATAAATCTTTTGAATATCTCTGTTAATTATTTGAGGAGTCTTCGAATGACCACAGAAAGTCATTTTTCAAAGTATTGTTGAATAGTGGGCATATTGCCTAAAAATAGGAGATGTAATGTTTAGTAACTGTGATTGACCTGTAATAATTGTATGATTTAGTCACGTACGGGAGTCAAAATCACATGTTACCTCAAATATCAGTACTGTGTGATTTAATGATTGCCAGTGACCGTGACTTTCCGAATCGAGTTGCTCATCTAACTAAAGTGTTCACCACACACACACGTCATCTTTGAGAATTCAGCAAATTATTTTTCTACAAATGGGACGCCACCGCATATTGTGAGAGTGAAATGTAAGAAATTTGTGATTTGTAAAAAAAGAAGAAATAAAAAAGTTTCGAACAAAATGCCAGGGCGTCTGATTTTGAGGTGTGTAATAAAAGTGCTTGTGCGGTGGGAAAAGTGCTCTAAGGGTGATGGATAATTTTCTCTAAAGAATATTTAACATCAAGGCAAAAATAAATATTGAATTTATTTTTAGAACCGAATGCTATCATTTAAAAACATGAAGAGTTCTGCGTTTGCAGCATTTAGAGCTATGAAAATCTTTATCAAAATTTCCCTGATAGATGTTAGATTTAGTTCATTTCTGATTGTAAACAGCTAAATACGATCAAATATATGTGTAACAGGGCGTATGCGCAATGCCATGTATCGGTGCCCCACTAAGTAGGCAACACATTTTTTGTGAGCAGTCGATTTCAATAATTTCTTTATACCCTTGCAGAGGGTATATTAAAATAGTGCTGATGTTTGTAACGTATAGAAGGAAGCATCTCCGACCCCATAAAGTATATATATTCTTGATCAGCATGACGAACTCAGTCGATATAGCCATTTGAGTTTTTTCGTTGCAAAAATCACAACTTTTGAACCAAATGAGAAAATTAAATAATTTAAATGGCAAATGATAGATATTTGTTCAACCTATGAAAGCTTTGTTTGAAAAGGGTGCTACGCCTACTAATTGCTTACTTATGGATTATAAAAGTAGAAAAATACATTTTTTGGTAACAAAAAAAACTAAAAATTGTTAAAAATATTTTTTTTTGTTAATTTTTAAATGTTTCTTTGTTTTAAAATTATTATCAAAAAAAAAAAATTTATTTTCCTTTTCATTTTTTTTAAAATTTTTTATACATTTTTTTGAAAATAATTTTTTCTATTCATAAGACAGGGAATCTCTAATACTGAATACTAAGGCTGGGTTCACACTGTTTGACGCATGAGACATGATTATCTAGTAGGCATTCATGTTATTTTGTTTTCAATGTCAAATGACAAGTTATTCACATTGAAAATAGGACAATATGAAAGCCTACTAGATTGTCATGTCTTATGCAAAAAAAACAAAAAAACCTGTCGTGACTCACATGCGTAGAGAGAAAAGTGGATCGGAAAATGGGGCCAACATGTTGAAAATGTCCTCATTTTGCCATGTGTTTTTTACCTATTTTACCTCTAACAATCGCAGAGGCGCCGACGGGCAGCTGGACCTTTTTAAATTAGGTAAAGGAATAATCAAAGAACGTACATGTTTTGAAAATATGGCAAATACACAAAAATATATATATATTTTATTTTCCATCAGAGTTGAAAAATAGTAAAAATATGAGCAGTTTTTAAATAGCGAATAAAAAAAAACACTTCTAAAAAACACTTAATAAATACATCAATCATTAGAAGAAACAAATTATGACGATTCGTTACCAAGTTTTCGAGATATTATACCTGAAAGCGCACAAAACTACCTAAAAATGGTGTGCTTTTTTTAAAACTGAAAATAGGTAAACTTTGACGGGTTGTATCTTCTAAAATAATTAAAATAAATCGCATTTTATTAAGGAGTTAAATATTTAAAATCGTTGAAGAATTTCCTATAAGATGGGTTCATTCAAAATTTCGTAGGCGCACATTAAATGTTTTACTTTTGCAACCTACTTTGTTCTATGGGCGCCACGTGAGACGAATTGAAATATCCATGGCGGTTACACAACAGTTTATTTTATTACTTTGTTTTATATCCTTTTCTCTTTTCTTTGATCTGGTTGAATATTGTTAAACTAATGTTTACTACTTATATGGTAAATTGTAAAACAATAAATAAACATTATTCTTATTATTATTATCAATTATTAGAATTTAGAATATGTTTCTATAAATTACACAACTTTAATGAATTCTTTAAAAAGTAGAAAATGGTTTATGTACATTAAATTATTACTAAGTTTATGCTTATAAGAAATCATGGTTTTCGCCCCTCGAAGTATGCAAACTTTATTTTCTTCAATTATTATTTTTTGAGCGGGTTATTTAAAGTCAATTATGGCAGCATCTTACACAATCCACATTGTGCATTCAATTGGATTTTCGGACCAGTCAAAGGTATACAAAAATAATAAGTGTTAAGGCTACTAAAAAATATTTATTTTCCTTAATTATTTATATGCATAAACATAGCATATTTTGAAGGGCAAAAATCATGATTTTTTTTTGTGCATAAACGAAGTATATGTACCTTAAATTAGAATTTCCCCAACTTTTCGTGTCTCTTAAAAACACATGCAAGCAAAAAAAATCGAACATTTTCGCAGTCGTCTATTCTTGTGCATATGTATCAATTAACATTTTGAGTGTGTTTCCATGTTAAACTGTCACTTTTATATATGCATCATGCGGCAAAAACTTACCCGCCCCCCCATCTGCTTACCAGTATATGGAATGGCGTGGCTGTTTACTTTTTGTCTGTGCCACGTATGATTTGTGCGTGACCATGCGAAATGTAAATTATTTATGAACATTTTTGCAGAATTGTATTGAGTTTTGCTCCATTCGGACAGCCGGACAGCCGGTTGGCAGTCGTCGTCTCAGTTCAACAATAGAGCAAAGAAGAAAAAAAAGTATCCAACTGTTGGAGGCACCCTTGTCAGGCCAATGGACAGCGGCAATTGATTGGCATAAGGCGGGCAGGGGCAATGGAAAAAAATAGCTGGTGTATCCTGAATAACGAATCAAACAAAAGCAAAAGCAAACATTTAGAATTTGCATTGTTTTTTTGTTGTTGGCAGAAGTGTCAAAAAATTGTAAAATATTTTAAGCTTTAAGTAAACTAATTAAGATGTAATAAAAATAGACAGCAAACCTCTTTGAATTCGGGAAGGGTTCAAACTTGGTTAAGGTTTAAGAAGCGGATTGAGATGGTGGGTCAACGTATGACCAGGCTCAAGCCCAGGATCAAGTTAATATTTTTATTTTAACACTTAAGCATGGAGGCTAGATGGGTTAAAAACCGCTTAAATATTTTTTCATTGTTTTCATAAATTTGGAATAATGAATAACTTTGTAAAGTTGTAATAATTTATTTTTATTTATTTGTTTTTTTTTTTTAAATTAGAAAAAAATTATTTTCATACTATTTTTTAGGAAAATTACCTTACTTACCAACTCTTATCGTTTTCCAAAAAATAAATTTTAACAGCACATACTTCTCTTCAGTTTCTTTATTCTTTATTTTCTTTTGGCTCTCATGCTTTTGTTTATTTAGGTATGCCCCTTTTCCATTGTTTTTAAAATGTTTTTTTTTTTTTTTTTTTGGTTTTTTATAGTTGCTAAATGCCTGGCGAAATTATTAAACGTCTCAGCTAATTAAGTCAATGGTAATTACATAATTAGTTTAAATTTATATTATTGTTATTATTAATAATATAATTAATTTTTTTTTGCTTCATGGAAGAGAAGAAATTGGTTTGGATCACAAAGGTTTGTTTTAAAGTTTTGTTAGTTTAGTTGATTTTCTAACATAAAATCTAATATAATCAAAAACTGAATTAACCATTTTGTTTAAAAGCTTATGTACATAACAAACATAACTAACAATTGTGTTTTTAAATTTTTTTCGTTGGTTTTTTGAGGCTCTACTTAAAGTTCTGGTTTTGTTTTCTTTTTTTTATTTGGTAAGGCTGAAGACAGAGTATTAAAATGTAGATTTTGGTTTTTGGTTTGTTTGTTTAAGAGTAAAAGTTGTTTATAAAATATATATATGTATCATATATCAAAGTATAGTTATTTAGTATGTTTTTTTTAGGCGTATATTACAGTTGATTTATACAGAGCAACTCGTCAGGGAGTCTTTTGGGGTTTCTTTTGTAGTTTCCATTGAGCTAACAATATTTTTGGAGCCAGGTAGGTAAAGTGGTTCGAAAATATTTAAAATAAGTTTCGAATTTTTTACAAGTTTCTTTAAGTAGTTTAGTATAGCTTCTGTCTAAAAGAACTAGTTCCGGTCTCAAAGTAATTTGAAATCATGCTATATGATTTTGGACAAGTTCTTTAATTGTAACTGTGACTGAACATTTCGTTTTTCGACTTCTATCAAAATATGCGGTATCGGTAAATGTTCCCTCTTTAATAAACTAATTGAGTAATTCCGATCCTAACTTCCATTTTCCATTTATCTTCATTCAACTATCTTACCGAAATTATTTAATTCTTTCTTGGAAATCAGATCTCTGACCAATTCCGATCGATCGTATTCCTAAACGAGAACAGGCCTGAATAACTAGTTTTTAGCTAGTTCCTGCACTAAAACGATTTAGAAATTATGTTTCAAACTTTATCTAGTCAATTGTCAAGATTTAAAAACTAGTTTTTGAACTAGTTCTTTGTCTTGGACTAACAAAAAAATGGTATTAAGCCGGCTTGTATATTATTATCATAAAAAAGTATTAAGCCGGTTTTTATATTATAGTTCCTTGACTAAAACTAGTCTTAATTCGTGATAAGACAGTTTTTAGTTCAAGCGTTTAAGATATTCAATTTTAATTTAAGTGATTCAATCTTTTTATAATACATATGTAATATTATGTATATTATTTAATTAGCAAGTAAAATGAACATTAGAAAGGTCTCCAAATAAATTACAAAATATATATTATTTATTGAACCAAATTTATATATAGGGTGGCTGATGAATGATGCTACATTAACAAACTTTAATAACCTTTTTATACACTTGCTAAGTGTATTTCAATTTTTCCCAGAAGATTTCAACGCATAGAAATATTCATTTCCGATCCCATAAATTATATATATTCTCGATCAGAACGAGGAGCTGAGTCGATGGAGCTTTATGTCTGTTTCTACGCAAAGTTGTCTCTCAGTTTTAAAGCTAGCGAGCTGAAATTGTACACAAAGTCTTCTTTTACTGCATGCTACTAATATGTCAGAACCGACCAGATCGAATGACTATATCTTATAGCTGACATAGAAACGAATGGTCGTAAAATAGGTACTAGTGAGAAAAACTTTTTGGTTTTCAATAATAACTTTATTAAAATTAGCTATTATGAATATTATATGCTCTCAAACAGTTCTGCAAAATTTGGATGACTTTATCCTATATCTGTTATAGGAACTATCGGTCGTAAAATGGGTCTTAGTAAGAAACATTTTTTTGTTATCCAAGACAACGTTATTAATTTTAGGAATTATGAATATTTTATGCTTTCAAACAGATTTGCAAAATTGGGTCAGAATCGGAAGACTATATCATAAAGCTGCCATAGGACCGATCGGTCGGAAAATGGGTCTTAGTATGAACAACTTTTTTGTTTTCTAGGATAGCGTTCCTAAACTCAGCAGTTATGATTATTATATGCTCTCAAACAGTTCTGCCAAATTAGGACCGATCGGGATGTCTATATCATATAGATGCCATAGGACCGATCGTTCGAAAAATAGGACTTAGTGAGAACAACTTTTGTATTTTCAATGATAGCATTCTTAAACTCAGCATTTATGAATATTATATGCACTAAACCAGTTTTGCCAAATTTGTTCAAAGTCCGCGGTCTATAACCCATAGCTGCCATAGGACCGATCGGTCAGAAAATGGTTGTTAGTATGAAAAACTTTTTTGAATTCCAGAATAGCGTTCTTAAACTCAGCAGTTATAAATATTATGTGCTCTTAAACAGCTCTGACAAATTTGGTCAAAGTCAGATGTCTATAACCTATAGCTGCCATAGGATCGATCGGTCGAAAAATAGGACTTAGTGAGAAAAACTTTTTTTTTTATTGATAGCGTTCTTAAACTCAGCAGTTATGATTATTATATGCTCTCAAACAGTTCTGCAAAATTTGAATGACTATATCCTATATCTGTCATAGGACCTATCGGTCGGAAAATGGGTCTAAGAATAAAAAACTTTTTTGGCATTCTTAAACTCAGGAATTATGAATTTTATATGCTTTTAAACAGTTTTACAAAATTTGGTTAGCATCGGATGAGTATATCCTATAGCGGCCTGAGAACCGATCGGGTAGAAATTTGGTCTCTCTAAGAAAAATATTTTTGTTTTCTATGTTCGTAAACTGAGCTATAACGAAAATTGAATGATTTCAAATAAATTTGCAAAATTTGGGTCGATATGAGGAGACTCTATATCCCATTCCTGTGATAGAACCGATAGGCCGGTAAATGTGTCTAAGGAAAAAAAGGTTTTTGTTTTTAAAAGAGCGAGCTTTTGCAAGTGTCTTAAAACTTCGGCACAATCGAAGTTAAAATTTATTTTAGAATTATTTTAGGAGTTGGATGCAGTTATGTAGCATAAAGAACATTCAGGCTGTATTTTTTTAAATTAAAAAAATCAGTCAGTAAAATTAAACCACACAGAACAAAAGCTATTATTAATTTTTTGGTAGCAGCATTCATCAGCCATCATATAAATAAAAAAAAAATTTTTTTAAAACTATAAAAAAATCGATTTCGAACAAAGCCATAGAGTAATTTTATAATATGAGATTTAAAAGCTGTTCTTAACCTGATCTTCTACCTAAAAATTATTGAAAAACATTTTATTTCTTTTTAGGCTTACCTTTTAATAAAATAGAATAGATTTGAAACTTGTCTTTGATCTAAAGTTCCCTAACGAAAATCGATTTAAAATGTTTGTTAACAATTGTTTGTTGAAATCAGGGATCGTAATTATTATAATTTTGAATTTAAAAATTACAAAATAAGAATTATATATAGAGTTTTTTTCAATAAATTGGCAAATAACTCTTATTTTTTAACCTAAAAAATTAATTACAAAATAATTATTAAATTTCAATTTTAATATATAAATTGCGAAATAATTATTATATTTGATTTTTATAATAAAAATTGCGACATAATTCTTATTTGAAATATGCAATTTCTAAATTAAATGTTAAGCAAGTTCTCTGACTTAATGAAACTTGAAAACATGATAAGGTAATTTTTAAGGTAATCATTTTTGCGAAATGTATGCTCCATAATTTGTAACAAAAATTATAATAATAATTAAAATAATAATAAATAAATATTTACTTTTTAAAACTTTTCCTTTTTTTAAGCAATCATCTCACTAAAAACTTGAACTAGTTCTTTAAGGAAATCTTGTTTCATGAATTTAAAACCATTTTGTAACTTCTTTCGAACCCTTTTACCTACCCAATTGTTACAATACTTAATTATAATTTTTTTTTTGTTTCCAATTTTAGTTGTAACTCGAATAATGCAAACGTTTGATCCACTAAATGAACTAAACTACTATATAGTATGTATGTATATAATATATATATATATTTGTATTTTTTTGTATATATTGTATGTGTTGTATATATGCTTGTATAATTACTAAAATGGTATTTTGAGTCAATAGTCATTATATTATTTAGTATATTTCAATATTGCAAATTTTTTATATATTTTTTTTTAATGTACTACTACTAATTTTGTTATTTTATGCCATCATTTCTTTGGTAATTGGTCCTTAAGTACACTACTACATACATAGAAAGCATTGAGATTTGTTTGTTTCGCTAAAGCAATTTAAACATTTTTCATAGCATACATTTGAGCGGGCGGCAGCTTTAATGGCTTCATAAAAGGGCAGGCAGGCTTGTCTCCTTTGTCTACTAAAAATAAACATCTCGCTCAGGTGTGTGTGTAGGTCTATATACTTGTTTAGTGTGCCTGAGTTAATTGTGGACTCTGGGCTTAGCCAAACATTAGCATGCGTTTTTCGCGGAAACGCCATAAAGTGCAAAAAAAAACCGCCTACACCGCTGCCACATACACATAAAAGTGTCAGGTAGACATAAATTTATGTTAGCTTGCAATTTTGTAACACCCACCCAAAAAAGGGTGTGCACACATGAGTGATTTAGGTGGTATGCGATTTATATTTGAAATGTTGGGTGGGAGGGGGCAGCTTTATTATTTAAATTGGTGTAATAATGAACAGTTGTTGCTCTTCTATAAAAAAATCTTTTACCACCCGCACACCTAGCTAACCAGGTAGCCCTCATCAGGTTACAGCCACAATTGCCCTGCGGCTGCTCTAATTAAGCGCCAGCGCCCAAAAGTGTGCTATGCCAAAAAATCTAATTAAAGCTAATCCTTTTTTGCATATTGCTCTCTTTTTTAGTAAAGTATATATATTTATATATATGTGTGTGTATATATATATATAGGGGACTCCCCACAATTAATTTGGAAAAACTTAAGTGGGGAATTCTGCGGTGTCATTTGCTTTTATGTTGCCTTCCTGTCAACAGTCGCAATTTGCATTTGTTTGCTTTTAAATTGTTAAATGTGTATCGCAGCTATTTTTGACCTTTTCATTTTTCATGTTTTTCTTAATTTACTATTTTTTTACTAATTCTACTTTTTTCATTACTCTCATTTAGAAATGTACTTTGTTTTTTTTGGGCAAATGATTTGCATAGCCCTAAAAAATTAACAAAAGATTATTTATTGCGCTACTTACATGCATTTAAGCTAGTTTTCTTTAATTTTTGGCCATTGGTTTCGTCGGGAATTTTAATTTTCATTTCATTCGAATTAATTAACATTTTTTTTTTACTGCGAGCACTTTACTTTTTTTATGCAATTGCCAAGAGTTTTGAGAAGATACCGACGGACGAGGGAAAGCCATTTCTTTTTATTTTTATGCTATGCAATGAACAGGCAATTTACGAGCGAGAGAAAGCACATAAATAAACTCAAGTATTTTTGTATTTTGATTTTATAATAATAAACCAACTCAGCTGTTTTTTTAAAAACTGTGAAGGAATCTTAGGGTAAATCATTCATTTTTGCTGTACATAAAATTAGCTTAAATTATAATAATAATAATTAATAAAAATATTTTATTATTTGAGTATGAACTTATTAAAAACATTCCAAGGCGTTATATAAATCATATTAAGAAGGATAGATCTTAAATTTCATTATTCTTTAAAAGGCTGCCACCTACAAAATTTTAGAAGAGATTCGGCTCGGGAGTTTGTACTAGGTATATCGAATATCGATATTTTTGTCAAAAAAAAACGATATATCAATATCGGATATTTTACAAACGCGAAATATCGTATATCGAATATTAATTTTGTGATATTTTCGGCGATATTTTTAAGTTCTGGATGGAAGAGAAAGACAAATTGCCAGCAGATATTTTACTAACGCCATATATCGTATATCGAATATTTCTTTTTGTGATATTTTCGGCGATATTTTTAAGTTCTGGATGGAAGAGAAAGACAAATTGCCAGCGGATATTTTACTAACGCAATATATCGCATATCGATTATTTATATCGATATTAATTTTGTGATATTTTCGACGATATTTTTAAGTTCTGGATGGAAGAGAAAGATAAATTGACAGCGGATATTTTACAAACGCGATATATCGCATATCGATTATTTTTTTGTGATATTTTCGGCGATATTTTTAAGTTCTGGATGGAAGAGAAAAACAAATTGCCAGCGGATATTTTACTAACGCGATATATCGCATATCGATTATTTATATCGATATTAATTTTGTGATATTTTAGTCGATATTTTTAAGTTCTGGATGGAAGAGAACGATAAATTGCCAAAGGATATTTTACTAACGCCATATATCGTATATCGAATATTTCTTTTTGTGATATTTTCGGCGATATTTTTAAGTTCTGGATGGAAGAGAAAGATAAATTGCCAGCGGATATTTTACTAACGCGATATATCGTATATCGAATATATTTTTTTGTGATATTTTCGGCGATATTTTTAAGTTCTGGATGGAAGAGAAAGACAAATTGCCAGCGGATATTTTACTAACGCGATATTCCGTATATCGAATATATTTTTTTGTGATATTTTCGGCGATATTTTTAAGTTCTGGACGGAAGAGAAAGACAAATTGCCAGCGGATATTTTACTAACGCCATATATCGTATATCGAATATTTCTTTTTGTGATATTTTCGGCGATATTTTTAAGTTCTGGATGGAAGAGAATGACAAATTGCCAGCGCTTTCCGACTTGGCATTGGAATATGCTATTCTACCAAAAAGCTCTGTGCCATCGGAGCGTTTGGTTTCGAACATAAAAAGTTTGTCTTCGACTATAAAAGTGTGGTTTCCGACAACAGAAGCCGAACAACCGATAAGCACATCACTCAAAGCGTCTTTCAAAAATCTTTTATTGGTAAACAAAAGTTCCGAAGTTTCTTGGATTGCTTATTTATTTTCCACTTCAGCGTCTTCTTTTAATATTCAAGAATTTAATAAGTTTCCACAACATCTTATGTAATAATTGTAATAGAATACATATCTTTGTCAATCTTTTAAAAATACATTTGGGATCTCCGATCAGTAGATTTTGATCGCAGACAGAATTTAGTTTTTAAAACGCTTTAAATGACACCTCAATTATCCCAAAAGAAATAAAGAAAAATATCAAAAATATCGATATTATCGATCATTTTGTCAAAAAAAAATATCAATATCGACATGATATTTTCTCAATATCGAAAAATATCGATATATATATATATATTTTTTCAAATATCCGACATCCCTAGTTTGAACCCTTGAGATATTTTTGGGTTGGGTTTGCAGACCTGTTGCTGTACCCCCTGAACCCATGATACAATAATAACAAGGTAGCGGGCTTTTCGCCCGATAAATTATCGAACTCGAAAAAACTAGGGACACACAGTCAATATTTACATTATTGACAGCTATCGATACTAATTACTGGTTGTAACAAAAAAAAATCAAAAGCGACCATCTCGTTTCGATATATTGGGTAGCAGCCTTGAATCATCGAACCATTTTTACATCATGCTCTGCACAGCAGATTTTTATTCGAACCAGGATTCACTTTGCCATTAAAAAGAATATATTTTTGTTTTATAATTTTGAAGTTTTAATTTAAATGTGCTCTCTCGGCTACTCTCTTAACAAAACGCTTTGCCAATTGGTTAAATAATTTGTCAATTTAGTAGCTTATTTATATTACAACACTTTTCTGTTTTAAGTAGATTTTTGAGATAACCCTTAAACTCATAACCAGAGGTCGCAAAAAAGAGCTAAAATCAATCCCGTATTTTTGAAAAAAAAAAACTATTTTGAGCTTTAACAATTTAGGATTTCCAGAATTAGAATATTAGTCACTTAAGTGAATCCGTTCGGACTTGGTTTGAGAAAATCTAGGAACGACCCATTTCTCGCATCGATTGAGATATATCGGATGTTTTCCTGTTAAAACATATTATATCTTTCTGAAGCTATTCATCTTTTTAAGCTCTAAGATATCAAAGAATAAACTTTAGTGTTAAAAAAGCTCGTACAAAGAACAGAAAATGAACAAGTTAAAAGAAATTTATAAATTCCATTCCTTGGACAATTTTAGAAGATATTTTACATTATTGACAGATTTTTTATTTGATATATGTTTATTGCATTCTATCAAGGCTGCAACCTCAAAAATTTTGGGTTCACTTAAATAAAAATGAATTGGCAGCTATTCAGGACCGATAGGTCGGAAAATGTGTTTTACTAAGAAAGTTTATTCTTGAAATTAAAAATATCTGATATCTATATCCTATATCTATGTTCTACAAATAAAATTAGTAGGAGTGAACTTTTGCAAGTGTATTAAAACTTCGGCACAGTCGAAGTTAGCTTTGCCTTCTCGTTCGTATTATATACGATATAAAATAAGGCTTAACATACCGAAATTATTAGTAATAATATATGAAACAATCTGGAATTTAACTACATATCTTTTATACATATGGGGCGGCTGATGAATGTTGCTACATTAATAAGCTCAAATAACCTTTTTCTAAATTCATATAAATAATTTAAAGAACAGGATGCCATTCCACTATATATTTTTTAAATTAAAAAATCAGTCAGTAAAATGAAAACAAAGAAAGTAAACGATTACCCATTTTGAACAAAAGTTATAACGTTATATTTTGGTAGCAGCATTCATCAGCCACCCTTTATGAGTATATTTAAACTAAACAAAAATTTAACTGTATATTGTTTAAATAAGAAAAATCATTTACAAGTGTACTGAATAATATTTTTTAAATATTGATAAGAAATATTTGCTGATAGCACAGAAAATTGTCGTTTAAAATTGATTTATTTTTAGTAATTTCCCGTCTCTTTCTCAATACTGTTGGCAATCACTGGCTCACCTTTTTCAATTTTCATTTTTTGTATTTTTTTGAATTCATTGGAAATTTATGCCACAACTGCATAAATTATACTAGTAGGAGGGTGGGAGGGCAAAGAAGTGTCATGCCGCATGTGTACAAATTTTATTGCATACTTTTGTGCGCCGCTGTGTGTCTGTATGTGTGAGTTATGCTGTCACAACCATGTTGATTTTCTTTACACCAAATGCCAGTTTGGCCATTTAAAGGTTGTAGAGGTGTGTGTGTGTGTGTGTATATATTTTGGTGTGTGATAAATTACATTTAATGCAATTTAGGCAAACATTTACGCTCGCACGTTCCGTATTTTTGTATTTATTTATATTTTTATTGCTGTTGCATATCGCCGCCATTGCCCAGGCCAGCTTTTGACTCCGGCGGCACCTGTTGTATGGGGGAAATAAAATGGTAGAATTTAGTTTTCAATTTGTTTGCCCAAAAAGAGCAAACAGACAGTGAAAGATAGAAAGCAAGAGAGAGAGAGAGAGAGAGAGAGAGGCAGAAAGCGACACAATCAAAGCATAAGCAACATTTAGGTAAAAGTAGCAAATTGGTGTCTTTTGTGCGTGTGCGTGTGTATGGGTGTGTCTAGCCTCAAAGAATAAACGTAAACACATTGAGCACTCTTACACACACACTTATGTACGTACATTCCAAGTACAACCCAAACAATTTGTTTGATTCAACAACCAAAAATAAAAGCAGACAAAATTTGTATGTGAAACTTGCAGAAAGAAGTTGAAGAAGTATAAGAAACTCATAAACAAGAAAACACACACACTGAAGTATAAAGTAAGAACAATCATATAAAAACAAAACTATGGCTAAACTAAACAGAAACTTGAAAGCCACAAAACTCGCACAACGAATCTTTGGCAAAAGCCACCGCCGCCCCCCCCAAGGAGAAACAAAAATAAACAGGGACCATAACGATTATTAAGATTTGTTAGCTAAATCTAAGGTGTTAACAAATATTTTTGCTTTTAGAATATGAATTTAGTACGTTTTTTTTATTTAAAGATTTCAGTCATATTTCCAGATGACATTTATCTTATATCATAAATTGACTTTAAAATACTGTTTAAATGTGTTTCTATTCATACACAGAAAAAACATAAATCAATATAAATTGTAATGGACTGGTTTATTTGACATTTTCTGATATATCATTGTTAGGAAAAAAATTGATATGGGAAAATGTAAATATTAAAAGCTATTAGTGTCACATTGATTTTAAAACGAATCAAATGAAAGATACAAAAATAAAGGTTGCACAACGAAACATTAAGCAACGTTGAAAAAATATATATATAAATAGTCTCTCAGGCGGTTGCCTACAAGCGTGTGTGATGGCGTATTACATTGAGACCTCGTTTCATTCGTGTAAAGCTCACGAACCAGACAAACAAAATATTTAAAATTAAGAAAATCAATCCAGGCGGACAGTAATATACTCTCTAACGGCCAAAGTTTGTGGCGCTACGTCACTTCTCCACCGCAATTCGAAAAAACCTCATATCTCTCATCATTTTTTAGTTAGAATGTTTGGACCTATTAGACATATAAAGTAATTAGCATTATTTATTGATTTAAATTTTTCAATCATCATTTTGTATTGATTCTCCAAGTTTGGGATCAATCAGATAAATGATAGTGGAGTTATAGGCCAAAATAAATAATTACGCTGTGCAGAACCGAGATGGGCAGTACTCACACAGTTCGTGTGGCACCACACTTATTAGTTATCAGTTATATACAAACTTTGATAGGTATAGAGGATATTAAATTCGTGCTTGACCACCTGTCTTTCTTGTTTGATAATGATATGAGAAAATATAATATTGAACCCATGATCATATACGTTTTTTTCCGAGAATGAATTACAAGGTGGGAGAGAAAAGGAACCTTTTTCTTAATGTAGTCCCCTTTTAGAGACTATGGTGCTTTAAAGTCCAATTCATATTTAGACAGACATGCCAAACTTCAGAGCGAAGCAGCCCTTAGTTTGGTTTTGGCAGCTGATTGTTGATGAAAATCGTATTTTTCTAAACTCAGCACGTCAACAACAATCAGCTGTCAAAACATAGCTAAGGGCAGCATCGCGCTAAGATTTGACATATCTGCCTAAATATGAATGGACTTTTTATAATGATGGGTTCTCACGATATATCGAAGAGATGCGAAAAAGTGTTCTCATTGCATTCTTGCATCCATTGAATAGCTGATAGCTGTTAGCTAGTTAAGCTAGTTATCTCATCACAATATTAACAAAACGGGAATAAAATTAATTAAGATGATGTTTCTATATTATGATGAGCATCAAATCAGTATAAAAGTGTTTATAACTATATAAAGCATTTTGGCATTATTTGTCATTCTGGAAAGTACAATTAATTTACATAAATATATATTTTACTTAATATATAGCTGCAAAAGAGTTGATGTGATTTTGTCAATATAGTTGGTACAATATTAGCAATCTTAACATGCGCATAAATTAAAAAAATAATTAATTTTATAGCAATTTGCTTGCTATTTTTTCCCCGCTTAAAATTTCACAACTGATTTTTGATTTGGTTAGTGTTAACAATTGGGACCATACCCGTACTATAGGCAGATTTATCGATACTTTAGAGGGTATGGTACTCGAAAAAAGTAAGATGCAGCTGCATTCAAAATGATTGCAATTTTTTGCCAACACTAGCTCCTATGACGTTTGTAAGGCAGACACTTCTGCTGCTTCTGACACTAGAAGGCAGAAATGCAAGAATGCGTTGCAGTGAGGACGGGACATATGGCACCATTATTGAAAGCAGCGCACTCTGGCGGTCATGGGGGTTATTTTTCACCCCCTAGTATTGTGCCGAAAAAAGTATAAATGACGTCTAAGGGTCAGCATAAAATTCAATTCAATGTTATATTTTATTTGATTGAACTTTCACTGTGAATATGTTTTGAGAGTACATATTATTTAACCCCCGAAAGTATGCAAAATAATTTATTAGGTTTTGTGACGCTAATCAGTGCACTCATAGGGCGCATTCACCAGCAACACTGATCAGCTATTCAAAATTAATTTAATTACTTGTAATTCTGTACCAAACGTACTTAATCATTGAATTTTTGTTTTCTTTCGAAAAATTGGACTTGACCAACTTTAACGGTGTCCCTCTAATTCGAACCCTAGAAATCGAATTGAATCATTACTTTTTTGAGTTTTCACCATAACTTCATACAAAATTTTTTTTTTGTTTTAAAGAAGTTAAATTGGTTTTTTCTAAATAAATTATATCTTATTATTGAGAAATCTAAATGAAAACCTTCCATTCCATTTTCCAAATCATTGCGCTTTTAAAAGTAATGGTCCAAAAACCAAAATAAATTTAGATATTTTTTATTGTACTTAAAATTTATTACTAACATTAAATAAAATTTATAAAAATTAGAAAAAATTAACTTATAATCACTTTTAAGAGAATACTTTTTTGTTCTCTAACAATAAATTGGGTTTCAATTAAATGTTTCCTGTTATGTTAAATGTTATATTGGTAATAAATAATAGGAAAAATGTGTGTAATTTTGATTAGTTTTTTAACTATTTGTTTTTAACGCAGGATTATATAGAAAATCTGTTAATGTAGTAAATTATATGACATTTAAATCTATTTATTTATATTGACAGAGAATAAGATAATAAATTAAAATAAAATAGAAATAAAAATAAAATAAAATAAAATAAAAATAAAATAAAATAAAATAAAATAAAATAAAATAAAATAAAATAAAATAAAATAAAATAAAATAAAATAAAAATAAAAATAAAATAAAAATAAAATAAAATAAAAATAAAATAAAATAAAATAAAATAAAATAAAATAAAATAAAAATAAAATAAAATAAAAAAAAAAAAAAAAAAAAAAAAAATAAAATAAAAAAATAAAAAAAAAAAAAATAAAATAAAAATAAAATAAAAATAAAATAAAAAAAAATAAAAATAAAAATAATGATAAGAAAAATAAAATATTTTTTTTGAATTAAAAAAATGTAATTTCGTAAAAAAATTAACTTTTTTTATTTTTTAAAATTAAAAAAAATTTAATTTCGTAAAAAAATTAACTTTTTTTATATGATGCAGTTTGATTCCGGATTCGGGGTTATCCGTTGAAGTTCGACATATTTTTTTTTAATCAATCACAGTGTTATCTGTTAAATAAGTTATGAATTCGCGTTCAATTTCTAATGATGCAGTATTATGTCCTCCCAAAAAGGGAGATGGACTTATTATTCCACTTCTAAAGCACCACATTATGTTTCGAAATATTCACTGAGAGTTGGTAAACTCTACTTGCATAACCTAAAGAAGGCAGCAGCAGTACAGCAGCATTTGTGTGGATGTCAATTGACGATTTAGCTTACAAAGAAGAGCCATGAAACTCACCCATGAGTTTTGATCTGCTTAACAAGACTAAAAGAAGCGATCTTCTTGAAGTTCTAGACTCTAGTCGCAAATTAATTTGATATGATTTCGGGCATATGAGCTTCGTAGACAGCTCGAATGTGGCGTATTCATTAAGTCCAACTTTCGACTACTTGTTCAATTTTTCCATTTCCATTCCATTTTCTCCCAACGAAAGTATTAGTTATGATCAGAAAATGAGCTCATTATGAGTATTTTAATCATATAGAGCACTCGAACGTGATCGGACATTTAAAAAAAATGTTAACTGAGATATCTCGAACCGGCTTAATCTTGTTTTAAATTTGTTTTCTCAAAATTTAATATCCTTCGTTTATTTTCATCGATTTTAATTATATAGATAACTTTATTTTATTAATCAAAATAATAAAAAAAAATTATTCACATTTATTTTAAACTTGTTGAATTGAGCAAAAGTAAATTCAGCGTGATGATTTTAATTTTTTCCACAAAAAGAAAAACTTGGCAAATTAAATTAAAACATCGTTTTGGGTCCCCATTCAAGCTCTCAATGAAGACATTTAAACAGCGTTTTACACTTGATATTTGATTGATCAGAGAAACTCTAACTAATGACAACAACAACAAATGAACATGAACAACAACGATAACAACAATAATAATGACAACGACGAGGGTAATGATGGAAAGAAGTCATCAATTGGCAACGATGACTGTACCTAGTTCGATTCATATGCAAATATGAAAATTCTTTAGCGGCCATAAAAACTATGAAAATCCAAGAAATCCATGGAATCTGTTTGATTTTGCTGTTGTTGATCGATCTACACGAGGGAGGACATTAAAATGAAAACCAAATATAAAGTGACAACCGGAAAGGATTTTGAAATGTTGTTGTTGTAATCGGTGAGGAAGTGAGATTGGAGAGCAGGAGAAACAGAGAGAGATTTATAATGGGTAGAAGTGTATTGGAAGAAAAATACAATATAAATATATTAAGGATCACTCACAAGTTTCTTGAAACAGTCCTCAAAGAAGGCGGTCATGGAACGGTAAAGATGTCGCTTAACACCCGATAAACTGTGACCCTCATCGGGATAGATTTGTTGCTTATAGAGGACACCTTTGTTGGTTAAAGAACGAGCCAAAACCATGGACTGTTGCACATGCACATTATCATCCGCAGTGCCATGGATGAGTAGAAATTGACGTTCACGTAGATTGTCCACATATTTGGAGAGATCACTCTCCTCGTAGCCCTTGTAGTTGTCGGTGACATTGGGGAAACTCAGGTAACGCTCGGCATAGGTGGAGTCTGTAATTAGTTTGGTTTTTGTTAATGAGTGAGTGAAGAATATTTTAATATTTTTTGTTGAACAACTGAACAAAAAATTTCTAAAGAGTGAGTAACTGAACAAAAAAAAGAACAAGGGAGTGAGCAATTGATTAAAAAAAAGCAAATTATCAACAAAATAAGAAAAGTGAACAACTGAACAAAAAATTTCAAGAGAGTGAGTAACTGAACAACCGAACAAAAAAGAACTGGGGAGTAAGTAATTGATTAAAAAAGTGAACAACTGAGCAAAGTCACTTAAATAAGCAGTTTTAACCATTTTGTTAATGAGTAAGTGAACAAAAATGAGTTGATTAGTAAATATTTTAATATTTTTTGATGAACAACTGAACAAAAAAGAACAAGCGGAGTTAGCAATTCAACAAAACAGAACAACTTATCAACAAAATAAGTAAAGTGAACAACTGAACAAAAATTTTTAAGAGAGTGAGTATGACAACGAAGAGATATGATTAAAAAAGGAACAATGAGCAAAGAAGGAGGGAAGAGGGTTAGAAAAAAAAAAGAAAGGGGGGGGAAAATAGTGAAAATGAACAAAAATTTTTAAGAGAGTGAGTAACTGCACAAGCGAACAAAAAGGAACAGGAGAGTAAGTAATTGATTAAAAAAGTGAATAACTGAGCAAAGTCGCTGAACAACCGAACAAAAAACAGGGGAGTAAGTAATTGATTAAAAAAGTGAACAACAGAGCAAAGTCACTTAAATGATGAGTTTTAATCAACACTTAAACTTACCATACAACTTCCAATTGGTCACCGGCGACACACTGATGCCACACTGAAAGATCGATTGCTGACCAGCCAGGGCCAAAGCAGCCGTATATCCTCCATAACTCCAACCCCAAACACCCATACGACGTGCATCGATGAAATGTAAATTATCCCTTAGATATTCGCTCACCTCCAACTGATCGGACACTTCCACACTGCCCAATCGCTTATATACCTCATGCAGCAATTGATAACCCTGTCCCGCCGAACCGCGTCCATCAATCTCTATGACAATATAATCCTTACTACCCGCCAAATATGTATTCCAATCCACATGCCAGCGATCTGTTACCAGTTGTGTACCCGGACCCGAATACACATGCAATATGGTTGGATAACGCGTTATCTCATCCTCTCTAAGTACAGGCGGTAAATATAGACGCACTTGCGCATGATATCCACCCGAGATCATGACCGGAAATGTCTTCACCTGCGGCAAGGCGGTTTTGGCAATTTTCTCCTTAAGTCGCGTGTTATTTTGTATCGTCAACAAAAGTTCCAAAAACTGGGATTTGGGTTCAATTGGTGATTCAGTTGGTGGTTCTTCTTGCTGTGAACTCTGCTGTCTTTTGGCCTTGGGATTGTTTAGGGTAGACAATTTCAAACCATAAATTATGGAACTGGGTACCACAGGACCTAGACAATCGATGAGCACATAACGCGCTTGAAATGCCAATGGAAATTGTGCATCATGATACAAACAATCGCTAGGTGGCGGCGGTAAGGGATTACTGTGTCCCCGTTGTCCTGGTCGCTGTTGTTCAACGGGCAGCGCTTGGGATTGTGGCAAATCATCTGTTTCCTCCGAATCCTCCCAGTCATCATCCCAGGCGGTAACCAGTTTAGGTGGAGACTTGGTGTGGCCCTCCTCATAACCATCGGATCGCTGCATTAAGGCGGGACATGTCAAACAATCGGGAGTGTGAAGGGCTTGACCTTGACGAGCGGGTAAAGCGGACACCCGGTACAGATGTTGCTGCGAGGGCGGAGGTGCGGGTGTGCCGAGGTAAAATAAAAAAGGGAAAATATATAGTTAAGCATGATAGGACGTGTTCTAAGAACTATTTTTATACTTAAAATCTAAAAATTTGAATTTTTAACTATGTTTTTGCTTAAAAACATGATTTTTGCCCCTTAAAGTATGCAAATCGAGATAATTTATAGTCAGTTATGGCAGTATCATACATAATCTATATTAAACATTCACTCAGATTGTTAAACGTATACTAAAAATAGTTGGTGTGAAGGCTAATACAAAATAAATATTTTTTTAATTATAAATATTCATAAACATTGCATACTTCAAAGGGCAAAAATCACAATTTTTATTTGTGCATAAACGTAGTAATTAAACCCCAAACTATCGCGTTTTCACATTTAGTGTGGAACAAATCTTTATTCAACTAGTACGAGTGATCGATCATCATTAGGATATTTGCGTTTTTATTTGAGGCATAAAATAACAAAGTGCAACCTACACTCAGACGCCTGTTTAATTGTCTAAAGTCATTGGTTAAAGTTGCAGAGTTTCAAGATAATAATATATCCGAAAAAAAAATTTTTTTAGTGACTTTACAATTACACACAAAGTCGGAATATAAAATGTAGCATAGCGTGTAATACTATTTATAGACTAAGTAGCGATACCTTTAGGCACACATGATAATTGAATTGAACTGACCTATTTTCATTATTATATTTCACGAGGCTTGACGTTCCTATTTCCACCTTTGGCTACTTAAAATGTGAATCGATATCGAAATGCGAAAGCGATTCTAAATGGAAGAATCCTATACTTATCTCTCGATGCTAAAAATGTTTACTGGGTAAATTATCACTTTTCAGTTACTGGTCTTAAGGCCTCTTTACAGATTACCTAACAATTTATTTTGAATAGAAACACTTTAGAAAAGCTCGGAAAGCTGAATGCTTTTGAAAATCAGTCTTATTTATATGAAGCATAGTGACGAAATAAATTGTTATGCCATCTGGAATGAGGCATTTACCCTGCAAAAATGTTAAACAGTCGAACTTCCACAAGGGGACCAACAAAAACTTCGTTATAGAGCAATTTGTAATCTAAAATTGTTTTTGAATCGAATTTAAGTGACAGTGTTCTGGAAATGAATTCGTTATTTTAAAAATTTCCTTGTACGGAAGATCGTTATAGAGATGATCAACTGTACTTCTTATTTCTATAGGCCAGAAGTAAGTTTTCAAATAATTTTTGCTTCTTATTATTATTATAGCTTTGACTTTCCCCTTTCAACTCCATTTGGAAAACCAAATGTGAATGTTCAAATGATTCTGACCCGTAACTTAATCACGTGAAAAAACTTTTTACACTAATTTATTTGCACTAAAATCCAAAAAAATTAACGTCAAAAATCGATTTTTATTAAAAGACCGCCAAATAAAAAAAATATACAAATTCTTATGATTGAGGTACGGACCAGAATAACATCAATTCTGATCAAAACCCAATTTACCATATTAATTTTTATTAACCTGATAACCTTTACATCTTTTTGTTCATGATTGGCAACTACGTTCAAGTGGCCCAAGCGACACCATGCCGAAGAATTTATTGTGTCACGGACAAAAACGGCTCATACAAAGCATAGTTATTAGTACAACGTTTTAGAGATAAGGGGATAAAGTTACGAGTCCGTCTAACAGGAACACTAAGATTAATTTGACTAAGCATTTCTGATAAGTCGATTTCACCATTTATTAGTATATGTAAAAGATAACACCAAGCATAACTAAAATAAAGTTCGTTTTAAAACTTCCAAGTTTTAGACGGCTAGAAAAAAACGACTTGTAGTGCGATCTGTTTGCTTGTGACGGGTTTTGCACGTTGCTGGTTTTGGGCTCCCAAACCATCTATCTTGCTAGTTTGAACATCAAAGGTTGTTGAGACACGTCAGTTTCTTTTTATTTCCTTATATATTTAATTCATAACACAAAACAAACAAAATTCAAATTGAAAAAGCTCTTAAGGTTTTCCCTCAAGAATTAAAAAAAAACTCAGAAAAAACCCTGTGCAAAGGTAAAAGTCCTCCTTATCTGCTTATAAAAGAACCTGGAGATACTTGATATAGCTATACAGATAACCTAGTATAACTTGAGATGTTGTATTCTCCATTGTTGATTATTAAATAACAATCATGATTTGACTAAAAAGGACAACACTTATTAACTTAAAGAGCAAATTTTGCGAGCTTCCGAAACTTAAGCAAACGCCATTAAAAAATCAATACGCGTAAAATTGCATAATGTGGTTCGTGTTGTGCATGCCTTAGACGCATAGTCATTAATCTCGGTGATTTTATGGCTTAAGCATAAAAGAAAAAAAATAAATTACCCCAAATAAAAAATAGAGATAAATAAATACTTAAGGAAAATATATTTTCGCAGTTTTTTTTATTCTATATATTTATACAACAATTAGTATTAAACTTAACAAATTCCTTTCGAATAAGGAGAATAATTTTGTTAAGGAAGTTGGTTCGGTTTATTTATGACTCAATTCTTAAGGTGATTTTCGAAAAAATTAGCTAGAGGAAAAAATTTTACATCTTTTTAAAAAACACATTCAACCTGGCCTACTGGGATAATAATATATATAAAATGTGTAACTTCATTACAAAATAAGTATTTACATATTTTTTATTTAAAAAAAAAAGTGTTTGGGCCTTTTCTCATGTTCCTGTTTTTCAAATCCAGGAGCTATTGTGTTTCCTACTTTTAGGCCGTCTTTGTTTCTACTACGACCAGGATCTTATTTAAAAGCGGCCTAAAAGTAGGCAACATAGATTTGATTAAAAAGCAACTAGTTTTCAAAAACATAAAGGGCCGTTTTCTCATCTTCATGTTTATCAAATTCAGGTGCTTTTTGACCAATTATATGTTGCCTACTTTTAGGCAGCCTTAAAAATTCCTTTGCTTATGTCTAAAACGACTCGAGTATGGTTTTAAACGCGGCCTTAAAGCAGGCAACTTAAATTTTCTTAAAAAGCTCCTTTATTTAAAAACCATGAAGATGAGAAAACGGCCCTAAAAATGTATAATGGTTTTGTTTTTTTTCTGGCATTAATTCTTATTGTAAAGAAATTTGCCCCAAATTTCGGTTTTACTCATATTTTGGACCCTCAAGACGAGTTTCCAAAATGCACTAGATTTATACCAATATTTCATATAGCTGCCATATACCAGATCTGACCAATTTCCACCAACTTTGTTGTTTTTTCAAACTACTGAACTTAATTTGTTTTATATACTTCGTTTATACACACAAAATGTATCATGATAAATGCCCTTTAAAGTATGTTATATCATTGAATAGGAATTATTAGGGAACATTTTGCTTTCATATTTTCTTTTACACTCATTTATTATGTATCACGTTAACCTCTCTGACAATATGTGTATCTGACACAGTGTAAACTATGTGTGACTCTTCCATAACCGACTTGTTCAAATAGCTAATTATTAAAGCAAATAAAGTTTGCATACTTTTATGGGCAATTATCACGATAAATTTTTTCTATAAACGTTGTAATAGACGTTTATTTAGCTACTTAAACAACTGATCAAATTTTTTTATATAGCTTTTATATATTCGATCTGTTAGACTTCTCCCAACCTTTTTGTTTTCTTAAGCTATTAAACTAAAATTCGGGTTATTCTCATATATTTTTGCTCCTAATACGTCTTGCAAAATGTGGTTCGGCTTGGAACACTACCTTATATAGCTGCCATTTCCCGGATTTGACTGATTTGCATTACCTTGGTAGTTTTTCGAACTACTGTAATGAAATTCATTTTATAGACGTACATTTAGCTCTTTAAACAACTCAAAAAATTTGGTTCGGTTTGGAACACTATTTCATATAGCTGCCATATATCCGATTTGGCCGACATCCAGCAAACTTCTTGTTTTTTTTTAGCCATTGAACTATTTTTCCTATTTTTTTGCTCCTAAGAAGACTTGCAAAATCTGTACAATAGCTGCCGATATGACCGGCTTACACCAATTTGTTGAGTTTGACGTTATAAGAAATGTTTTTTTTTAAACGGGGCAAGTTGTGGCAAGAAACGTAAGTTACTCATAAATTGGCACACTTTCGAGAAGCACAGGGCATCATCCAAGGCTCAATATATATATGGATTTAAAGTTAACAGCAGTGGAGTAATGCCGCTTTAAAGCAGTGGTGGGCAAACAATACAATCACATTTTAGCTATGTATGTGTGCGTGGCAACCGATTCGAAATTGACAGCAGCGCTACGTGTCATAAAGCGGTCTCAATGCGAATTTAAATTTAAATTCTCTTAACTTATTGCTTTTTCATTTTCAAATTAATTGTATTCCCTAATTGAACTCACTTCTTAGACACATTATTTAATTGACCCCCCCTTTAAAACTTGTTCAATTACGTCTTTCGTTTGTTACTTACATCCAATTATCCACTTGATCCCAGTGCAACAAGCGATTCACCTCATAGGGACCATGAGTGAGTGGCAGCACCCGATTATTGTCAATGTCCACGTGCACGATGTGCCGGAAATAGCCTGTCGATTATGTTGGAAGGGGGATAGAGATAGAGTTAGAGGGAGTGAAACTGAAACAAAGACCAATTTGACATATGGCTGGACTTACCAAACGAACCATCGCGTAACGGCGAAATAGCCACATAGTGGCTGGCATTTGCTGCAAATAGCGGAACAGAAACAGTGTCCACCCAACCACGTCCATCGCCGCTTACCCGATGGGTCTGTAAAAGATTTTGGTGAGTGGGTGGTCTGAACAGGATACGCCTAATTAGGCCATTGCGACTTACCTCAATGCACACGAACGAAGGACTTTTGCACACACTGACCACGGATATATTTTGCGGTCGATTAAGCCAAACTACAGCGATCTCCGAGGAGCTTACCCAACTGGCGCTGCTAAAGTAGTGATCTCTGAGGAAGTATTAAAAAGCAGGCTAGATAGTTTATTAAGCTTAAAGGACATTGTTACTAACTCATTTTGCAGTATTTGAGGCGGACGTAGATCTGTGATGTGTATCTTAAGCGGATTTGCCAAGTCAGCCACACGTAAGGTGACGGTGGGATTTTGTGTACCCGGTTTGGGGTAGCTAAAAAAAAATATGAAAAAGTCTTGAAAGTTATCTTTTAAATCATAAATACTCAATTCAACCCTAATTACTCAATTTAGTCTTTGGTATCTGCCCCAAATGGGAATTAAATTGTCACCTACGCCAACCTTTTCCATACGTTGAGCAATTTATCAAATCAAATTGACACAATATTCAACAGGGAATAGACTCACTCAACCCCTAAGAAGGCCGGCAGCCAAAGCCTTTGGCCAACCTCAAAGTGTGACTTTGACTTGGGCCCTCCCAAAAAACTAATTTTAATGCCACACAAAAAGGTTTGGCACCTGCTTAGGACATTAGCCTCTGTGCCTTGACATGCAAAAGGTTTCCTCCTCTATTTTTACCCCATGAATTTTAAGTCCTATTTTTTTGGGGGTCTAATGACAGGTCACGTGCACATCATTAACACCCTAATCGATATGTAATACACCCAGCAGCAAGTCACGACTTACCGTAATGATCTTATTTCCGGATACAGGTTGGCATGTGGATTATGACTATTCGAAGTGGGGGAGGAGGAGGTGCTGGCACTTCCACTGCCAGTTCCGCCCGTTGCTGCAGCAGCTGCAGCTCCACCTGCCGGCCCGGTGGTGCCATACCAAGCGAAATGCTGTTCCTGTACGTGCGTATCATTAAAACTGGCATAGAGCAGCAAATGACCATCATCTGATATCCAAATTGCATTATTCGATTGCAAAATTTCCTCTGAGAAAGCAAAGCAGAAATTGGAAAATTGTTATCTTTGCAAAGTTTTGGGATTCAATGAAATTTTAAATGAAAAGAAAGTTAAATTATTGTAGTATTCGGGATTGAATAGAAAACTTAAAAATAATAGAACTTGAATGACAGCAGGAAAATGTAAATTGAAATGCAAATCTAAACAAAATAATGCATAAAATCATGAGCTAGAAGAGCAGAACAAAAGAAAGCAGAAGTATGGGAGATAATAAAAACGAGAAGGCAAAGCTAACTTCGACTGTGCCGAAGTTTTAATACACTTGAAAAACTTTACTCCAACTGATTTAACCGGTAAAATATATATAAGGATATAGATATCAGATATTTAAAATTTTTAAATCATTGATAATAAAAATTTGACACCATAAAAATACTTTTCTTAGTAAAACACATTTTCCGACCGATCGGTCCTATGGCAGCTATATGATTGATAAATATTTTCAAAATTATGTAAAGCATACAAAATATCAAGAAACAAAAAGTTTTTCTCTTAGAGTAATTTTGACCGACCGTTTCTATGGGAGCTATATTTGTCATCTGATTTTGATAAATTTTTCCTGTATTATATGAAAGCATATAAAAATAAAATACACCATGATTAGTGACGCTACGATAAAAAACAAAAAAGTTTTTTTAATTAGAAGTAGTTTTTTGACCGACAGTTTATATGGCAGCAATATGCTATAGTCATCCGATTTTGATAAATTTTTTCAGAATTGTGTGGAAACATATAAAACAAATATATACTACGATTAGAGACGCTACGATGGAAAACAAAAAAGTTTTTCTCACAAAGACTTATTTTCGACCGATCGTTCCATGTAAACTATATGCTATAGGATCCGATTTTAATACATTTTTCCAGAAATATGTGGAAGCATATAAAACTTACATAGACCAAGATTAGTGACGCTACGATGGAAAACAAAAAAGTTTTTATAACTAGAACTAGTTCTTAGTTCGATCGTTCATATGGCAGCTATATGATATAGTCATCCGATCCGGCCAGTTCCGACATATTAGTTGCGTGCAGTAAAAAGAAGACTCTGAGCAAAATTTCAGCTCGATAGCTTTAAAACTGAGGGACTAGTTCGCGTAGAAACAGACGGACAGACAGACAGACGGACTGACAGACGGACAGACAAAAAATTAATATACACTTTTCAAGTGTATAAAAAGCTATGCCTGTTTATCGTTCCCAACGTGTGTATTGAGTCAAATGGAACCTATTTTAAATATTTATAAACTTCCAAAGATAATAATAATGTGTATTTTATTCTATATCCAAAAAGTTCGGTTAGTTTTGGGACACACCGTGTGTGTGTAACATATGTAAGTTAAGTATTCTATAAATATAGTGCGATCAAAACACTAAAATGTTCTCATTACATCTTTTGGGCTACATTTGTACCCCGGTACTATTTTGCTGCTAGTCGAAATTAAAGATGAGCGGGGGATGGGATTCCAGAGGAAGTCGATATTTCAGTGGGAAATCACAAGGAAATTTGTATATTAATCTTCTTATCATCTTCTGTATAGCTGCCATGTGTCAGATAAACTCACAATTTAGTCTGCTATGTAGGAGATGCGAAATCGGACCTTAGTAAATATTAATTCATTTTGTGACGTCCCAAAGATTTTAAAATATTTCTGCCTGCCTTAGGAAGCATTCTAATTCGGGTCCCTCGGGAATCCCGTCCCGCGCTCATCCTTAGTCGAAATACAACAGCTGCTATCCTCTATACCACTATTATATATCTTCCCAAAATGTTCTGTACACTAACAAAAAATCAAAAAAATCTAAAAATTTTATTTTTAAAAAGTGACAAAATTTAAAAAAAAAAAACAAGTTCTTTTATCGAAAACAAGTTCAATATAAAACGCATTTTATTCAATAAAGTAAAGTGTAAAAGTGGGTAGCAAAACTGCACATATAAACATATTAGTAACCGATATTAAAATATTCGTTTTGAAAATTATTATAAACGTTTCAGGTGCAAAGTGTGGGTCAAACAGATTTTAAAAGTAAGACAACCCCATAATAATGTGAAAATAAAATTCCAGAGTGTTCTGTTAAAGGAATTTATAGACCGTCTTAAAATTCATTTGATTTTTATTGATTCTTATACGAGTGTACTGGGGTAAAAATTTAACCCACAGACGGTCCGTTAGATTTGACAACGGATTACATTTAAAGTGCGGACAGAAGAGAGTCTAATTGTCTACAGTCTAATTGTCCTTAAACTATTTAAAGATTTTTGGGTTTTCTATAAATTAATCAGGCATGTTCTCAGTTCCATTTCTACTCGATTTGGCAAAAAGTGGAATTGATTCCTTTTCTCGCAGCCCCAAAATGACAAAGATTATCGGTTTGAAATGTATTGAATTAATTGGTGGCTTCAAAAGTAATTGCCAAGCCTCGCACTCGTATGGTTGACAAATGTACATAAATAATATCTTGATTAACTCAGAAAATTTTTGGGAAATTAGATTTCCTTTGGCTTTTAGTTGACTAAAAAAAAATTAATGTATTGGGAATTTGCCTGTGCTAGCAAAACCGAACAATAAATAGCAAAGGTAAGTATATGTTAAACTGACTGTTCCCAATCTGCGTATCGCATAGAATCCGAAATAAAATGAAAATGGATTTTTTAAAATAGGTATTTTTAAAAATATCTGCAACTGTCTGGGTTCAGGTGCGGAGGATAAGCATATTTAAGAAGAAGAGCAAAGAACCAGTTCGGCTTCGGATCGTTTTTCAGCGTAATTTTGATTTGATAATAATTTCGGACAACCGCATATCGTCAAATTTCGATACAAACTTGATGCAATCGATACAAATGGGACAATGTCATACTAAGTTAAAGAATTTGTTTCTGAGCCCAGATCGTTTTCCAAAATTATCTAATCTCTTTTAGTACGAAAAATGCATGATTTTTTTATTGTTTGGTTTGTTTTTGATATTAGAGCTGTTCAATTAATTGAAACTTTGCCTAAGTTCACCCCATTTCGCTCTAACAGGAGTTTTCTCTGCCTGTCCTTGAGTATAAGTATTTCAAGAAATTTAGTAAATTTTCTTCCTCACCTTCATACAACCAATCCGGTATGCCATTATATACCACACCCGGCACAGCATCATGAGTGATGCGATAGACACTTGAAGTGCGCACCTCCTGTCGATAATAGATGTCATAGTTGTGCACCCAAACCAGTGCATTGCCAGCCGAGGCAAATCTCGCATAATGCAGATACGGCCATTCATCCTGATGCAGATTGTGACGCAATTTGATGCTTTCGCTGTTGGCAATGGGAATGACATTCGTCTTGACATTAAGGCATTAAGCCCACGAGTTGTACTTACCTCGTTTGTATGTCGTAGAGCGTGTATTGGGCCAAGTAAGAGTGCCGGAATAACTTGACAACATTCTGAGCCAGCAGCAGGTAACGTTTATCCGGTGATATGGTAAAGGTGAACGGGGCCAGGGTTTTCTGTCGGATGTTGAGCATTAAAATTCATTGAGTTGCGAATTAAATGTTTCCCCAAAAATGATGTGTGGCAGAAATGGGTGAATTAATTGCGTCAGCTGTTTGAACAATGAGTAATTTTAATTAAATTTTTAATGGCCTTTCTGTTGTAATTCGCACGCAGGTTGGCGGAAGTTTTGTTTGAAACAGTTTCTAAATTGAAATTTTGTGGTATTGTTTATGAGGCCATTTCCCGTTTGCCAAGTGTATACAAAAGACGTCAATTAAAGTCAAAGAGTTTCCGTTTCCTTAGTTACGATTTAATCGAATTAAATTTGCAAATTTATTTGTAAAAAACAATAAGAAAGGGAAGATTAGAGAGAAAAGCGGTTGGGAGTTAAGCGAGTGTTGTATTGAAAGTGATACCGATAGAGAGAAATTGAAAAAAAGTCAATTAAGTTTTGTTGATGGTATTTTTGTTTCTTATCTCATCAAAATTATAATCTAAGTTAATAACAAAAATATTTTTATTCGTCAGTCTTTTTCTAGGTTGTCTTCTTTCTTGTTAAATGCTGCACAATTATCGAATGCTGCTACGGAAGAAAACCCTTAATTCGGATCTGGATTCCTATCCGAATTAAGGGGTCTTCTAACTTAAACAGCGTTTTATGGGTGTTTTTTAAAAAAATTCTGGAGGAAAAAACCATAAGAGCTTTTTCAGTTTGGTTTTTGGATTTGAGTTATTAATTAACTATTTAATAAAATATAAAAAATGATTGGATTTGAGGGCTGT